>CM057348.1:229775175-230269999 GCA_030015575.1 Agapanthus africanus
TGTCGATCCAAAAGGTTGGGTGGGGTCCGGATTTCAGGTGAACACTTAGGGTTTCTAACACTGCACTACTGCATTGCTAGATTTTACAATAGACAAACGTAGTGATAGCAGAACACAAAGACACTAAAACGTAACTAAAATACGATATTTTCGCTAACAATCAAAACATTATGGTTTAAAACAGTAACTAATAAGAAACACAACATCCTTAAGGCCTATTTATAAGTTAGAAATCACTACCTCACCAAAACTTAGGAAAAACCCTTGCTTTCCATGCTCTAAGTCACCACCATAGGCTTTAAAGTAAGTTTAATGAAGGTTTTCGTGAGTTTGATCAAGGTTTAGGCTAGGAGCCGTGGAGATGGATTTCAAGTGAAGGGGTTTCAAGGGAAATGTTCAGTTGAAGGAGATGAAGAATAAGAGAAAAAGAGAGGGAGGTGAGAATGGGAGGGTGAGCCAAAAATTGAGAGTGTGAGAGGGTGAATGGTGAGAGTAAGCCATGCCCCTCTCTCTCCCCTCCATAAATGCATCCCTTGCCTTGTCCCCCTATGTCCCCTAGCCTTATCATTCCCTCTCCTTCACATTTCAAAAACAAAGAAAAACCTTATACTAATTTTAAACAAAGACATAAACTTGTACACTAAATGTCATGTTACAAAAAGAATATGGTTACATGCACAAGTTATGTGCAAGTATCAAAATAATAATAAAATATTAATTAAATAATAAAATATATTAAAATAGTTATTGGTTAAATTTCATTAAAAACCCGTATAATCGCTTAATTAACCTTACCGCATTCTAAGGTGCTACATTTTATGATTGTTTCCGCATGCGTAGGCTATAGGTTCTAACCTATAGGCACCTCACGTGTCGTGTCGGTTTTTGAATCGGATATTTTGATGTGATACGATATATTTGATATGTAGGTACCTCCACATGGACTTCGGGACGACAAGGGAGAGCGTGGCGTCGTTGACTTCGGCAAGCGAGGATCAAGATGAGTAGATGTATATCTACGGAGGAAGTCGGGTAGATGGCGTATAGCACCCCCCGCAACCGTAGGATAGGTGGTACATATGTATTATATATATTGGTGGCACAAGATTTGGATACTTAGTGAATAGGGTCTTAGGAAGCCGTAGGATTAGAATTGTAAGGTTCTTAGGCACTAGAACAAGGTTCTATAAGGAATCAAACATGCCGTATTTAAAATTTTCAAGTGCCAAACAACCTAAGCAAGGATCTTTACTAGAGAATTAGGGTTAGAAACAACAAGTAAACTATTTACTACTAAGTGATTAGGGATTACAACCTTTGTAGTCCTCTCCTTCACTTCTAATGCTCCGAGTTGAGTTCCCTTCGCTGCGATCATCATGCTCCCAGGCTCTAGAAAGGCTCCATAAGGTGAATGAGGCATCCTTGCTTTTTGTCTTCACAATCCAAGATGATCTACCTTAAGGAATCACAAACCAAGCTAACTCTTCTCTAATTATGGATTAGTGAAGCTAACACGCTAATCTATATGGCTAGTATAGAAGAGGATGATGAAGTAGGAATTTTTCTCACTTTAGTATTTTAATTCTCACTATTTTTCATCACATGAAGAAAATCAAGACAGCAAAAAAAATGAAGAAGAAGAAGAAGAAGCTCAAGTGAGAATGAATTGTGTTGAGGTTAGAAATGCAACAAAGGGTTAGTGTATGTCTCACTAACTCTTGTAGAGACTAAACCATAGGTTAATTGATAAGGTTAGGTTAATAAATATCTTAGGTAAAACAAAAATGGTGGACTTTGTCAATGCATCCACAAGCTTCCACAAGCTTCATGCATTATCCAAAATCCACCTCATTTTTGAATTACCTAAATAAATATAAACCCACAATTATCAATAGCATGGTGTATGTCTCATACACCCTATTTGCATGTATAACCAAGCATGTCATAATAATATATATCACATATATATATATATATATATAATTTGTGACATAAGAAAAGAATACATTAAAAATATATCACATATGTGTTAAATGTATCCAAATGTGAGAAAATGAAATACTTAAGTGAGTATATAATAATTATTGTAATTAATATATCTAATATAAAATTCTACATTAAATTATTAAATCAACACTTGATTTAATAATCCGGCTATATTACATATAACCGACTAATATAATATGTATCATTTTATCGAATCAACACTTGATCCGATAACCCGGCTATATCACATATAACCGGTCGATATCACATATCGCGAGAATAGAATACGGTATCACATATCGTATTAATCTAGGTGCCGCACATATCACATATGTGCTCCTACTCTATTTCGCCCGAGCCCGGAAACCTCTGTGTAGGACTCTAAAGACTCGTCAATATGCCGGCAGAAGGTGATGATCATATCAAACACTCACAAGACACAAGCGGTCAGCTAAACGTAACGGCCATCCGGGTATTGAGCGATCAGAAGATCAACAAACAAGCCTGTACATACTCCTATGAATCCTATCAGTAACACTACGAACAGTCCGGTCTCTTCGTCTGATATGTCGTATATCCAGTCTAGGGGTGGTAAACGTCAGCCCCAAGTAACCGATAAGTCGTGTCGATGTGAGGCTCATAACGGGTCGAGAAACTACTGATAACACTTATCAGTAGATCTCCATATCAGCCCTGGCTAGGGACTTCCAGTTATAGCAAATCGAACACTGCGCAACATCAACCCCAAATACCGGGAGAGACGAAACCCCTCCTATCGCTCATTGCCTCTATGTGATTCAGGACTGTACCCAAAAGCCACCGTTTTGCACGTTCTCATGAACATGGTAAGGTTGAAATCAAAGCACAGTGGGAATCACACAAGACTCTATGATGATCTCGGGTCTACAGATTAACCTGTACCAGTGTCACCCGAGAACTACTATCTGATGATTGGTATAATACCATCTAGGTATTCTCGGCGAGTCCGTTCAGTGTTCCAAGTCACCACTGAGCACCAGTATACCATCTTGATGTCAAACACCAATGGATGTGGGATCATCCATTGCACACCTTATGGGTCAAGATGTGTATACGCTAGTCTACTCTGGAGTATCGATGCCCTGTCTCTATACACCCTCGACTAGGAACAGTTATAGGATGTACTCTTGTACTACCCTGGCCCCAATAGTATGATCTGCATCATAATACTAGTAATCAAGTACATATCCTAAGGGCTTTATCAACATGTGAGAGCAAGACAGTAAACCAATAAAAGTCAACATGTTTAGACAAAGTGAAACCAGATAGCATACTATCATATTGAGCAAGAAAGTCCTCTCTATATATATCCAAGCATCCACTATAATATACATCATATGTACAACAATGGCCTCTAGGGCATATACATAACTAACAATCTCCCACTTGAACTAAGGCCAGGTGTTGTAGTATCTCATACCCAACATCCCGAAGAGTCTCTCAAAATGTATCTGGGGTATGGCCTTCGTGAGTGGATCTGCAGTGTTTTCCTTCGTGTCAACTCTCCTGACCTCGATCTCTCGGCGATCAACTATCTCCCGGATCAGGTGATACCGCCTCAGAATATGCCTGGATCTTTGATGGGACCTGGTTTCCTTGGCCAAAGGCACAGCTCGCTGTTATCACAATACAAAGGTATTGGATGCTCAACGGACGGAACCACTCCAAGTTCAGTGATGAACTTCTTCATCCAGACAGCCTCTTTGGCAGCGATGTATTCAGCCTCCATCGTCGAGTCTGCCACTGTTTCCAGTTTGGAACTCTTCCAAAAAACTGCCCCTCCATTGAGGGTAAAAAAATCCCGATTGCGACTTAGAGTCATCCTTATCACTTTAGAAGCTCGAATCGGTAAAGGACTCCACCTGGAGTTCACCATTACCATACACCAAGAACATCTCCTTAGTCATTCTCAAGTACTTGAGAATGTTCTTCACAGCTGTCCAGTGACTCTCTCGTGGATCTGCTTGATACCTATTCACTACACTTAGTGAGTATGCAACATCGGGTCTGGCACAGAGCATCGCGTACATGATAGAGCCTACTGCCGAATCATAGGGTATCCCTTGCATGCGAGCTCTTTCCAAATCAGACTTAGGAGACATATCTTTGGAGAGAGTGAGTCCAGAGATCATGGGTAAATTCCCACGCTTCGATTCTTCCATACTAAACCTCTTTAGTATGGTGTCAATTTACCTGGATAGGGACAATCCCAGTATCCGTTCAGATCTATCTCTATAGATCTTAAATTCCCAAAATGCAGGAGGCATCGCCTAGATCTTTCATTAAGAATCTATGTGATAAGAAGAGCATAACCGAGTGCAGTATAGGAACACATTTCCTATCAAGAGTATGTCATCCACGTACAATACGAGGAAGACAACCTTACTCTCTGCCACCTTCTCATATATACAAGGTTCATCTACGTTTTTGATGAAGTCAAACACTTTGACTACCACATCAAAACAGATGTTCCAACACTGCGATGCTTGCTTTAACCCGTAGATGGATTTAAGCAGCTTGCACACCTTACCACTGCTCCCACTGTCTATGAAGCCCTCTGGCTGAGTCATCTACACGCACATCTCTAAATCACCATTTAGAAGACGGTCTTAACATCCATCTGCCAGATTTCTTAGTCATGGTATGCAGCAATGGCAAGTAGGATCCAGATGGACTTAAGCATAGCCACTGTAGAAAAGGTTTCATCATAATCCACACCTGGTCATTGACGAAAAACTTTTGCAACAAGTCTAGCTTTGAAAGTCTCAACTTTTCCATCTACACCAAGTTTCTTCTTAAAGATCCATTTGCTCCCAATGGGTTTTACCCCTTCAGGAGCAACTTCCAAAGTCCATACTTTGTTGTTGTACATGGATTCCATCTCAAATCGCATTGCATCTAGCCATTTTACAGAGTCACCACTCGTGATGACCTCCTCGAAGCTAGTCGGGTCATCATCTTCATGAAACAGTCCTCGCTCCTACCATCAAAGAGAAAACCGTAGTATCTCTCAGGTGGATGAGGAACCCTACTAGATCGGTGGAGAGGCCGAGGTTCGTTAGGAACTATCGAATCCTCCGGTTCTACCAAGTCTTCTTCTGTAGTTTGTGTAGCTGGAACTTCTTCCAGTTCTACCTCATTTCCACTAATTTCTTTTTTATTGAAATATCTTTTCTAAAAAGGTGGCATGTCGAGAAACGAACACCTTTTGTTCCTCAGGGAGGTAGAAGATATTCTCTCGCGAATGCATGGGATATCTTATAAACTTACACAGAAACGACCTTGCCTCGAGTTTGTCCAGATTTTTCTTTTTAACATAGGCCGGGCAACCCTATATCTTAACAAAATTAAGACACGGTCTCTTCCATCCATATCTCATATGGAGTGGTAGTCACTGATTTGGTTGGAACTCTATCAATAGCTATATGGCTGTCTCAAGCGCATACCGCCAAAAGGAAATAAGCAACTCAGTAGTGCTCATCATAGAGCGCACCATATCTAATAGGGTGCGATTCCTCCGCTCCGATACTCCGTTGTGCTGTGGTGTATGTTAGTTATATGTATGCCCTAGAGGCCATTACTATACATAGGATGTATATTGTAGTGGATGCTTGGACATATATAAGGAGGACTTTCTCGCACGACATGATAGTATGCTATCTGGTTACTCTTTACCTTAATGTGTATACTGTTTGTCTCTCTGTTACATGTTGGTAAAGCCCTTAGGATGTGTACTTGACTACCTGGACTATGATGCGAATCATACTAGTAGGGACATGGTAGTCCATAAGTACATCCTTGAAAGTCCCTAGTCGTGGGTGTATCGAGACGGGGCATCGATATACCAGAGTAGACTAGCGTGTACCTTCTCGACCCATACAGATGGGCGATGGATGATCCCATATCCATTGGTGTTTGACATCATAGATGATATACGGGTGCTCAGTGGAGACTGGGTACACTGGACGGACTCGCCGAGAACTCCCAGATGGTATTATACCTTACGTCAGATGGCAGTTCTCTGGTGACACTGGTACAGAGTAATCTGTTGACCCGAGATCGTCATAGAGTCTTGTGTGGTTCCCACTGTGCTTTGATTTCCACCTTACCACGTCCAAGAGGGCGTGCAAAACGGTGGTTTTTGGGTACAGTCCCGAATCACATGGAGGCAATGAGCGATAGGAGGGGATTCGTCTCTCCCGTATAGGGAGTTGATGTTGCGCAGTGTTCGATTGGCTATAACCGGAAATACCTGGCCAGGGGTTGTTGAGATTTACTAGTAAGTGTTACAGTAGTTTCTCGAACTGTTATAGGCCTTATATCGACACGACTTATCAAGCTATTGGGGTCTGACGTTTACCACCCCTAGGCGAGATATGCGACATATCAAACGATCAGACCGACTGTACGGTAAGTGTTACTGGTTGGATTCACAGGAGTGTGAGCGGGCTTGCTCGTCGATCTTCTGATCGCTCAATACCCGGGTGGCCGTTACGTTTAGCAGACCGCTTGCGGCTTGTGGGTGTTTGATATGATCATCACCTGCTGCCGGCGTATTGACGAGTCTTTAGAGTCCTACACAGAGGTTTCCTGGCTCAAGCGAAACGAAATAGGAGCGCATATGAGATTTGTGCGGGACCAAGAATAATGCGTGTATGTGATACCGCATTCTATTCTCGCGATGAATGTATCGCATGGTGTATGCGATATAACTAGTTATCGAATCAAGGATTGATTCGGTAAGCCGATACATAGGATATTAGTCGGTCATATGCGATATGACCGGATCGTTAAATCAAGTGTTGATTTGATGATTTAATGCATAATTATATATTAGATATATTACTTTGCATTAACTAGTATTGGTTCACTTTAAATGGATTTTCTCACTTGAAGTTCACAAGTTGTATATGTGATATACTTTTGTGCACTTGTTTGTATCATGTTTGATGATACATGCTCACTTGGGTTTATGTAAAGAATTAAACATGGTTATATGAATGGTTAGGGTTTCATTTTATTTATTTATTCATTTATCTTTTTATTTGGATTAAAAGGAAATGGGAAAAGAAATGATAATGGTAGCTTTCTTACTTGAAGCTTCTTGAAGTTTCATGCAATTTTGACCAAAGCAACCATTCTTGTCTTCTTCTCCTAACCCTAACCATTCCACCTAACCTTAGTTAATTCTCTACATCTAACCATGGTTGTAGTTATGATAAGAATAATCTTTTTCTATTTTCTCATTATTCTTATGATAATATACTTCATCTTCATCTTCTTCTTCTTCTTCTTCAAGAAGAAGCTTGATTCCATCAATGGTGATTTGATGAAATGAGTGAGAAATCCAATTATAAGTGAACCCACTTCCTATTTCTTCATCCTCTACCTCTTGCCAAGTAGTATAGGGTGTTTTCTTCATAAGTTTCATGACTTGGTGAAGTGGGAGCTTGATCTTGTGATGCCTCGACGTAGATCATCTTCGCATCGAAGTCGACGACATAGCCCGCCCATTTCTCCGATGAAGCCGACGCTAGAGCCCGGGTTTCAATTTGGACAGCGAGGAGACTTCATTGCGGAGATATGGAGGTGGAGGACCGGATCTACAAAGGTTGTATTTCCGTTCTTGTAGTTAAGTTGTTAACTAGTTTCATTTATCGCCTAGACTTCTAGTTAACGATCCGTATTAGGGTTTCTCGGCACCCGTAAAATTTGAAATTGGCATGGTTGATGCCTTGTGAGACCTCCTTAGTATGCATAGGAACCCTACAGTGGTATCAGAGCCTAGCTAGAGCCTTAGGCGATGCGTAGACGGAGTTAGAAATCCGATCAAACCGAAACCCTAACCCTAATATTACTCTCTGTACATTTTTCAAATTTGT
This sequence comes from Agapanthus africanus, assembly GCA_030015575.1. Taxonomy (NCBI): domain Eukaryota; kingdom Viridiplantae; phylum Streptophyta; class Magnoliopsida; order Asparagales; family Amaryllidaceae; genus Agapanthus; species Agapanthus africanus. Next base: position 229,783,083 of record CM057348.1, read on the forward strand.
GGATTTTTGCAGATTAAAATATGCAGAAAAATCAGCAGGATATTTTAAGAATTACTGTGAAATTCGAGCGACCAATTACTCTAAACTGCGGTGGAACCGCGGCAATAGCATGGCTATTGCGGTGGTTCCGCGGCCAAATTGTCTCATTGTTCAAAGAGTTTTACACAGTAATTCTTACTTAACAGTACTGGTTTTTCTGGGAATTTTTAATATTTATTCAAGAGTTGAATTTTCTGGGTTGTATTAGGGACTCCGGCGTTTCGATCGGATCGTCTAATTTTGTCTGTGTGGTTTCCGGATAATTTTTGAATATGTTAAAAAGTTCGACCGGATATAAATACCCACTTTTTCCCCTGTCGGGAAATTTCCAAGTGTTGGATTTTTCCGTGCTTTAAAGACATTCTAAGTAGTGCAAGTAACGCGATGGTCCCTCTAGAAGACAACAAACCTTAACTCGATATGTGACCGTCTTGAACTGCCCTTTGAACCTTCGGGTTTGGGGCAGTACGGCGTGCCACATGTGAGGCGTTGGCTTGACCCTTCTACGGCTGGACCGTTGGTACTGAGGCATGAACTGAATGTTTTTAGACTTATTTCATGTGTTGATCTGTTTCGGGAAACTTGGGTGTTTGAATGTTCGATCGAAAAGTTTATCATTTTCTATTTATCTGGAATGGGATACAATAATTGGAATTCACAATAAGTTATGAGATAACTGAATGAATGTTATAAACTTAGCAGTTTAGTCTCACTTGATCGGTTGCCACGGAATTTTGATGTGATCAAAAGTCCATCGCAATCACGTAGCGTACGCGGATACTCGCCGGGTAAACTTAATAGACAGCTACACCCCTTAGCCCCGACCAAGTGACTGTAGGAGAACCCCGTCGCCGAAAGCATCCGTTCGGGTGCTCGCGGTAGCGGTGTTCCGCCTTGGTGCACTTCGTCGACGGCGTCGGGGGTGCGGCCGTCTACTAAAGTTTGCGACGAGCATTCGATCAGGATGTCGGGAATCTTGTTGAATTGCCCGACTTTATATTGAAAAGTGTTTTCGATTTTGAGACTAAAATGCGGGGTTTATAATTGTTAGGCATGCGATGTCTAAGGAATTCATTTGGCTAGGCATGCGATGTCTAAAGAGATTGCAGATTCCAACTGTTGTAGTTTTACACTTTCTTTTCTGTGACCGTAAGTGTAATATGTGATATCGCCGATTTCGTTGCTATATGTCAACGACAATTGGAATGCGCATATTTACTTACGTTGATGACATGAGATGTTATGTGTTGCTGGATATGTTATATTGGATCGTCGTGTTTGAATAGCCGGGGGTTTTTATGTGAGATGAGTGTTTTTCATTTTCATTCATGTAAAAACTTGTATGTAATATTCTTTTATTGGGGCACTTCCAGGTTGCGGAAGATGTCACCTTTTGTATATTATTTACTTTTCCGCACTAGGATAGACCCAAGGAGGGGAGCACAAGTAACCGGGTTCTGGAGTCCAGTCGGAGACCAACTCGAGGAGTCAAGTCCGGGTCTCCTAACTCTAGAATTGGTAGGGTTGCTTGCCGCTCTCGTAGGGGTCTAGGAGTGTGGGTTTGGCTATTCATCACGACCGTGGAATCCGTGTTTTATACTGGCTCGTATTGAAAACACGGACGTCCTAGTATATCCAATATTTCATATGATTCTTCTGCTGCGATATCTGTGATGTGATCATGTGATGTTCTGTGATGGATACTGTATATAGTATATATGATATATTATATAGACGTTACTTATGTTTTACACCCGCGCTAGCCCTGTCCTGCTCTGCCGTTAGTTACCTAACCTAACGGTGCACGAGGGGACATCGAGGCGAATGCGGATGGCATAAGTGTCGTCGTATTTATCTGTGATGTTTAGGTACTTAAATGATGGGACTTCATTAATGTGATTAATGAAATAAAAGAAACCTAAGATGTTGTAGAATCGAATTTCAAAATAAAACAGGTAGCTACAGTTCTTACTTTACACAGCGGTATATGTGATATATCCTGCACCTTATTCGATGAGGAAAGGACCGAGATCCCTTCACAGGGAGTGACTCCTTTAGCAATAACTGGCCGATGCTACAACCCTCGGTTTGTCTTCTGATTGCTTTTAAGAGTTTTGCTTTGCACAGTGATATATATGATATATCCCGCACCTCATTCGAAGAGGAAAGGACAGACGATCCCTTCACCGGGAGTGACTCCTTTAGCAAAACTAGAAAAGCCTCAAAAGCACTCCATTTTTAAAATCATTTGATTCTACAACGATATCAAGTTCATTACGCAATAGGTTTTCAGAAAAACCTGTCGTAGCCCTCCGTCATTTCAGATAAATGCTAGTTAGTATTCGTGCTACGTTTGTTGGCCTGCGTCAAGGCGTAGTGTGCGGTAGCTAACTAGTATTTATCTACTTATGCATATGATGCAGATTGGATTAGGGTAGTCATGCGACTTTGTTGGCCTGCGTCAAGGGTCGTGCGGGTGGGTTTAATTCAATCAGGAAATGACGGGTTGAACTTGACTAGCGCACTATGGTTTGTTGGCCTACGTCAAGGTCATAGGACGCTAGGGGCAAAATATTATCGGGAATTTCAAGTGTTGAAATTTGCAATGAGATTGCATACCTTCTATGAGATAGTTGGATCCCGATACCCACTGCGAGTAAGAGTTACTCCTAGGAGAGTTTTACACATTACAATTAGCCGATCAAGTAGGTGTCTAGAAAGGTGTCAACGGGGTTACGCCTCTGGGAAAACGAGGTTTACATTAATTAGGTTCGTGCGAAAGCACGGGGGACCTCCCTCAAAGTACCGACACTGGCCTGGCTGAAAGATTGGCGAACTTGTAACGTGTAATTAATCCCGGCTAGTCTTTCCTTTTAGGGTTTGAAGGAAGATTTGATAAAAACAGTGCGAGCCATCCTGATTAGATAAAATAATAACCAATCTATTCTTGCAAGAGCGCACGCTGAGTGTTTTCTTCTCTCTCTCTCCAGGTAGCGACCATATCACACCTTAATCAAGATAATAATACGGAATATTGACCGAACCCGCTTGTTATACTGAGCTGGGGAACGTTGGTGCCGCTCCAACTTATAATTGTTATAAGACAGAGCAGGAAATTGGGGATTACCAGAATTCCCGTGCCGGCCAAACGAAGAGAGTGCATGCTGATGCATCATCTTCGGGTGTGTTCATTAAAAAGAACTGTTTCTCTGTATCCTCTGCGTCCTGGGTATCTGATACCGGAACAGGATCCCAGATATGTAATCTGTTTCATAGGGCTACAGAAAGGCAGAGAACTGAGAACAGGTGATAAGTTTCATGAGACAGAAAACGGGGCAAGTGTTGCAGCCAAGTCTGTTGGTCACTGTTACCCTGTATTCCAAATACATTGATTCTGAACGAATGTTATTAGATACCGAACCTGATATACCAAATCATATCAGTCTCTTTATTAGTAAAGAAATGATAAAATTTTGTATTGTTGGATAATGTTTTGAACATTTCCTATATCAAAAGTTGATCGGTTCAGGCACATTATCTAAAAGCATTGATGTTCTAAATCAAACTACAGTTCTTAGTATATGGAACACACATAAGAGGAAGAGTTCAGAAATGAACGGATCCTTCTTAAGGTATTGTAGACTAGGTCATATCAATGCGACCAGACTAGCTGAAGTTACATTTAGATGCATACTTAAATCAGTTTGAATTTACATCTTGTGAAACTTGCCAGTCATGTCACAAAGATAAGATGACCATAGCTCTGTTTATTGGAAACAGAGAAAGAGTTAGTAAACTCTTGGGATTGATACATATTGATGTATGTAAAGTCCCCTGTCTACATATGCCAAGACCGGTTCTTTATACTTCATTACATTCTTTGATGATCTCTCGAGACTCAGACATATATTCCTGTTGAAACATGAGTCCAAACCTTTTGAGATATTCATAGAATATAAGCGAGAAGTAGAGAACCAAAATACGGGTATAAGTATTATGTCCTATGATGAGATCATGGAGGAGAATACTTGAGCATGGAATTCTTGGACTATTCTAAAGGAGAATGAGATTCTCTCTCAGCATTACTCCTCCGCATACACCATAGCACGATGGTATATCAGGGCGGAGCAGATACACCCTATTTGATATGGTGTGCTCTATGATGAGTACTACCGAGTTTCCTATTTTCCTTTAGGGAGTTATGCACTTAAGAAGTTGCATACCTATTGAATAGGGTTCAAATCAAATCAGTTGCCTACCACTTCATATGTGATATGGAAAGGGAAGAGCCCATATCTTAAGTTAGTTAAGATTTGGGGTTGTCCGGCCTATGTCTAAAAGCAAAATCCGGACAAGCTCGAGGCAAGATCTGTTATGTAGAACTGGAAAGGTTCCAGCTATACAAACTGCAGCTGATGATTTGATAGAACCAAAGGATTTAGTAGAGACCAACGAACCTCAGCCTCTCCGCCGATCTAGTAGGGTTCCTCACCCACCTGAGAGATACTTCGGTTACTCTATGACAGTGGGAGCAAGGATTGCATCATGAGATGATGACCCAACTAGTTTCGAGCTGGCCATCAGGAGTGGGACTCTGTAAGAATGGCTGGAGGCTTAGCGGTCTGAGATGGAATCCTTCTACACCAACAAAGTATGGACTTTGGTTGCTATATCTGAAGGGTTAAATACCCATAAGGAGCAAGTACATCTTGAGAAGATTACTTGGTATAGATAGAAAAGTTGAGACTTTCGAAGCTTGACTTGTTAAAGGTTTTCGTCATCGACCAGGCGTGGATTATGATGAAACCTTTTCAAGTGGCTATGCTTAATTCCATCCAGATCCTACTTGTCACGGCTACATACCATGACTACGATATCTGGTGGTTGGGTGTCATGACAGCTTTTCTAAATGATGTTTTAGAAGAGGGCGTCTATAAGTACACAACCAGAGGGCTTCGTAGACAGTGGGAGCAGCGGAAACATGTACAAGATGCTTTATAAGATAAAGCAGGTATCGCGGAGTTGAAACATCTGTTTTGATGTGTTAGTCAAAGAGTTTGACATCATCAAAATGGTAGATGAACCTTGTATAAACAAAAAGGTAGTAGGGAGTATAGTAACAATCCTCGTAGAGTACGTGGATAACATGCTCTTGATAGGGAAGGAGTTTCCTATGCTACGCTCGGTCGATCTCCACTTATCACATGGATTCTCCATATAGGATCAAAGTGATACCTCCTAAATCCTGAGTTTTCATCTATGAGATAGATGTTATTTGGGTGTTAGAATACTCACTAGCTGTAGTGAGATGGTATCAGTTGATCCTGGGGAGAATCACTGGAAGTGTTCCAGAGTCATAAGAACGACTGAATGTCAGTCATAGGCATTGTATTTACCCTCAGTAAAGGGACGGTATGTTGGAAGAGTTCCAAGCTACATACCGTGGCATACTAGACGATAAATGCTGGATACATCGCTACTTAAGATGCTACCAAAGAGGCTGTTTGGGTGTGTATAGGTTCATGAGATGAACTATGTTCCTCCCATTGTGAGACAATGGAGTTATGGCTTGTGCCAAGGAACGCAGGTCCTATCAGTGATCCAGACATATTCTAAGGCAGTGTCACCTGATCGCGGAGATGGTTGATCTCCAGGGGATCGAGGTCAGGAGAGTAGACTCAGAGGACAACACGGCGGATCCACTCACGAAGGCCTATTCCCAGAGAGAGACTTTTATGGGATAGTTGAGTATGAGATACTACAACCACTGCTATCAGATGGCCCTAGTGCAAGTGGGAGATTGTTAGTTATATGTATGCCATAGAGGCCATTACTATAAATAGGATGTATATTGTAGTGGATGCTTGGATATATATAGGGAGGACTTTCTCGCTCGACATGATAGTATGCTATCTAGTTACTCTTTACCTTAACGTGTATACTGTTTGTCTCTCTGTTACATGTTGGTAAAGCCCTTAGGATGTGTACTTGACTATCTGGACTATGATGCGGATCATACTAGTGGGGACATGGTAGTCCATAAGTACATCCTTGAAAGTCCCTAGTCGTGGGTGTATCGAGACGGGGTATCGATATACCAGAGTAGACTAGCGTGTACCTTCTCGACCCATACAGATGGGCGATGGATGATCCCATATCCATTGGTGTTTAACATCAGAGATGATATACGGGTGCTCAGTGGAGACTGGGTACACTGTACGGACTCGCCGAGAACTCCCAGATGGTATTATAACTTACGTCAGATGGCAGTTCTCTGGTGACACTGGTACAGAGTAGTCTGTTGACCCGAGATCGTCATAGAGTCTTGTGTGGTTCCCACTGTGCTTTGATTTCCACCTTACCACGTCCAAGAGGGCGTGCAAAACGGTGGTTTTTGGGTACAGTCCCGAATCACATGGAGGCAATGAGCGATAGGAGGGGATTCGTCTCTCCCGGTATAGGGAGTTGATGTTGCGCAGTGTTCGATTGGCTATAACCGGAAATCCCTGGCCAGGGTTGTTGAGATTTACTGGTAAGTGTTACCAGTAGTTTCTCGAACTGTTATAGACCTCATATCGACACGACTTATCAAGCTATTGGGGTCTGACGTTTACCACCCCTAGGCGAGATATGCGACATATCAGACGATCAGACCGGACTGTACGGTAAGTGTTACTGGTTGGATTCACAGGAGTGTGAGCGGGCTTGCTCGTCGATCTTCTGATCGCTCAATACCCGGGTGGCCGTTACGTTTAGCAGACCGCTTGCGGCTTGTGGGTGTTTGATATGATCATCACCTGCTGCCGGCGTATTGACGAGTCTTTAGAGTCCTACACAGAGGTTTCCTGGCTCAAGCGAAACGAAATAGGAGCGCATATGAGATATGTGCGGGACCGAGAATAATGCGTGTATGTGATACCGCATTCTATTCTCGCGATGAATGTATCGCATGGTTGTATGCGATATAACCTAGTTATCGAATCAAGGATTGATTCGGTAAGCCGATACATAGGATATTAGTCGGTCATATGCGATATGACCGGATCGTTAAATCAAGTGTTGATTTGATGATTTAATGCATAATTATATATTAGATATATTACTTTGCATTAACTAGTATTGGTTCACTTTAAATGGATTTTCTCACTTGAAGTTCACAAGTTGTATATGTGATATACTTTTGTGCACTTGTTTGTATCATGTTTGATGATACATGCTCACTTGGGTTTATGTAAAGAATTAAGCCATGGTTATATGAATGGTTAGGGTTTCATTTTATTTATTTATTCATTTATCTTTTTATTTGGATTAAAAAGAAATGGGAAAAGAAATGATAATGGTAGCTTTCTTACTTGAAGCTTCTTGAAGTTTCATGCAACTTTGACCAAAGCAACCATTCTTGTTTTCTTCTCCTAACCCTAACCATTCCACCTAATCTTAGTTAATTCTCTACATCTAACCATGGTTGTAGTTATGATAAGAATAATCTTTTTCTATTTTCTCATTATTATTATGATAATATACTTCATCTTCTTCTTCTTCTTCTTCTTCTTCAAGAAGAAGCTTGATTCCATCAATGGTGATTTGATGAAATGAGTGAGAAATCCAATTCTAAAGTGAACCCACTTCCTATTTCTTCATCCTCTACCTCTTGCCAAGTAGTATAGGTTATTTTCTTCACAAGTTTCATGACTTGGTGAAGTGGGAGCTTGATCTTGTGATGCCTCGACGTAGATCATTTTCGGCATCGAAGTCGACGACCTAGCCCGCCAATTTCTCCGATGAAGCAGACGCTAGAGCCCGGGTTTCGATTTGGAAAGCGAGGAGACTTCATTGCGGAGCTATGGAGGTGGAGCACCGGATCTACAAAGGTTGTATTTCCGTTCTTGTAGTTAAGTTGTTAACTAGTTTCATTTATCGCCTAGACTTCTAGTTAACGATCCGTATTAGGGTTTCTCGGCACCCGTAAAATTTGAAATTGGCATGGTTGATGCCTTGTGAGACCTCCTTAGTGTGCATAGGAACCCTACAGTGTATATGGAGGAGTAAGCTGATAGAGTATCCCATTCTCTTTTAGATAGTCCAGGAACTCATTGCTTAAGTATTCTCCTCCTTGATCAGATCGAAGGATCTTAATACTTTTACCCGTTTGGTCCTCGACTTCGTGTTTATATTCTTTGAATTTCTCAAAATCTTCATACTTGTGTTTCAACAGGAACACATGTCAGTATCTTGAGAGATCGTCAGTGAATGTAATGAAGTACAAGGAACCATTCTTGGCATGTGTAGACATGGGACCACATATATCACTATGTATCAGTCCCAAGAGTTCCGTAACTCTTTCTCCGTGTCCACTAAACGGAGTTTTGGTCATTTTTCCTTTGAGACATAAATGGCAAGTTTCATAAGATAATAATTCGAACATATTCAAATATCCATCTTTATGTAACTTAGCTAGTCATGCCGTATTGATATGACCTAGTCTACAATGCCACAAGAAGGATAAGTTCATTTCTGAACTCTTCCTCATGTGTGTGTTCTGTACATTAAGAACTGTATTTTGATTTAGAATGTATATGCCATTATTTAACGAGCCTGATCCAATCAACTTTTGATTCAGGAAAATGTTCATAACATTATCCTAAACTATAAAACTATATCCTTCTTTACTTAATAAAGAAACTGATATAAGATTGCATATCAGGGTCGGAATGTAATAGCATTCGTTCAGAATCAATGTATTACCATTTGGTAATACAAGGTGATATTCACCAACTGCTTTGGCTGCAACATTTGCACCATTACCTACGCTTACGGAATGATCACCCTCTCCCAGTTCCCTGCTTTTCCGTAGCCCATGTAACATATTACATATGTGGGATCCTGATCCGGTATCTAATACCCAGGACGTAGAGTGAACTGAGAAACAGATCTCGATTACTAATACACCCGAAGAAGATGCATCAACAAGCTTGTTCTTCTTTTGGGCGGCGTGAGAATACGGATATGTCACTATTCCCTGCTCAGTCTTATAACATTTATAAGAAAGAATGGGACCAACGTTCCCCAGCTCAGTATAACAAGCGGATTCGGTCAATACATCCAATTTATTATCTTGATTAAGGCCTGACATGGTCGCTACCTGGAGAGAGAGAGAAGAAAACACTTTAGCGTATGCTCTTATAAGATTAGATTGGTTATTATCTTATTTAATCAGGATAGCTCCCACTGTTTTCATCAAATCTTCCTTGAAACCCTAAAAGGTAAGACTAGCCGGGATTAATTACACCTTACAAATTCGCCAATCGTTCGGCCAGGACAGTGTTGGTACTTTGGGGGAGGTTCCCCGAGCTTTCGCACGGACCTAATTAGAATAAACCTCCTTTTCCCAGAGGCATAACCCCGTTAACACCTTGATAAACACCTACTTGATCGGCTAATTGTCACGTGTAAAACTCTCTCAGGAGTAACTCTTACTCGCATAGGGTACAGGGATCCAACTATCTCATAGAAGATATGCAATCTCATTGCAAATTTCAACACTCGAAATTCCCGATAATACTTTTACCCCTAGCGTCCTATGACCTTGACGGAGGCCAACAAACCATAGGATGCTAGCCAAATTCAACCCGTACATTTCATATTGAATCAAACCCACCCGCACGACTCTTGACGGAGGCCAACAAAGTCATACGACTACCCTAATCCAACCTCATCTTATGTTGCAGATAAACACTAGTTAGCTACCGCACACTACGCCTTGACGGAGGCCAACAAACGTAGCATGAATACTAAGTAGCACTTATCTGAAATGACAGAGGCTTACGCAGGTTTTTAAGAAAACCATGAGCGTAATGAACTTGATATCATTGTAGAAACTTATGATTTTGAAAAGGTGTGTTTTTAGTCTTTTACTAGTTTCGCTAAAGAGGTCACTCCCAATGAAGGGATCTCGGCTCTTTCCTTATTGAATAAGGTGCAGGATATTTCTCAAATACCACTATGCAAAGTAAGAACTATAGAAGCAATCAAAAATAAAACCGAGTGAGTTGTAGCACCTGCTAGTTTCGCTAAAGAGATCACTCCCGGTGAAGGGATCTCGGCTCTTTCCTTATCGAATAAGGTGCTGGATATTCTTCAAGGAATACAGCTATGCAAAGCAAAACCTAGAGCTACCCTTTTTGAAAACATGATTCTAAAACATCTTTTAGGTTTCTTTTTCTTTCATTAATCTCATTAATGAATCCCATCATTTAAGCTTCCTAAGCATCATAGAAGAAACGAAAATTCAACGTACGCTTATGCCATCCGCATTTGCCACGGTGCCCCGTTATGGACCGTTAAGTTACTTAAGTAACGGCATACCGGGGCGGGACTAGCGCGGGTGCGAAACATAAGCAACATTTATTATATATCATATATACAATAATAAAGCATTCGTATCACACATATAAAATGATCACATCACAGAATATTAGCAGCAGAAGATAACATATGAAATATTCGATATACTAGGAGGTCCGTGTTTTATTTTGAGCCTGTATAAAACACGGATTCTACGGTCATGATGAATTGCCAAACCCACATCCGTAGACCCCTACGAGAGTGGCAAGCAACCTTACCAATTCTAAGGTTCGGAGATCCGGTCTCGACACCTCGAGATGGCCTTCCACTGGACCCTAGAACCCGGTTTCTTGTGCTCTCCTCCTTGGGTCTATCCTAATGCGGAAAAGTAAATAATATAAAATGGTAACATCATCCTCAACCCAAAAGTATCCCAATAAAAGAATATTACAAACAATGAATTTTACATGAATGAAAATAAAAAACCCCATCTCACATAAAACCCCCGGCTATTCAAATCACGACGATCCAATATAACATATCACAGCAACACATAACATCACATGTCATCAACGTAAGTAAATATGCGTATCCTAATTGTCGTTGACATATAGCAACGAAACCGGCAATACACCACATATTACACTTACGGTCGCATAAAAGAAAAAAAAGAAAAAACTACAACAATTGGAATCGTAACTGCCCTTAGACAACACAAACCCGGGATATCACATATCCAAGATTTCATGCCTAACAATGTAAAGCTCGCATTTAGGTCTCACCCGTGAAAACACGTTTTCAAAATAAGTCGGATAATTCAACAAGATTTCTGATTACAACCGAGACCGAAATGTTAGATTTACACGCAACAAACAAATTTGTAGATTCCAACTAGACAACGTTAAACAATTCGATCGAATCAACGAATTCCCAAAATTCCCAAAATTCCCAGAGAGCTCAACACTTAAGCACTTTTAAAAATTCCAAGAAGCATGCTCCAGTACCAATGGACCAACCATTGAAGTGTCGTCCCTTGCGTCCTTAATGGCGCCGCGGAACCGCCGCCAAAACCATGTTTTGGCCGCGGTTCCGCGGTCACTAAAGCGAGTTATGGACTCGTTCTTCAAGAAGGTCCATAGAATTGCATTCATGATTTTCTGAATAATTTTAATATGAAAAATTTCAACTTTTGAAAAAATTTCCAGAAAGTGGGAAAATTTGGTTATTCGGAGTTCGTTCGGACTTTTAATTTCTCCTATGCAACGCTTAATGCTCTAGTTGGGCTCTGATACCACTGTAAGGTTCTTAGGTACTAGAACAAGGTTCTATAAGGAATCAAACATGCTGTATTTAAAATTTTCAAGTGCCAAACAACCTAAGAAAGGATCTTTACTAGAGAATTAGGGTTAGAAACAACAAGTAAACTCTTTACTACTAAGTGATTAGGGATTACAACCTTTGTAGTCCTCTCCTTCACATCTAAAGCTCCGACTTGAGATCCCTTCGCTGCGATCATCATGCTCTCGGAATCTAAAGAGGCTCCATAAGGTGAATAAGGAATCCTTGTTTGTAGTCTTCACAATCCAAGATGATCCACCTTGAGGAATCACAAACCCAAGCTAACTCTTCACTAATTATGGATTAGTGAAGCTAACACGCTAATCTATATGGCTAGTATAGAAGAGGGTGATGAAATAGGAATTTTGCTCACTTTAGTATTTTAATTCTCACTATTTTTCATCACATGAAGAAAATCAAGAGAGAAAAAAAATGAAGAAGAAGAAGAAGAAGAAGCTCAAGTGAGAATGAATTGTGTTAAGATTAGAAATGCAAACTAGGGTGAGTGTATGTCTCTCTAACTCTTGTAGAGACTAAACCATAGGTTAATTGATAAGGGGTAGGTTAATAAATATCTTAGGTAAAACAAAAATGGTGGACTTTGTCAATGCATCCACAAGCTTGCACAAGCTTCATGCATTTGTCCAAAATCCACCTCATTTTTGAATTACCTTAAATAAATATAAACCCACAATTATCAATAGCATGGTTTATCTCTCATACACCCTATTTGCATGTATAACCAAGCATGTCATAATAATATATATCACATATATATATAATTTGTGACATAAGAAAAGAATACATTAAACATATATCACATATGTGTTAAATATAACCAAATGTTAGAAAATGAAATACTTAAGTGAGCATATATTAGTTAATTTAATTAATATATCTAATATATAATTCTACATTATATTATTAAATCAACACTTGATTTAATAATCCGGCTATATTACATATAACCGACTAATATAATATGTATCATTTTATCGAATCAACACTTGATCCGATAACCTGGCTATATCACATATAACCGGCCGATATCACATATCGCGAGAATAGAATACGGTATCACATATCGTATTAATCTCGGTCCCACACATATCACATATGTGCTCCTACTCCATTTCGCCTGAGCCCGGAAACCTCTGTGTAGGTCTCTAAAGACTCATCAATACGCCGGCAGTAGGTGATGATCATATCAAACACTCACAAGCCGCAAGCGGTCAGCTAAACGTAACGGCCACCCAGGTATTGAGCGATCACAAGATCAACAAGCAAGCCTGTACATACTCCTGTGAATCCAATCAGTAACACGACCATACGGTCCGGTCTCTTCGTCTGATATGTCGCATATCTAGTCTAGGGGTGGTAAACATTAGACCCCAATAACCGATAAGTCATGTCGATGTGAGGCTCATAACGGGTCGAGAAACTACCGATAACACTTACCAGTAGATCTTCATATCAGCCCTGGCCAGGGACTTCCAGTTATAGCCAATCGAACACTGTGCAACATCAACCCCAAATACCGGGAGAGACGAAACCCCTCATATCGCTCATCACCTCCATGTGATTCGGGACTGTACCCAAAAGCCACCGTTTTGCACGTTCTCATGAACGTGATAAATGGGAAATCAAAGCACGGTGGGAATCAAACAAGACTCTATGACGATCTTGGGTCTACAGACTAACATGTACCAGTGTCACCAGAGAACTGCTATCTGACGATAGGTATAATACCATCTAGGTATTCTCGGCGAGTCCGTTCAGTGTTCCAAGTCACCACTGAGCACCAGTATACCATCTTTGATGTCAAACACCAATGGATGTGGGATCATCCATTGCACACCTTATGGGTCAAGATGTGTATACGCTAGTCTACTCTGGAGTATCGATGCCCTGTCTCTATACACCCTCGACTAGGAATAGTTATAGGATGTACTCTTGTACTACCCTGGCCCCAATAGTATGATCTGCATCATAATACTAGTAGTCAAGTACATATCCTAAGGGCTTTATCAACATGTGAGAGCAAGACAGTAAACCAATAAAAGTCAACATGTTTAGACAAAGTGAAACCGGATAGCATACTATCATATTGAGCAAGAAAGTCTTCTCTATATATATCCAAGTATCCACTATAATATACATCATATGTACAACAATGGCCTCTAAGGCATATACATAACTAACAAGAATAAGAGTGTTGTAGGGGAATTTTACCCTAGTCTTGAACTTTAGGATATAAGTTGTCACACACACGCACGCGCGCACACATACACACACTTGATTTTGTGTGTGTGTGTGTCTATATATATGTGTGTGTGCGTGTAGGTTTATATATATATATATATATATATATATATACACACACACACATATATATATATACATACATATATATACATACATACATATACATATACATATACACGTGTGATGAGAATAATATATGATACATGGAGATGAGTCGATATGATCGGGCATGATGGCGTGAGATTTTGATATGTGATTGAGTCATGATATTGTATATGATATGATATTATGATGGATCGTTAGCCGATATGTATTCATACATGCGATAATATGTGAATTGACGATATTAGAATGTACGAGACTTTAGAACCGTACCCCTGATCATAATATTGTACGATGATGATACCATATAAATGATTATGTATATTTGATATTTGACTCATACCCTCGATTTTAGGGATGTCGTACAATGGATTTTTCCGTACGAGGTATAGATATGATGATTGATCCGCACTCCTGACTCGAGGATATAGTATGACGTATTATTACCGTACGTGATGATATGAGGCTGGATCGCCGACTATTAGATATATCGGCTCGGGATAATATTGATTTCTTATTACCTTTCGACTAGTTTCTTAGTTTAGTCTTTTTGTTTATTAGGTAGATGTTAGACTAGGCTTGAGTCATACATATTTTAAAAACTAACGAATGGTGAGTATTTTCACGAACAATCCGAGGCATGCAACGGATTTTTTAAAGGACATATCTTTTTCAAAAACACCGTAACCCCTACTTTTCTAAAAACAACGATTCGTGCTATTACGAAACACTAAAACTGTATGACTCGTATACAGAAATACATATCTTATAATGTGAGGTTTACTATTCACTTTTCCGTTATATTCATGTTGCTCTCATTGCTCTTCATTTATACATGTGTTTTCTTTAGCTTTTATGATCTCGTCTGTTAGGACACCAGCACCATTACCGATGATGCGTATGTTGCATGTACACTTGCTTGCCGGCTCACACACATCATCATCGATAATTACCATGCCACGTACACACTAAAAAACCTTTACTCCATTCATATAATCTGACAACTCTAGAAGTAGTATTTTTTTACATTCATAATCTTAAATGCTAGTGTAGATATTGTATTTCTTACATAGATACCACTTGCATTTGCATCCATACATTCTAGTTATGTACTGATCATTAGCTTATGTCGGTATTTATTTTCTCATTGTATACTCATGGATTGTGATTTCTTTGGAGATTCCGTATTCATGTGATTTCTGGATTTGTGGAAACCCCAAGTGATATTTATAAACTCATGATTATATTTTCTTTGTAATGAAAAATGCGGTTTCTCGTGATTTGATGTGTGTGGTATCCACCATGAGTTTTATCGGTTCTTGAGCCACGTGTGTACACATACCCGATTCGAGGAGAGAGACGTCTTCTGTGGATATATGGTGGACCCGGTAAGGTATCCCGGGGCAAGAATGTCTTATAGCGAGAAGTTGAGCCTGGCAGGGGAGTACTACCTACCGGTGATATCTGACACGACAGAGATCCGGAGGATACCGACCATAGTCGTGTGATCATATGATTTGGGCCGATCCGGACTGACGGAGCCCAAGATTTAAGGATTTTGTGTCGCTGATGGACACGGTTTTCATGATGTTTCGAGTGTCGATACTTGGCACTCAAGTTTATCTTGATTTATCTGTGTGTGTCGTTGCTGGACACACCCTTCTAGTGATGCATTCATACTTAATACATATGACTTGTAGTTACTTTATAACACGAACAAGAGTACATGACCTTACATATATGTTTATATTATTACCTCTACTGTTACTCGATGTTAACGTGCTACTATTATTATTATATTGTACTGTATGACCTAAGAGATAGTCATACATTCGTTTTCTACTCGGTGATGTCTTCTACTCATGAGTTGGTAACTCACTCCCGTTGTATCACAGTTACTTGCAGGTTTTGACGTACAGGTTTCGTAGCGGTTTGTTGGCACACTACCTTCTTCTGGGTGATTGCATCGATAGGTGGGATATTTTGCATCATGACCACCATTATATACTTGTATATTTTATTTCAGTTGTAACTTGTTAAAGGCTCCATCAACCGGACTTGTATATTTAGTAAACTTAGATAACCACAGTTTGTACATTCTTTCGGCCTTAGAGTCGCGGTTATGTATCTATTGTTGTTTCTGGTTTTCTCGTTTTCTTTCTGAGTTTTGATCCTCGCCTTTCGGCGTTGTATACTTATATTAACTTGCATGGTTGATTCCGCCAATTGGCGAAGAGCTAGCTCCCGCTTGGGGATGCCTTATATATTATTGCTTGTATTCGTTTTCGAGTTATAATATACAAAGGAGGTGCTGCCCAAATTTTCAATGAAGAAAATGTTTTCAAGATTATATACAAACATTGTGTTTTCGTATACTATTGTCTATGTTTTAAAGAAAGAACTTGATTTCAGTAAAACCTTATATCAAAACTACACCTCCACTATTTTCCCAAAAAGGTTTAGATTTCTGGGCTTTTGGCTTACTTGAATTAGGTGGGGTCCTATAGACTTCACATGATTCAAATGCCAGTCACGTGCATTTTCCGGGTCATGACAAAGTTGGTATCAGAGTATTAGGTTTAATCTTGGTTCGAGTCTAGGTTTGACTATGCGCAGTCTAGGGTGTATAAATATATATTCGGAATCTAGGCTTGACCTTACGGAAATTAGACTTGACCGAGGGGGTATTAGACCCAAACATTCATCGCGTAGGTTGACCTTGGTTGATGGAGTAGGTGACTTAAGTAGCATGACGTACCGTGTGTATGTTCTGCGGCATACTTACAATACGTTACTCCTCTTAAGAAGCCTTAGGATGTACATTTCATATGCGTCGTATTCCTATCCGTTTCTATGATCTATACTCATCGATATCAGATTGTGATTTTCGTTACCGTGGTTACAGGAGCAGAGAGAACTGCGGTAAGAGTTACGGTTTGAGCGAGCTCATCACAAACGATGACTGACCTGGATGTTTTCCGTTGACATGAGCGTATTGATGTTTTGATTTTACTAAGATTTCCCGTTGACGTGAACGATCAGATCTTCACCAGATGATTGGGCCACTGCTAGAGGCCAGTCAGATTGCGAAGATTATTACTGAACCGTCTACTTCAGATGATAGAAACGTTGTCTACCGTGCGAACAAATGAGCCAGCTTTTGCTGAGTTGATAAGATATCGTTCCCAGATAATTGAAGCTAATGCAGCACGAGTTTATACTTGGGGACATGATAGAAGATCACCAGTCACCCATGGATGAATGACTGGGACATGCTGTTCGTTTGGACACTCAGATGTGAGATCATCAAATTGGTTAACTTTAGCTGGGAGAGGACCTCATACAGGCATGTGGTGAGTTGATTGAGATAGGACGAGTGTAAGCGCATCGCTCCGATGATTTGGACGAGTTCCCGGTGACGTTTTGGCCAGATGCCTTCTACTGAATATTAGAGATGCCGAGTTCGTAGCTTCGAAAGAGACTCTAGATATGATTATAGTCAATTGGAGCGCACTCCACACAGCTATGAAGAGATAATTCTGAATTGGACTATACCAAAGAGAAGCGGAGTAAGAAGTTCGTACGAGATCTTGATGAAATTACGTTCCACTCCATTGACATCAGAGATGTGATACGCATGCAGAGTCGTTGAATATAGATATATCTTCCAGAAGAAGTAATGATGAGTACGCAGCTGTTCCGGAATAAGAAATGGATTAAGTAAAGAGTGATAACTTCCGGGCAGTCCAGTAGGGACGAGATTTGGGAGAGACCCCGACGGAATCTTTCTGAAATACTACACGAGGAGGCTTGGACTCAGGATCGGTCGTATCGCGCACACTCGGTAGGCCAGAGGCTGCCATCTTGGACGGGATACGTTACGAGTGACCATGTTAATTGGTCAAAAGATCTTTAGAGAAGCGGCAGAACAGGACTGTTTTCGTTATCACTCCGTATCGGGCTGTTGAGCCGAGGTGTCATGTAACCGGCAATTCACAGAGAAAAACAAGGATCTAAGAGTAGAGGACATCAGACAGTGGGCAAGAGGCAAGTAGATATTCTTGCTCTGCCAGCCTTGGATACACCGACACCTTCCGACTTTGTGGAAGGGGTACATCGATGACAGTATTTATGATTTGCGATTTGGTGATTCGGATATCACGATTCCGTTATTCTAGATTTTTGGTACTTCGATGATTCGTTTTATGCTTGGTATTTTTATATGCACGCAGTTCCATATGTTTATGAGTTATATACCGCGGTATACTTGATTTTAAATTGGTGTATGTCATATACCGTTGATTTCGTTTTATACTCAATATTTGTTTTTGTGCACCTTATGCACCTGATTGAGATTCTTGAGCGCACTTGGTGCACCTGATATGATTTTGTGCACACCAGATGCACTAAATCGGGATTCTTTGTGCATATCAGATGCACCTGATATCGTTGTCGTACACATTCGTTGCACTGGACAGATGTTTTCGTGCACACCCATTGCACTCGATTTTGTTTCTGTGCATGTTAGTGGCATCTATATTTGATTTTGATTTTTGTGCGCACCAGACACACGTTGCATCCTTTCTATGCATTTTTAGGATTGATTTCTTTAGAGCAGCATGTTTTAGGATATAAACTATATGATTTGATAACCAAGCAGGACTGTTCTGAGAACAATACCTGAGTATTTTTGCATGCATCGATTATTGCCGAAGGGATTTCCAAAAAGGAGGTATAGTCTCAATATTTTCCTATGTGTCCAAGATGACACGAAAACTTTGTAAGTCTACGTTAGCGCCCCGGCAGTCTACAGACGCCAATTGCGGAATAAAACTTTTTAACTTGGCGCTATCGTATACTTTAACCCGGATCTGCCATTATTGCTAAACTAACAAACAGTAAAGAGTGTAGAAATGTTGTACCGACTGATCCGTGTCCTCCGGTCTTCATCTCCACTCCGACCTCCTCGCGGGAAAGTCCCGTCTCCTCCTCGTCGCCGGAAGTGCACCACATCGCCTTCTTCGTTTACGGGCTCCCACCTCAATGCCGAGGCAACTCGGGCGCGAAGCTGGCGAATCGACGCGTCCAAGATTTGCTGTAGAATGTGTAGTGTAGAATCATAGTCTCTTTTGGGGTGGTGAAGTTGCCATGGAGGGAGAAGGAAATCATGAACTTTGGAGAGGTTTTGGTGGCATGATAAAAATGAGATGATTGATAAATTTCCAACACCAAAACCAATGAACCATCCTCTTCACCTCATCAAAGAGGCCGGCCAAAGCTAAGTGGAAATGGAGGAGGTTAATAGAATTGATGCATGAAGGGAGGTAATTGTAGGATAACAAGTGGTGACCACAACAAAAGACATCAACCATGCTTATACACTATTGAATCCATACCCACTCAAATCACAAGTCAAAGCAAGCATGGTGCAAAGAAAAGAAAGCCATCATAATCAATATATATGCAATAAAACCCCTCCACAAAAGTAATTTGCAAAACTGCAAATTACCCCCTCCATCGGAAAAGTCCGGCCGGGAAAGAACAAACGAAAACCGGCCGGAACGGAATGCAAACTGGCAACTCCAGTAAACTGGTCCCGTAATAAATTACAGGAAAACCCCGACACTGTGCATACACACCCGCATCTGTATTCCGACCGGATACAAATGCAATGAGACAAAATCTACACTGTACTAAACTAGGACCGGCTTAAACCAAAGCCGGCTAGTAAAATCCGTTCGATCCTGATCCGTGCAATACCGCACGTATCTGATCGAACCCTGCCATAATTCTATACGGTTACTAGTACAAACCGTCCGATCCTGATCCGTGCAATACCGCACGTATCTGATCGGACCCTGCCATATCTCCATACGGCCTCTACAGCGTTTCGCCCGAAAGCTGAGTAACAGAAAGTGTGGTGGACTCTAAAGACTCGTCAATACTATGGCTGTGGATTTAACCACTAGCACGTCAGAGGTATAAGCCAATACGTAACGGGCCACCAGCTATTGACTAAAAGGGACGTCGATGAGCGAACTCATCCTGACACCCTACTGAGCCTGTCAGTGACAATATCCGTGCAGTCCGGTCCGTTCGTCTATGAGTATCGCATGGCGGGCCTAGGGGGTTGGTAAAAGTCAGACCCCTAAAAGCGGTACAAGTCGTGTCGGAGTGTAGCCCAGAACACCCTGAGATACTACTGGAATACCTACCAGTAAATCTCCTTGCCTTGGCCAAGGACTTTGTGTAATGGCTCTCCTAGACACAGCACGACCTCACCCCCAATACCGGGAGAGACGAACCCCTGAAGATACGCTCACTGCCTCCATGTGGCTCGGGACTGTACCCAACTAAAACCTGTTTGCACGACTCCTTTGAGCCGTGGTAGGGTAGTAATCAAAGTACAGTGGGAACTCACACGAGACAAATGACGATCCCCAGGTCGATGAACTAACCTGCACACATGTCACCAGGGAACTGCCATCTGACGTCTGGTATATGACCAACTAGCATGTTCCCGGCGAGTCCTGTCCGGTGTACTCATAACCCAATGAGCACCTGTATACATCTTAGGTGATCCAACTGACACCAGTGGCTTGTGAGACCGGCCACCGCCCCTCGTCGGGGTCTCGACTGTATACACTAGTCTACTAATGGAGTATCGATGCCCGGTCTCGAAACTCCCACGACTAGGGACCTTTTAAGGATATGCTTGTAGACCCCCAGCTCCCACTTATATGATCGCCCTCATACTGCTGGTGGTCAAGCAAGAATCCTAGGGGCTCTATCAACGTGTAATAGCGACATGTCAGGTCACCTAAAACAGTACACGATGATAAAGGTAAACCAGATAGCATACTATCATCTCGAGTAAGACTGTCCTACCGGGATAGGTCCTCCCTCAATCATTATAATCACGTACCTGTGACCTAATAATTGACTCTGAGGGCACTATCTCCAACAATCTCCCACTTGCACTCAAGGCTAATTATTGCGATGTCGCATACTCACAGCCCGTGTGATACCGAACATCCAACTCCTCTACTAGTCAGTCTCACAAAGCTCGTTTGCGGAACTATTGCGTTCGAGGAATAGCCTTAGTGAGTGGATCCGCCTTGACGTTTCTTTCTATGTCTCTCTATATCTCATGTTCGCGGAGAAACCCATCTCCCGAAATGAGCAATACCTGTCTTAGAATGTGTCTGGATGTCTGATGGGACATAGCTCATAAATGAACTCCAAATCCAAACTTCTTAGACTGTATCGTCAACTGAACTTAATCAGTATCCTGCGCGCCATGCCTCCCTCAGTATTGCCTTGGATCACCTGTCCAAAATACTGCCCCTCGTCAGAGGGAAAACTATAACTCTGACAACCTCCTTGTCGTCCATGTCTCCTTGGAAGCCTGGAATGATAACTGTCTCCTGAATGAGGCTGTCGTTATCATATCCCTAGAACATCCACTTATGTTCTAAAACTGCTTCCAACTGTTTCTCCAGGATTGGATTAATGTCAACTTATTGCATCTTGTGTAAGAACAACATCTGGTGTGGTACTTGACATCTCACGATTGACTCAATTGCCTGAGCAAGTGATCTGCCAATCATGCCCGTCCCTCTCCTCTTTAGTCTGTAAGACACCTTTGGAGAGGGTGACTCCATTACCTGCAGGTACACTACCGTGCCAGGAGTCGTCCATCCTAAATACTCTTAGAATGCTGTCAAGTACCCTGATTGGGAAACCACCCAAATCTAGATCTAAAACCATAGATCCAGTAACCAGTATGTCAGATATAATACCCAATTCCTATGTGGAGAAACTACTGTGTGACGACCAAAGTATGACCGATCGTAGTGTAGGAGTTTCTTTTCCTACTCTGTGTATATCTTCCAAATACCAGGATATCACACCCTACTACCTTCTTAACAGATCCATCCCCTATTCTGATGAAGTCAAACCCATGACTATCACGTCAGAAATAGATGATCTATCTCCGCTACATCTGCTTTAGTCTATAAATAGACATAAGCTCCCTGTCCACCAATGCTTCCGCTGCTCCCACTGACTACGACAACCCTCTGGCAGAGTCATATAGACGTACACTTCTAAAACTAGTTTAGAACGACGCTATACTCATCCTCCCGCCTGGTTTCGCAGCCTGGAACAACAGCAATGGTAATTGTGGGTAAACAAGAACTTCCCTGTCACCGTCCTTGAGGCTACCGTAGTACCTCTCGGGTGCCTGAAGTTACCCACCTTATCTGCGGAGTGGCCAATGGAATGTCAATCCAGATTGAATCTTTAGGTTCCTTATCAAATCTTCAGTAATCGTTTGTGGTTCTGGAATTACTTCCAGTTCTACCATACTCCCACTACTGTTTTCTGAAAAAATCCACTTTTAATAAAACTGTGGCGAGTCTAGAACAATATCGCTATTGTTCATCCAGATGGTAGAAAGTCAGCCCGCGTCATAGCCTGGGTCAACCCACAAACAGCCATTACAGAAACGTGCCTTGAGTTGTCCAGTGTCTGGTTTTAAGCATAAACCGGACAACTCCCCGTACCTTAACATCGTTAAGATATGAACTGTTCTATATCCAATATAGAACCAGAGGCACTGATTTAATTGAACTAGATTCAAATCATGCAGCTGTCTCCAGTGCATGTCAACTAAATGGAAGGAGGCGGATCAGCGTTACTCAACTTAGGAACACTTCCAATTATGAGTAACCTGAAAGAGAAGCAAGTTCTCTTAATCATTACTTTCAACTGAATACCACAAGTATCTACATCTTCGATCTCTTTGAAGAATCCCGATACTCGCCATACCTGGTTCTCTACTCTATTCAAATACATAAAACTTCTCCAAATTCGGACCCTGTGTTTCCACGAAACACCTGTCTAAAAAATAGAGGAGTCATAAGTAAACCGAATATAGTACGAGGACCATCCCCTCTGTCCTGATGGACCCTGGACAACATACAATACTCTGTAAAAGTCCCTTGAGTCTGATTACTCATTCACTGTGTGTCGTAGGTTGAAAACTGTACTTATGGTTAAGAAGAATTACACCGCTGTTTAATGCTCCTTACCTAACCATCCACTGATATAGGTAAATGTCGTAGACATAATTTCAGAAAGGTATATCTCACTCTATGAAAATAGACGTACAGATATATCAATTTGAAATTGGTGCATAACAGCGGATATTCAAAACCAAATATTTGCCGACCGGCAAACAACCCAGGTGATTTCCTCAAATATCACCGATTACAACGAATCCCGATATAATGAGGATGATCACCCAATTCCCAATAACTTACTCCCACTCATCATCTGTAAAACCATACAGATGTGAGATTCGAATCTGGTAAATACATACCCTGGAGTAAGTATCTAATCGGGAAATCAGTTTTCTATTAACAGTACACAGTGATACTGAAACATTGAAATGTTTCGATGGGGTATTCTGGTATTCCTAGTAATGCCTCTTCCAGATTCACGACTGTAACCGTATAGTTCTTTGCCACCTCTCCAAATCCCTTCATATGTCTTTAGTCTTTACCTTCTGTACACCCCTTTAGGCCAAATGGTTTTCTTCCTTCCCTACCGTTCGGCACCAGCCTATGGTTTGGAAGAAGACTATCCAATAAGCATAATGGGTGTACTGTCCCAATCCTAGGAACACTCGCAATGAGAGAGGGTGAAGATGAAAAACAACCGAATAAACCTTATTCCTATTTCTCCTGAACCAGAATCCATCCCCGAACTGGAACAAGTTCCATTCGAGTTCGTATATAACCATACGATGGAGTATCCAAATAAACTGTGGATCTTCGTAGCGATACGGAGTGTCCTGGAGAAATACAAAGGTGATTTAGGATTGGCGAAGGAATAATTGGTTTGGTCGTGAATACCTGTTGCAATTTACTTTGCCCTCTTACTAATCCCTTGCTTTGTCTGAACTTAATACCTTCTGCACACCATCGTTATGCTAATTGGTTTTCTTCATTCCCTACAGGTCGGCACCAGCCTAAGGTTTGGAAGAAGACAATCCAATTTGCGTAATAGGTGTACTACCCCTAAACCAAGGAGTACTCTTAACCTGAGAGAGGGTAAAAGGAAAAGACAACTGAATAATCCTATCCGTTTTCTCCAGAACCGGAAACCATCCTCGAATCCCTTCGAGTTCGTATCTAACCATACGATGGTTTTGTCCAATGGAAGTGGACGTTCGCAGTAATACGGGGTGTCCTGGAGAAAAGGGTAAAAGTAGGAGTGGCAATGAGGTCTGCAACTCTGACAATCCAAAAGCCTGTGTTAAAGAAGGTTCGGTCAACTTGGTCACTGAGTCAAAGTCTTAGGGTCGGGTCAAATGGTCGCTGCCAGAGAGAGAGAGAAAAGAAACACTCAGCGTGCACTCTAACCTAGATCAGAATGGTTACCAATTTATCTAATCTGGAATCCTCCCACTGTACCTCAAATTCTCCTCCAAACCAGAAAGAAGAATTAGTCGGGGTCACCCGAGGAGTAAACCAACTCATCAGTGGGAATCGGGATCCAACTCTCATCGCATGATAACGTGACGGAATCCGCTCACGGTATCACACTCCAGAAGGTATGCGCATATCTGGCAAGTTTCAGTTCTTTTGAAACTCCCGATGTGATTTCTGCCCCATGCTCTTATGACCTTGACTAAGGCCAACAAATCATAAGTCACATGTCAAGTTCTACCCGTCATTGTCCAGGTTGATTTGAACCCACCCGTACAAGCCCTTGACTAAGGCCAACAAGGCTATACGACTGTCCCAAACCAACGCATCTATCTATGCAGCATATGAATACCCAATAGCTACCAAACACTGTGCCTTGACTAAGGCCAACAAACACAGCTTGAATACTATTGACTACCCATATGAAACGACGGAGGGCTACGAATGATTTCTGGCGAAAACCTTTAACGTAGTGAACTTGATATCATTGAAGGAACGGATAGCTTTTAAAAATATAGTGACGAAAACCGTTGCTAAAGAGGTCACTCCCTGTGAGGGGATCTCGGCTCTTTCCCCGTAGAATGAGGTGCAGGATATTCCAACTGAATACCACGATGCAAAGCAAAAGTAATCGGCTATAGTGAAGTTAATGCCCTGACGCAAACTTCTGTCCAAGGGGTCACTCCCGGTGAAGGGATCTCGGCCCTTGCCTCGTCGACTGAGGAGCAGGATATTCCAAATGAATACCACGATGCAAAACAAAAGTGAACGTCCTTGCAATAACAGCTTTTTTTGAAAAGTGTTCCAACAACATCAGATTAGGTTTGTTTTTTTTAACTTGCATTGATCCGAATCAATGCAGTCCCATCAATTGATCACACCACAAAGAACGAAAATATACTGACGTACGTATATGCCATCTGCATTCGCCACTGGGTCCCGTCATCACCCGTTAGGTTAGCTGACTAACGGCAGAGCGGGGACTGGACTAGCGCGGATGAAAAACATATACAACATCTACTAATATATATACCAATATATAGTATTTCGCTCAAGGCGTGAATAAAATGCAACATCACAGAAATGTACAGCATCATAGAACAATACAGATATCTGGGATCCCCGGGTTTCATAGAGCCACTACTGAAACCCGACGTTCCCCTGGTCGTGTGGATAGCCTGTGCAATGAAAACCTAGACCCCTACGGGCGCGGCAAGTCACCCGCCAAAACCTGAAGCGAGGCAGCCCCCTTCAGTGCCGTGAATGGACCACCCAGCACTTCATGGAATCCGGTAACTTGGGCACCCCTCCTGGGTCAACCTGTACCCCTTTCGAGTGCGGCGAATAGCCCGCCAATTCTAGAGTGAAGCCCCCTCCGTCTCAATGCCATGAGATGCGGGCTTGTTGCCCTCCAGAACCCGGCTATCCGTGCACCCCTCCGCGGGGCAACCCTAGTACAGAAAGTAAAATATACATACACCGGGTACATCGACCGCAACCAGGTCGTGCCCCAAAAGAATAATACAATCAGGCAGTGACGGCAGTCCACATGTCGGACGCTCGCCCCGCAATATCAAATGTACATGATACAACCACAACTGTACTAGCATTGCATCCAGGCTATCCCCCACGACCGATCCGCAACATCACAGCAAATACATAGAACATCAACGTGAAAGTCACGTTCGCAAATCCGTCTAACCGGGCTATAGCAGTTAGACCGGATTTACCGATCGAGTGACATTCACGGTCGCAGATATAATGTAAGCACTGTGAAACTAACGTGTTTAAATTTTGATCGACAAAATATCAAGAAGTGGGCCCCACGACTTACTGGTGAACAGTAACAAAATCTGGGCAAAAACGATATATATCAAAAACCCCAAAATCCAACCAAGAACCAACTGACAAAATTTGGGAGCACGTGCTCCCCACGTGGCCGCGGTTGCGCGGCAAAACCATGGTTTTGGCCGCGCTTCCGCGGCAACTTGGAGGGATCACGACCCCAAATTTTGTCGTGACTCTTAAAAGTTCCTGCTCTGATTTTTAAGACATCCAGAAATAATTTTTGAGACCGTTTAAAAACAACAGAAACTGTCGGCTTGGATTTTTGCAGTTTTCGATTTCCGGTCGGATCGAAGTTTTAAATGCGTTAGCACAAGTTAGCATAGCAAAATGGTGAGGCTCTGATACCACTGTAAGTCTACGTTAGCGCCCCGGCAGTCTACAGACGCCAATTGCGGAATAAAACTTTTTAACTTGGCGCTATCGTATACTTTAACCCGGATCTGCCATTATTGCTAAACTAACAAACAGTAAAGAGTGTAGAAATGTTGTACCGACTGATCCGTGTCCTCCGGTCTTCATCTCCACTCCGACCTCCTCGCGGGAAAGTCCCGTCTCCTCCTCGTCGCCGGAAGTGCACCACATCGCCTTCTTCGTTTACGGGCTCCCACCTCAATGCCGAGGCAACTCGGGCGCGAAGCTGGCGAATCGACGCGTCCAAGATTTGCTGTAGAATGTGTAGTGTAGAATCATAGTCTCTTTTGGGGTGGTGAAGTTGCCATGGAGGGAGAAGGAAATCATGAACTTTGGAGAGGTTTTGGTGGCATGATAAAAATGAGATGATTGATAAATTTCCAACACCAAAACCAATGAACCATCCTCTTCACCTCATCAAAGAGGCCGGCCAAAGCTAAGTGGAAATGGAGGAGGTTAATAGAATTGATGCATGAAGGGAGGTAATTGTAGGATAACAAGTGGTGACCACAACAAAAGACATCAACCATGCTTATACACTATTGAATCCATACCCACTCAAATCACAAGTCAAAGCAAGCATGGTGCAAAGAAAAGAAAGCCATCATAATCAATATATATGCAATAAAACCCCTCCACAAAAGTAATTTGCAAAACTGCAAATTACCCCCTCCATCGGAAAAGTCCGGCCGGGAAAGAACAAACGAAAACCGGCCGGAACGGAATGCAAACTGGCAACTCCAGTAAACTGGTCCCGTAATAAATTACAGGAAAACCCCGACACTGTGCATACACACCCGCATCTGTATTCCGACTGGATACAAATGCAATGAGACAAAATCTACACTGTACTAAACTAGGACCGGCTTAAACCAAAGCCGGCTAGTAAAATCCGTTCGATCCTGATCCGTGCAATACCGCACGTATCTGATCGAACCCTGCCATAATTCTATACGGTTACTAGTACAAACCGTCCGATCCTGATCCGTGCAATACCGCACGTATCTGATCGGACCCTGCCATATCTCCATACGGCCTCTACAGCGTTTCGCCCGAAAGCTGAGTAACAGAAAGTGTGGTGGACTCTAAAGACTCGTCAATACTATGGCTGTGGATTTAACCACTAGCACGTCAGAGGTATAAGCCAATACGTAACGGGCCACCAGCTATTGACTAAAAGGGACGTCGATGAGCGAACTCATCCTGACACCCTACTGAGCCTGTCAGTGACAATATCCGTGCAGTCCGGTCCGTTCGTCTATGAGTATCGCATGGCGGGCCTAGGGGGTTGGTAAAAGTCAGACCCCCAAAAGCGGTACAAGTCGTGTCGGAGTGTAGCCCAGAACACCCTGAGATACTACTGGAATACCTACCAGTAAATCTCCTTGCCTTGGCCAAGGACTTTGTGTAATGGCTCTCCTAGACACAGCACGACCTCACCCCCAATACCGGGAGAGACGAACCCCTGAAGATACGCTCACTGCCTCCATGTGGCTCGGGACTGTACCCAACTAAAACCTGTTTGCACGACTCCTTTGAGCCGTGGTAGGGTAGTAATCAAAGTACAGTGGGAACTCACACGAGACAAATGACGATCCCCAGGTCGATGAACTAACCTGCACACATGTCACCAGGGAACTGCCATCTGACGTCTGGTATATGACCAACTAGCATGTTCCCGGCGAGTCCTGTCCGGTGTACTCATAACCCAATGAGCACCTGTATACATCTTAGGTGATCCAACTGACACCAGTGGCTTGTGAGACCGGCCACCGCCCCTCGTCGGGGTCTCGACTGTATACACTAGTCTACTAATGGAGTATCGATGCCCGGTCTCGAAACTCCCACGACTAGGGACCTTTTAAGGATATGCTTGTAGACCCCCAGCTCCCACTTATATGATCGCCCTCATACTGCTGGTGGTCAAGCAAGAATCCTAGGGGCTCTATCAACGTGTAATAGCGACATGTCAGGTCACCTAAAACAGTACACGATGATAAAGGTAAACCAGATAGCATACTATCATCTCGAGTAAGACTGTCCTACCGGGATAGGTCCTCCCTCAATCATTATAATCACGTACCTGTGACCTAATAATTGACTCTGAGGGCACTATCTCCAACAAACTTTACAAAGGAAACCCTTCTAAATTATTTTCAAAATACGAGACGTATATGTTAAACAAAATATAAGTATATATATATATATATATATATAGCTATCTTCCTTATAATAAACGTACGCTACTTATGCCATGATACGCGCATCGCACGACAATTTGAAAAAGGTTTTGCATGAATTTCTATTGGGGCGTTTTGACGATTTTACAACGATGCATACTATATACATGTTATAGTTTTGATTATATCATGTTGGTTTTCGTATCGTATTTTTACATTTGTATTTTCTCCGTAACTCCGATGATTGCATGATTGCTTGACGGAGTTTCGATGTGAGTTTTACACTCGTTTTCATTGCGCGCGTATTGTGCTAAGATATCTATTACGTATTCATGATTCGGAGCCCCGACGACTGGATTACTTTGCTGAGATATTTTATTATTTGGGGGAGTTTTAAATTTAAATTCGGGGACCGAATTTATTTATGAGGGGAAAATTGTAACATTTCAGAAAATAAAATATTATTTTCAGGAATTTAAATAATTCAAAAATAAATATTAGGGGTATTTTAAAAGTATGGAGATTAGTTTAAATGAAAAGGTATAATTATATACCGATAACTTGGAAAATAATTAGGAAATTAATATAAATTATTGATTTGAAGGTATTTATGTAATTTGGGCATTTTATGAATTATTACACAATTATTTTTAAATAGGTGATTTACTATGCCCGATTAGTATTTGCTAATTATGCATAGGACATGCACCATGTCATATTTCAAAACACTTGTTACATATTTGTGACCATGACTTCATTTTATTTGTATGGTTTTCTTTTGTTTTAAAGTGAGAAAATAAAAGAAAAGAAAAAGAATTTAGGAGAGAGAGAGGGGGTGACATGAGGCATGGGGGGGGCATGAGAGAATGAGAGAGGAATGGAGAAGCTTCTACACACACCATGGCTTATAACTCATCTCCTCATTTCCTCCCATTCATTTTTTACTCCTCCTCCTTCATCCTTCATCATCTCCTCTACCACCCTAAATCATCCATAAATCCACACCAAAACCCCATACTCCCTTCACAAAAATCATTCCAAATCTCACTACAACCCCCTTGGTGGAATCAAAATGGGACCTTGAGCATTTCGACAACCCTAGAATTTTCCTAGTTGCTTCCATAAGGTAAATCCTACACTATTAATTAAGTTATTTGTTTTCCTCACCTCCTTTAGTAGATTTAGAGTTGATCAAGTGTGGTTTAGAGATCTTTGAATTTTTCAAGATGAGGTTTAGGAGGAGATTATGAGTTGTAATGTTGTAATTGAGTGTAATTAAGGACCACAACCTTTGTAGTGTTAGTAAATAAAGAGACTGCTATGATGTTGTATATCAGGTTCGGTATCTAATAACATTTGTTCAGAATCAATGTATTTGGTAATACAGGGTGATAACTGCCAACACTTTGGCTGCAAGATTTGCACCATTTTCAACTCTTGAAACTTATCACCCGTTCTCAGTTCTCTGCCTATTTGTAGCCCATGTAACAGATTACATATTCGGGATCCTGATCCGGTATCAAATACTCAGGACGTAGATGATACTGAGAAACAGTTTTATGTAATGAACATACCCGTAGAAGATGCATCATCATGCACTTTCTTCGTTTGGGCGGCATGGGAATCCTGGTAATCCCCTATTTCCTGCTCGGTCTTATAACAATTATAAGTTGGAGCGGAACCAACGTTCCCCAGCTCAGTATAACAAGCGGGTTCGGTCAATGCATCCATATTATTATCTTGATTAAGGCGTGACATGGTCGCTACCTGGAGAGAGAGAGTGAAGAAAACACTCTGCGTGCGCTCTTGCAAGATTAGATTGGTTATATATTTTATCTAATCAGGATGGCTCCCACTGTTTTTATCAAATCTTCTTTCAAACCTTAAAAGGAAAGACTAGCCGGGATTAATTACACTCTACAAGTTCGCCAATCTTTCAGCCAGGCCAGTGCCGGTACTTTGAGGGAGCTTCCCCGTGCTTTCGCACGGACCTAATTAAAATAAACCTCGTTTCCCCAGGGGCGTAACCCTGTTGACACCTTTCTAGACACCTACTTGATCGGCTAATTGTAAAGTGCAAAACTCTCCCAGGAGTAATAATTACTCGCAGTGGGTATCAGGATCCAACTATCTCATAGAAGGTATGCAATCTAATTGCAAATTTCAACACTTGAAACTCCCGATAATGGTTTTTACCCCTAGTGCTTATGACCTTAACTATGGTCAACAAATCATAAGCACTAGTCAAGCTCTACCCGTCATTTCTTGTTTAATTAGACCCACCCACATGACCCTTAACTTAGGTCAACAAAGTCACATGACTGTCCTAACTAATCGCATCATATACTATGTAGGAAGATATCACTTAGCTACCGTACACTGTGCCTTAACTTTGGTCAACAAACACAGCACGAATACTAAGTACTCTACTTCTAAAATGATGGAGGGTTGCGGATGGTTTTTAAGAAAACCTTTAACTCTTTGAACTTGATCTCGTTGCAGAATCAAATGATTTTAAATGGAGTGTTTTTGAGGCTTTTGCTAGTTTCGCTAAAGAGGTCACTCCCGGTGGAGGGATCTCGGCTCTTTCATCGTCGAATAAGGTGCATGATATTCACAATACCACTGTACAAAGAAAGAACTAGAAAAGCAGTCAAAAGACAAACCGAAGGTTGTAGCATCTGCTAATTATTACTAAAGAGGTCACTCCCGGTGAAGGGATCTCGGCTCTTTCCTCATCGAATGAGGCGCTGGATATTCTACAAGGATTACCGCTATGAAAAGCAACAACTAGAGCTACCCAATTTTTATTTGAAATTCGATTCCACAACATCTTTTAGGTTTATTTTCTTTCATTAATTTCATTAATGAATGTCCCATCATTTAAGTCACCTAAACATCACAGATAAATACAACGTACGCTTATGCCATCCGTATTCGCCACGAAGTCCTGTCGTGCACCGTTAGGTTAGGTAACTAACGGCATAGCGGGGCAGGGTTAGCGCGGGTGTAAAACATAAGCAACATTTATATAATATATCATATATACTATATACAGTATCTATCTGAACATATCACATGATCACATCACAAATAACGCAGCAGAAAACAACGTATGAAATATTGGATATACTAGGATGTCCTTGTTTTATTTTGAGCCTATATAAAATACGGATTCCACGGTCGTGATGAATAGCCAAACCCATATCCCTAGACTCCTATGAGAGCGGCAAGCAATCCTACCAATTCTAGAGCTAGGAGACTCGGACTCGACTCCTCGAAGTGGTCTCCCACTGGACCATAGAACCCGGTTACTTGTGCTCTCCTCCTGAGTCTATCCTAATGCGGAAAATTAAATAATATACATCAACGGTGACATCTTCCTCAACCTGGAAGTGCCCCAAAAAAAGAATATTACATACAGTTTTTACATGAATGAAAATGAAAAACACTCATCTCACATAAAAAACCCTGGCTATTCAAACACGACGATCCAATACAACATATCCAGCAACACATAACATCACATGTCATCAACGTAAGTAAATATGCGTATCCCAATTGTCGTTGACGTATAGCAACAAAACCGGCGATACCCCATATATTACACTTACGGTCGCAGAAAAGAAAATGAAAACTACAACAGTTGGAATCCGCAACAACCTTAGACATCATAAACCCATAATATCCCATATTGCGGATTTCATTCCTAACAATATGAATTCCTTAGGCATCGCATGCCTAACAATTATAAACCCTGCATTTTAATCTCGATATTGAAAACACTTTCAAAAAACCAGTCGGGCAATTCAACAAGATTCCCGACATCCCGATCGAATGCTCGTCGGTAACTTTAGTAGACGGCCGCACCCCCCGATACCAACGAGAAAGTGCACTTAGGCGGAACACCGCGGCCGCGAGCACCCGGACGGATGCTTTTTGGCAACGGAGTTCTCCTACAGTCACTTGGTCGGGGATATGGGGCGTGGCTATCTAGTAATGTTACCCGGCGAGTATCCGAATATACAAAGTGATTGCGATGGACTTTTGATCGCATCAAAATCCCGTGGCAACCGATCAAATGAGACTAAATTTCTAGAATTATAAAAATTCAAATGTTGCTGATTCCAAGTATTGTATCACATTATACTAGACTATGTTTAAACGTTTCGAGCGAATCAACAAATCCCCACAACTCCCAATGAGCTGAACACTTGAGCGAAGTTAAAGTACCCAAAACGTGCCATAATACCTACGATCCAGCCGTAGAAGGGGTAAACCAACGCCTCACCAATGACACCGCGGAACCACGGCAAACCCTAAGGTTCAAACCGCGGTTCCGAGGGCATAGAATCAAATTAAAGTTTATATGTTCTTCTAGAGGGTCCATAGAGTTACTTGCACGAACATCTTAACTTAGAAAAGTTCCAACACTTGGAAATTTCAGAGGGGGTCATGGGGTGAAGTTTTAATTTCGTTCGAAGTGTTAAACATGGTCTAAGTTACCAATACAATGCTAAAAATACGAATACGAAACACTCCACAAAGAGTCCATAACACAATTATCATCACATGAAAATCTGGACTAAACAAATAATACCAGAAACCCCAAAATAGGAGTATAAGATCACAGGTGCAATACGAGGGGGAGGGGAGCCTAAGGGGTCGGCGATGCCGGAAAAATGGCTTCTGTCGCCGGCCAGGAACCGAGCACCCCCTCGTATTCCTTCTATGTTCTTAGAATCTCCAGTACTTCACTCTGCAGTTGTTTAAATAATTTTCAGGCCACTTTTTAAAGAATTTCCAGAGAGCAAAATCATGGGGTTTCCAAAATCGTATTTTGCGGGGTTTTTCGTTTTCGGATTGTCTTAACATCGTCTAAGTTTCTAGTTTGGCTCTGTACCATGTTTGGGATTCCTTAGCACCTAGCCTATGGTTTGCAAGCATCACAGATGCCACAACAAAAATTTTAGGGTGTGCTAAGCAATCTAACTCATGATCGAACTAGAAAACTAGGGGAACACAACATACAATCTAACATTACAAAAGGGAATTGAATGAAAATACAACCTTTGTAGATCCGGTTCTTCACTTCTAAAGCTCCGTGTTGACGTCCCTTCGCTGCGATCATCGAGATCCCGGACTCTAGTGATGGTTTCCTCGAAGAAATGAACGGGCTAGCTCGTTGACTTCAAGGCCGAAGATGATCTACGTCGAGGAGACTCAAACTCAAGCTCCATCTTCACTAGGTCAAGAACTTTGTGAAGAGAACACCCTAAACTAAATGGAAAGTAGTAGAGGATGATGAAATAGGAAGTGGGTTCACTTTGGATTTTGATTTCTCACTTTATTTCTTCACTTAGAAAATTTCTAGCAAGCTTTTTCTTCTTGATGAAGAAGAAGAAGAAGAAAAGAAAAGAATAAAATGTGAAAAGAATAAACAAGTGAAGTTTATCATAATGCAACCATGGGTGAGTTAACCTTTGTAGAGACTAAACCATAGTTAATTATAATGGTTTGGTTAATAAATATCTTAATCAAGACAAAATAAGTGGACTTTGTCAAAGATGCTTTAAGCTTCTTGAAGCTTTGAGCCATGAGAAAAGAAGCCACAATTTTGAATAATTAGGATAAATAAAAACTTAAATTATAATTAGCATGGTGTATGTCACCCACCCACCCATATTTGCATGTATCATCAAGCATGATACAATCATTTACACAAACATATATCACATATACATCATATGCACATCAAGTGAGAAAATTAATCTTAAGTGAACAAATACTAGTTAATGTAAAGTAATATATCAAAATATATAATTATAAATTAAATCATTAAATCAACACTTGATTTAATGATCCGGTCATATCGCATAAAACCGACTAATATCTAGTGTATCAATATATCGAATCAACACTTGATTCGGTAACCCGGCTATATCGCATATAACCGACCGATGATACAAATCGCGAGAATAGAATACATTATCATATACTAATATTATTCTCGGTCCCACACATATCTCATATGCGCTCCTATTTCGTTTCGCTTGAGCCAGGAAACCTCTGTGTAGGACTCTAAAGACTCGTCAATACGCCTGCAGTAGGTGGTGATCATATCAGTCACCCACAAGCCGCAAGTGGTCTGCTAAACGTAACGGCCACCCGGGTATTGAGCTATCAGAAGATCAACGAGCAAGCCTGCTCACACTCCTGCGAATCCAATCAGTAACACTTACCGCACAGTCCGGTCTGTTCGTCTGATATGTCGCATATCTCTTCTAGGGCTGGTAAACGTCAAACGCCAGTAGTTTGATAAGTCATGCCGATGTAGGGTCCATAACATTCATGAAACTACTGATAACACTTACCAGTAAATCACAGCAACCCAGGCCAGGGATTTCCAGTTATGGCCAGTCGAGCATAGCGCAACATCAACCCCCAATACCGGGAGAGACGAATTCCCTCCTATCGCTCATTTCCTTCATGTGACTCGGGACTGTACCCAAAAACTACCTGTTTGCACGACTCAGTAGAGCCGTGGTAGGGTGGAAATCAAAGCACAGTGGGAGACACAAAAGACTCTATGATGATCTCGGGTCAACAGACTAAGCTGTACCAGTGTCACCAGAGAACTGCCATCTGACGTAAGGGATAATACCATCTGGGAGTTCTCGGCGAGTCCGTTCAGTGTACCCAGTCTCCAGTGAGCACCCGCATACCATCTCTGATGTCAAACACCAATGGATATGGGATCATCTATCGCCCATCACATGGGTCGAGAAGATATACGCTAGTCTACTCTGGAATATCGATGCCCCGTCTCGATATTCCCACGACTAGGAACATTGAAGGATGTACTCATGGACTACCCAGGCCCCACTAGTATGATCTGCATCATAGTCCTGGAAGTCGAGTACACATCCTAAGGGCTTTATCAATATGTAACATAGAGACAATAAGTGTACATGTTAAGATAAAGAGCAACCAGATAGCGTACTATCATGTCGAGCAAGAAAGTCCTCCCTATATATGTCCTAGCATCCACTACAATATACATCTCATGTACAGTAATGGCCTCTAGGGAATACATATAACTAACAAAAACAAGGAGTAAAACCCAAGACTTGAGTTAGAAATATTTCAATTGTGGATATTTTGGGGACTACTGGGAATCTGAAGCAACCTGGGGTGTTTTTAGAAAAATCAAGCAAGTACATTAACCTAGTTAGACCAATAGGAGACCACCACAAGAAAACGAGACCAAGATTCTTCATGGGGACCGGCGAGATCGGGGAATTTGGCATTCTTGCCGGGTCATTTTGGTGGGGTGGTGTTGTTTCTTTGCTAGTAGCTCACATACCTTATAGAATAGCCCCATGTACTATTTATTTATCCCCAATTTACCTGACCAAAAATCTGGGAGCATTTACTGTTGGTTTTAACTATGTTTTCCGATTTCAAAATCTTGGTTTTTTGTATTTGAATGTGGATTTGGTCGTTGAACATTTGTACGTCAACGACGAGCGTTTTATGATTGTTTTCGCATGCGTAGGCTATAGGTTCTAACCTATAGGCACCTCGCGTGTCATGTCGGTTTTTGAATCGGATATTTTGATACGATACGATATATGTGATATGTAGGTACCTCAGCGTGGACTTCGGGACGACAAGGGGGAGCATGGCATCATTGACTTCGGCAAGCGAGGATCAAGGTGAGTAGATGTATATTTACGGGGGAAGTCGGTGGATGGCGTATAGCACTCCCGCAACCGTAGGATAGGTGGTACATATGTTTTATATATATCTGTTGGCACAAGATTTGGATACTTAGTGAATAGGGCCTTTGGAAGCCGTAGGATTAGAATAAGAGTGTTGTAGGGGAATTTTACCTTAGTCTTGAACCTTAGGATAAGAGTAGTCACACACGTACGCACTTGATTTTGTGTGTATATGTGTCTATATATATTTGTGTGTGTATGTGTGTGCAGGTTTATATATATATATATATATATATAGACACACACACACACATATATACATATACACGTGTGATGAGGATAGTATATGATACATGGAGATGAGTCGATATGATCGGGCATGATGCCATGAGATTTTGATATGTGATTGAGTCGTGATATTGTATACGATATGATATTATGATGGATCGTTGGGCGATATGTATTCATACATGCGATAATATGTGAATTGACGATATTAGAATGTACGAGACTTTACAACCGTACCCCTGATCATGATATTATACGATGATGATACCGTATAAATGATTTTGTATATTTGATATTTGACCTGCACCCTCGATTTTGGGGATGTCGTACGATGGATTTTTTCGTACGAGGTATAGATATGATAATTGACCCGCACTCTTGACACGAGGATGTAGTACAACGAATTATTACCGTACGTGATGATATGAGGCTGGATCGCCGACTATTAGATATATCGGCTCAGGATAATATAGATTTCTTATTACCTTTTGACTAGTTTCTTAGTTTAGTCTTTTAGTTGATTAGGTAGATGTTAGACTAGGCTTGAGTCATACCTATTTTCAAAACTAACGAATCGTGAGTATTTTCAAAAACAATCCGAGAAATGCTACGGATTTTTTAAAGGACATATCTTTTCCAAAATTACCGTAACCCCTACTTTTCTAAAAACCACGATTCGTGCTATTTCGAAACACTAAAACTATATGACTCGTATACACAAATACATATCATATAATATTGTGTTTACTATTCACTTTTCCGTTATATTCATGTTGCTTTCATTGCTCTTCATTTATACATGTGTTTTTTTAGCTTTTATAATCTCGTCTGTTAGGACACCAGCACCATTACCGATGATGCGTATATTGCACGTACACTTTCTTTCCGGCTCACACACATCATCGGTAATTGTCATGCCATGTACACACTAGAGAACATTTACTCCATTCATATAATTTGACAGCTGTAGAAGTAGTATTGTTTTACATTCATGATCTTAAATGCTAGTGTAGATATTGTATTTCTTACTTAGATGCTGTCACGACCCGAAAGAGCACGTGACTGGCCCTTGGACCATATGAATTCTATAGGACTCCATCTGATCCAAGTAAGCCAAAAGCCCAGAAATCTAAAACCATTTTAAGAGTAAGTAAAGAAAACTGGTTTAAAGAAGTGAAGGAAAACATGTTTGAAATCAAGGTTTTTAAATAACTAAGCCGAATATGCATTTTAAAATGTCAAGTCTTTTTTAAAAATTTCGGCAGAATTTCTTTCGTAAATACTGGCCCCGAACGGGGTACAATAAGAACAACATATATGCAATGATAAAAAGCATCCCCAAGCGGGAGCTAGCTCTTCGTCAATCGACGGTCACAACCACACAAGCAATATGATATAAAACGCCGAATGGTGAGGGTCAAAACCAAAAGAAACTCAATAAGCATGAAAACCGCAATACTACTAAGCGCGACTCTAAGGTCGAATAATACATCACTAATGTCTAAGTCTGAAACAATATACAAGTTTTGGTTGATGGAATTTCTAGATACAATGAATAATACAAGTACAATGGTGGTTTTTGATGCAAAAGAACCCACCTACCAAAAACAATTCACCCGCAAGGAAGCAGTGTGCCAAAAATGCCGCAATGGAACATGTACGGCAAAAGCTGCAAGAACTGTGGCACAACGGGGGTGAGTTTCCAACTCGTGAATAGAAATATCTACAAGTAGAAACCGAATGCAAGACATAAACCTAGGTCAAACAATCAGTAATATAACCACAAGAGTACGTCTGAAGCATGATAAAGTGGCAATGTAACATCTAAACAAGCATGTAGTGCCAAGTACTCAGGTAATAACATGTCATCAGTATAAGGTATGTCTGCATGAAGTAAATATGAAGAAGTATCAAATGGATATCAATACACATATATTAGCGTCCCATTCCACTAATATTAGTGTAAGGGTATATATAACAGCGCCCTCATACCCTTTTATATATACAAATGAAGTATGATCAATGTAAATCCAATCTGTATGTGATCAAGTCTATAAAAACGTGGAACCCGTCCACCCGTCACCCAATGACAATAAACGTGGAACCCGTCCACCCGTCACCCAATGAAAATAAACGTCATGCATGTAAATATGAGGATATAATAAAAGTCATGGAAATCATCATGAAACCTGTGCCTAGCATCGGCACGTAAATCCTCATCCATATGGGGCTCCGTCTGCGGCATCGGCCTTCGGCCCCCGGCAGTATGGGTCAGCCCAGGTCCATCTCTCAACTCCGGTCGGTATCCTCCAGATATCCGCCGAGCTCAAATACAATCACCGGTAGATAGTACTCCCTCTGCCAGGCTCACCGTCTAGTACACAGCGAAACCGTTCTCGCCCCGGGGTACCATACCGGGTCCACCATGTACCCGCAATCGGCCTCATCCGCCTCGTCGAATCGGGTTTCATATGTCGCTCTCAGCACCGAGAAAACACATGGTGGACGCACTGAAATATCATATCAAGGGTAACCGGGATTTTAAAACAATCATATATTCTCTTTTGAAATACCCACGGGTCCCAAATCCAGAAATATCATGGAAACAACGTATCTCAATGCGTATAATCAAAACATGATGTATGCGACATGTAAGGAAAGGTAAGCATATCAGAAGTCATGCAACATAGTAATGTGCACAAGTCGAGGGAAACCGCTCTTTTCAAACGAATCAGTTTGAAGAACATCTTGCGGTTCCCAAATCCCTAATCAAGTCAGAAACATCTATGTTTGTGTACTGGTATAAGCGTACAATATGCCATGCAAGAGTCATATCATGAATACAACAGTACTACAGTGTAGTGGCATGGCAATTATCGATGATGAAGTGTGTGAGCCGGCAAATAGTGTACGTGGAACATACGCATCATCGATAATGGTGCTGGTGTCCTAACAGCATGATAATAATATAGCAATAAACATATGCAAGCAATGCGAATAGCATGAATATGCCGAAACCCAATAAATCAACACCACAGTGAAGAATCTACTATGCAAACTACAGATCTAAGTATCAAGTCAATCGGGAGAGGTATGGAAACCACCTAAATCTGAGTTGATATATATATAGATATACTAGTTGGTGATCCCGCCTCAATAATATCGCGAACGATACAGTATATCGTAAGACATCCTCGAGTCATGAGTGCCGATCTATCATCAATATAGGCCCGTACGGTAAATCGTCGTACGGCATCCCAATAGCTGGGTACGGGTCAAAATCACATTCCTTTCATCAGATATCACGTATCATTATCATTATAATACATACTCTGGGGTACTGATCTAAGTCTAGTACAAATCGATACCATCTATTAAGTATGAATGCGGGGTAAACACACATCCAAAGCCCGCAAGAATCACATGTCGTATCCCAAGT
Source organism: Agapanthus africanus (assembly GCA_030015575.1). Taxonomy (NCBI): domain Eukaryota; kingdom Viridiplantae; phylum Streptophyta; class Magnoliopsida; order Asparagales; family Amaryllidaceae; genus Agapanthus; species Agapanthus africanus. The sequence goes on from CM057348.1 coordinate 229,823,557, forward strand.
ACGAATCATATCAAATCACCGATCTCACGGCACAATGCCCAAACCATCGACTCATCTCCAATGTCATCCATTATCATCATCAACACAGTGTAAGTAAAAGGAATATGCAAGGGTGTGCGTGTAGGTGTAATTCTATTCTAGGGTTCGCGACTATGAACTACACTAGTCACTTCTAACCCTACACTATCCATAATACACCTAACTATCATATATAATAACAACTACGGACTGCGGGGGTGCTATACGCCATCCACCCGACTTTCCCCAGTAAATATAATCTACCCACCTTGCGTCTTTATCTTTCGATATCACCACGCGTTTGCTTGTCGTCCCGAAGTCTTCATGGGGTACCTACACATCAAAGTGTCGTATATGCGCATTAAAACTAATTCAAAACTAAAACGGCATAAGAATCCCAAATGATACGATAAGGGGCATATAGGTTAGAACCTATGGCACGCCTTCAAAACCATCAATAAATCCTCTATATCGTCGTATAAACGCCAAATAGTCGAGGTAAAACACAAGACACAAATTCAGACTTAAGAATACGGAATACGGAAACACGAATCCAAAACAGCAACTTAGGAAATATGTTCCAGATTTCACCCTAGGTCAAATTGGACAAATCTATATATACCAGGGGCCTAATCTACAGATAAGGGAACACCAAAACCAAAACGAGGCAAATCCACCATGGTCTGGCCGCAAATTACAGCCAGAATGGATAAATCTGCGGCCGGCTTGATGAGTTAGGGGTTGGGGTCTTGGTGGTAGCTTCCTGGGTGCCTGCACATCTCACTGTCCAATCAATTTTAATTTAGGATGTCTCGGGTGATAGCAGATTCAATATACCCTTCACAGATTCCACAATTTCTCCGATATCGGTTTCTAAATCCGTATTTCGGGTTTCAACTCTCAGGTTAGGGTCTCAATTCATGCACTAGGGTGTTGGTGTAGCCTCTACTAAATACAATTTCACATCGCAACTCATAATTTCCTCAAACCCTAACTAGGTTTTCCCTCAAGTCACCAAAATCACACAATATCGGTTCAATCATAACATGGGGGTAAAGGAAAAGCTAAAACTAAGTTAATGATCCAGAAAATACCTCATTTGGCAACTCAAGAATTTTCTTGAGTTGCTCCTAGTGGCCAAAATCCTTGCTTCTTTAGTCCAATGTGTAGATCTTGAGCTTGTGCACACATTTAATGAAATGGAGATTGGGTTTTGGGATTGTATTTGAGATGATTTGGGGCTTTGAAGAGGGGAGGGAGATGAAGGAGCAGCAGCAGCAGGAGAAAGGAGAAGAGGGAGGAAAATGAGGGAAGGAAAAATGGCTAAGTGTTTAGTCAAAGGAGCCCATACCTCTCTTTCTCACCAAACCTCATTCTTTATTCTTTTCCCATTTTCTTTTTTTTTTCTTATTCTCTCAAAATCCTTCTCCCAAGAATAGTAAACCCAAAGTGAACCATGGCAAGAAAATGCACAAGTGTGATAAAAAAATGATATGTGCATATTTTGCACAAAAATGCTAAAAACCGATTAGCGATTTTTAATCGCGATTAACACTAAATTAGCATATAACTAATCACAGAAACTTAAAAATCCCATAATTCTATAAATTACCCTATTTTAGAATTTTCCATAATTTTTCTAAAAATTTTCCCATTTATTTGTATTTAATAATACCAAAATATTAAAATATTCAATAAAATAATATTAAATTATAAAAATTCCAAAAAATAATATTTTTATTATTTCGAAATGTTACAATCTAACCCCTTTAAATAAATTCGGTCCCCGAATTTAAATTTAAACCCCCAAAACGTAAAACATTTCAGCAAAATCCTATTTGTCGGGGTTCCGAAAACATCAATACATAGCAAATATCATAAAAATGTACTGCTCTATAAAAAATCAATCCCCAAAAATATATATAAGAACATCTGGTGTGTCTGGTGCGCACGGAATCAAAATCCATATATATGTCATACAGGTGTACAAAACAATATCTAGGTGCAACTGGTGTGCACGAAACATCTATCATAGGCAACGTGTGTGCATGACAGCAAAATCAGGTGCATGTGACATTCACGAAGAATCCCGATTTAGTGCATCTGGCGTGCACCAAGATCGTATATGAAAACACTAAAGGTGCATGAAAACTATGCTGGAAGTGTAAATCAAATCACTGCATAAGATAGGCGTGAAATCACAATCAATAGCTCAAATGTAATAACTATGCACAAAATATAAATATCCAGTGGGTGCATGAAACAATATCATGAAACTCAGTAATCAAAACTAAATCATGCAATAGAACGCCCAAAATACCAAAATTCCAAGATGACGGATACGTGATAATCGAATCACAAAATCACAAATCATAAATACCGTCGTCGGTAGTTTCTCCTTCATGGTCGAGAAGGAGTCGGTGCATCCAATGCTAGTAGCGCAAGATATCTACTTGCCTCTTGCTCACGGTCTAGTGTCCTCTGACTCTGGATACTTATCTTCTCTGTGGATTACCTATTTCGTAGTCAATCGGCTCATCAGCCCTGTCAGGTGTGCTAACGGGGACGATTCCGTTCTGGCACTTCTCTGGTCATCTCTCGGTCAATCCTCACGACCACTCGTAAAGCAACATATTACTGGCGTCGGCCTCTGGCACTCTGAATGCACGTCATACATCTGATCCTGGGTGCAAGCATCGTTGCAGCAGTGTCCTAGAAGGAATCCTGCTCAGGGTCTCTTCCAATCATGCCTATGCCGATCTGTACGGAGGCTGGCTCTCTTGCATAATCTCTTCTCACTCGATGGACATCTGTGTCCTCAGCGCAACATTTTCTCGGAATTTGGTCGCATCCCAACGCCTCTGTAAGCATATCTGACCTCTGGTCTCGACGGGAAGTAATGACAGCTCGTCAGCGTCTCGCACGAACCTCTTGTCCGCTTGTCTGTATTTCCGTCCACTTCGACGTCACGCCATGCTATCTACGCACTGCACTGTTCTCGGACATGGTCAATCCGAAGTCTCTCGCACGGACTCGAAATCACGTACTCTGTAGCTTCACTATTCTATAGAAGATGTCTAGCCGAACAGGTCCTCGGGAACGCGTCCCAACCATCGGAGGAATACTCAATACTCGTCCGTCCTTGATCAATTCGCAACGCATCTGGGTAAGGTCCTTTATCCGAACATGGTCAACTACCTTGTCGACGATGCCGAACTCTGGCCTGCGGGGTGTGCGCAATATGACCACCCCTGGGTCTAGGTCTTCTCGTATCGTTTTCCAGAAAGGTCCTGTCGAGGTTTCTCTCTCAAATCTCATTCCTGCCAAATTTCCCGGAAGTCATCATCCATCGCTGAAGCAAATTCTTATTCCGGAACGGCTGCATACTTATCGCGCCTCTTTCTGGAAGATATATCCATATACAACGCCTCTGGGTGCGTATCACATCTCTGATGTCAGCGGAGTGTGACGTCATCTCGTCGAAATCTCTTGCGAACTCTTTTCTTCACTCTTCTTCAATGTCGACTGATCCGGGCTCGTCTCATCGTGGCTGCATGGACTGTGCTCCAACGGCTATACTCGTATCTGGAGTCTCCCAAGCAATGCATCCCATCACATGATATCCGAATGATGTCGAAACATTCGATCGACTCGTCAGAACCTTATAATCCCCCAAGAGATCAACATCTTGAGTACAGTTTAATAGTATCGAGTACATGCCACAGCGTCGGTGGTCCAGCCGTAGAAGGGCAAACCCAAGCCTAACTAATGGCGCCGCGGAACTGCCGCAAACCCTAAGGTTCAAAGGCTTTCACACGGTCATTAAGTCGAGTTAGGGTTTCATTCTTCTAGAGGGTCCATAGAATCACCTGCATGTCTTTCCGTATACTTTAAACTTGGAAAATGGCCTCCTGACATTCGATCGTCTCTATCGACTCTCAACGAATCTGCGTGAAGTCGTCTCTAGCTGGAAACAATCTATCTGATGACCTCGCATCGGTAAACGAACGAACCACATGTCCTAGTCATTCATCCTCAGGTGACTAGCGACCGTCCATCATATCTCTAAGTATATGCTCATACTGCAGTAGCTCCAACCATCTGTGCGATATCTCGTCATTTGCAGCAACAGCTGGCTCATTCGCCTGTACGCCGAACATCGCCTCAATCCTCCAGGAAAGGCAATACATTGGCGATCATCTCTGAATCGGTCTGCTCTAGATCTGAGTAAGACTCTCCACACTAGAAATCTTCAACTCAACTGGGCCCGCTCCGGCGTATAAATCGGACGAATCACCTTCGTCTCTCAAATCGAGTAGACTAGCTATCATCTGTCTCATATCTGCCTGGAAGCTCCGGCAATCTCAGCTCGTAAGCTCCGGAAGCGACATCCTGTCAATCTCAGCAACAGCTGGTCCAACTGTCTGCACGGTAAGCGACATCATAATCTCTGAGGTATGCTGTACATCAACAGTCCTCTCTCAACTGGCAGCTTTAACAATGGCCCGATCATCCGGTGCAAAACCAAGCACTCGCCTCCACTAGAGGTCATAATCATCAATACTAACTCGAGACGTTCCCATGTCACCAGAAAACACAATGGTCGGCCCTCGTACCAGACGAGCTCGCCCTGACCGTAACCCTAGCAGCAGCCCAAACTGCGCTCAAACATGGCGACAGGAACCTCAATCGAGTATCGAAGAGAGCAGATCAATGGCAAGAAAGAGAACAACAGATCCAGAGTGGATACATGATCATAAGAAGGAACAGCATCAATGAAGGTATGATCATGAAACTAATAGAATCGGGGATCTCAAATGGATGTATAATCATAGATATGAAGAGAGTCACTGATCTCGAAAATATGTACATCCTAAGGTTCCTTAAGCGGAGTGGCGTGTCGTAAGTATGCCGCGGAATATACCTATGGTACGTCACTCTACTTTAGTCACCTATTCCATCAACCAAGGGTCATCCTACGCGACGAATGTTCGGGTCTAATACCCTCTCGACTAAGTCTAAGTTCCGTAAGGTCAAGCCTAAGTTCCGTATATATATAAATGCCCTAGGCTCCACATAGTCAAACTTAGACTCGAACCAAGGTCAACCTAGCGCTCTGATACCAACTTTGTCATGACCCGAAAGAGCACGTGACTGGCCCTTGGACCATATAAAGTCCATAGGACTCCATCTGATCCAAGTAAGCCAAAAGCCCCAGAAATCTAAAACCATTTTAAGAGTAAATAAAGAAAACTGGTTTAAAGAAGTGAAAGGAACACATGTTTGAAATCAAGGTTTTTAAATAACTAAGCCGAATATGCATTTTAAAATGTCAAGTCTTTTCTAAAAATTTCGGCAGAGTTTCTTTTGTAAATACTGGCCCCGAATGGGGTACAACAAGAACAACATATATGCAATGATAAAAGGCATTCCCAAGCTGGAGTTAGCTCTTCATCAATCGACGGTCACAACCACACAAGCAATATGATATACAACGCCGAATGGTGAGGGTCAAAACCAAAAGAAACTCAATAAGCATGAAAACCGCAATACTACTAAGCGCGACTCTAAGGTCGAATAATACATCACTAATGTCTAAGTCTGAAACAATATACAAGTTTTGGTTGATGGAATTTCTAGATACAATGAATAATACAAGTACAATGGTGGTTCTTGATGCAAAAGAACCCACCTACCAAAAGCAATTCACCCACAAGGAAGCAGTGTACCAAAAATGCCGCAATGGAACCTGTACGGCAAAACCTGCAAGAACTGTGGCACAACGGGGGTGAGTTGCCAACTCGTGAATAGAAATATCTACAAGCAGAAACCGAATGCAAGATATAAACCTAGGTCAAACTATCAGTAATATAAACCACAAGAGTACGTCTGAAACATGATAAAGTGGCAATGTAACATCTAAACATGCATGTAGTGCCAAGTACTCAGGTAATAACATGTCATCAGTATAAGGTATGTCTGCATGAAGTAAATATGAAGAAGTATCAAATGGATATCAATACACATATATTAGCGTCCTATTCCACTAATATTGGTGTAAGGGTATATATAACAGCGCCCTCATACCCTTTTATATATACAAATGAAGTATGATCAATGTAAATCCAATCTGTATGTGATCAAGTCTGTAAAAACGTGGAACCCGTCCACCCGTCACCCAATGACAATAAACGTGGAACCCGTCCACCCGTCACCCAATGACAATAAACGTCATGCATGTAAATATGAGGATATAAGAAAAGTCATGGAAATCATCATGAAACCTGTGCCTAGCATCGGCACGTAAATCCTCATCCATATGGGGCTCCGTCTGCGGTATCGGCCCCCGGCAGTACGGGTCAGCCCATGTCCATCTCTCAACTCCGGTCGGTATCCTCCAGATATCCGCCAAGCTCAAATACAATCACCGGTAGGTAGTACTCTCTCTGCCAGGCTCACCGTCTACTACACAGTGAAACCATTCTCGCCCCGGGGTACCATACCGGGTCCACCATGCACCCGCAATCGGCCTCATCCGCCTCCTCGAATCGTGTTTCACATGTCGCTCTCAGCACCGAGAAAACACATGGTGGACGCACTGAAATATCATATCAAGGGTAACCGGGTTTTTAAAACAATCATATATTCTCTTTTGAAATACCCACGGTTCCCAAATCCAGAAATATCATGGAAACAACGTATCTCAATGCGTATAATCAAAACATGATTTATGCGACATGTAAGGAAAGGTAAGCATATCAGAAGTCATGCAACATGGAATAGTAATGTGCACATGTCGAGGGAAACCGCCCTTTTAAAACGAATCAGTTTGAAGAACATCTTGCGGTTCCCAAATCTCTAATCAAGTCAGAAACATCTATGTTTGTGTACAGGTATAAGCGTACAATATGCCATGCAAGAGTCATATCATGAATGCAACAGTACTACAGTGTAGTGGCATGGCAATTATCGATGATGAAGTGTGTGAGCCGGCAAATAGTGTACGTGGAACATACGCATCATCGATAATGGTGCTGGTGTCCTAACAGCATGATAATAATATAGCAATAAACATATGCAAGCAATGCGAATAGCATGAATATGCGGAAACCGAATAATCAACACCATAGTGAAGAATCTACTATGCAAACTACAGATCTAAGTATCAAGTCAATCGGGAGAGGTATGGAAACCACCTAAATCTGAGTTGATATATATATAGATATACTAGTCGGTGATCCCGCCTCAATAATATCGCGAACGATACAGTATATCGTAAGACATCCTCGAGTCATGAGTGCGGATCTATCATCAATATAGGCCCGTACGGTAAATTGTCGTACGGCATCCCAATAGCTGGGTACGGGTCAAAATCACATTCCTTTCTTCAGATATCAGGTATCATTATCATTATAATACATACTCTGGGGTACTAATCTAAGTCAAGTAAAAATCGATACCATCTATTAAGTATGAATGCGGGGTAAACACACATCCAAAGCCCGCAAGAATCACATGTCGTATCCCAAGTACGAATCATATCAAATCACCGATCTCACGGCACAATGCCCAAACCATCGACTCATCTCCAATGTCATCCATTATCATCATCAACACAGTGTAAGTAAAAGGAATATGCAAGGGTGTGCGTGTAGGTGTAATTCTATTCTAGGGTTCGCGACTATGAACTACACTAGTCACTTCTAACCCTACACTATCCATAATACACCTAACTATCATATATAATAACAACTACGGACTGCGGGGGTGCTATACGCCATCCACCCGACTTCCCCCAGTAAATATAATCTACTCACCTTGCGTCTTTATCTTTCGATATCACCAAGCGTTTGTTTGTCGTCCCGAAGTCTTCATGGGGTACCTACACATCAAAGTGTCGTATATGCGCATTAAAACCAATTCAAAACTAAAACGGCATAAGAATCCCAAACGATACGATAAGGGGCATATAGGTTAGAACCTATGGCACGCCTTCAAAACCATCAATAAATCCTCTATATCGTCGTATAAACGCCAAATAGTCGAGGTAAAACACAAGACACAAATTCAGACTTAAGAATACGGAATACGGAAACACGAATCCAAAACAGCAACTTAGGAAATATGTTCCAGATTTCACCCTAGGTCAAATTGGACAAATCTATATATACCAGGGGCCTAATCTACAGATAAGGGAACACCAAAACCAAAACGAGGCAAATCCACCATGGTCTGGCCGCAAATTGCGGCCAGAACGGATAAATCTGTGGACGGCTTGATGAGTTAGGGGTTGGGGTCTTGGTGGTAGCTTCCTGGGTGCCTGCACATCTCACTGTCCAATCAATTTTAATTTAGGATGTCTCGGGTGATAGCAGATTCAATATACCCTTCACAGATTCCACAATTTCTCCGATATCGGTTTCTAAATCCGTATTTCGGGTTTCAACTCTCAGGTTAGGGTCTCAATTCATGCACTAGGGTGTTGGTGTAGCCTCTACTAAACTCAATTTCACATCGCAACTCATAATTTCCTCAAACCCTAACTAGGTTTTCCCTCAAGTCACCAGAATCACACAATATCGGTTCAATCATAACATGGGGGTATAGGAAAAGCTAAAACTAAGTTAATGATCCAGAAAATATCTCATTTGGCAACTCAAGAATTTTCTTGAGTTACCCCTAGTGGCCAAAATCATTGCTTCTTTAGTCCAATGTGTAGATCTTGAGCTTGTGCACACATTTAATGAAATGGAGATTGGGTTTTGGGATTGTATTTGAGATGATTTGGGGCTTTGGAGAGGGGAGGGAGATGAAGGAGCAGCAGCAGCAGGAGAAAGGAGAAGAGGGAGAAAAATGAGGGAAGGAAAAATGGCTAAGTGTTTAGTCAAAGGAGCCCATACCTCTCTTTCTCACCAAACCTCATTCTTTATTCTTTTCCCATTTTTTTTTTCTTATTCTCTCAAAATCCTTCTCCCACGAATAGTAAACCCAATGTGAACCATGGCAAGAAAATGCACAAGTGTGATAAAAAAATGATATGTGCATGTTTTGCACAAAAATGCTAAAAACCGATTAGCGATTTTTAATCGCGATTAGCACTAAATTAGCATATAACTAATCACAGAAACTTAAAAATCCCATAATTCTATAAATTACCCTATTTTAGAATTTTCCATAATTTTTCGAAAAATTTTCCCATTTATTTGTATTTAATAATACCAAAATATTAAAATATTCAATAAAATAATATTAAATTATAAAAATTCCCAAAAATTATATTTTTCTTATTTCGAAATGTTACAGATGCCACATGCATTTGCATCCATACATTCTAGTTATGTACTGATCATTGGTTTATGTCGGTATTTATTTTCTCATTGTATACTCATGGACTGTGATTTCTTTGGAGATTCCGTATTCATGTGATTTCTGGATTTAGGGAAACCGCAAGTGATATTTATAAACTCATGATTATATTTTCTTTTTAAAGAAAAATGCGGTTTCTCGTGATATTATGTGTGTGGCGTCCACCATGAGTTTTCTCGGTTCTTAAGCCACGTGTGTACACATACCCGATTTGAGGAGAGAGACGCCGTCTGCGGGTACATGGTAGACCCGGTATGGTACCCCGGGGCAAGAAAGTCTTATAGATAGAAGTTGAGCCTGGCACGGGAGTACTACCGACCGGTGATATCTGACGCGGCGGAGATCCGGAGGATACCGACCGTAGTGATGCGATCAGATGATTTGGGCCGATCCGGACTGACGAAGCCCGAGATTTGAGAATTTTGTGTCGTTGATGGACACAGTTTTCATGATATTATCTAGCGTGGATGCTTGGCACTCAGGTTTACCTTGATTTATCTGTGTCTTTGCTGGACACACTCTTCTAGTGATGCATTCATACGTAATACATATGACTTGTAGTTACTTTAAGACACAGACATGAGTACTCGACCTTACATATATGTCTATATATTACCTCTATTGTTACTCGATGTTATCGTGCTACTATTATTATTTTATTGTACAGTATGACCTAGGAGATAGTCATAAATTCGGTTTCTACTCGATGATGTCTTCTACTCACAAGTTGGCAACTCACCCCCGTTGTACCATAGTTACTTGCAGGTTTTGCCGTACAGGTTTCGTAGCGGCTTGTTGGCACACTGCCTTCTTCCGGGTGATTGCATCGATAGGTGGGATACTTTGCATCGTGACCACCATTGTATACTTGTATATTTTATTTCAGTTGTATCTAGTTAAAGACTCCATCAACTAGACTTGTATATTTAGTAGACTTAGATAACCACAGTTTGTATATTATTGCGGCCTTAGAGTCGCGCTTATGTATTTATTGTTGTTTCTGGTTTTCTCGCTTTCTTTCTGAGTTTTGATCCTCGCCTTTCGGCATTGTATACTTATATTTTTCTTTCATGATTGTTTCCGCCAATTGGCGAAGAGCTAGCTCCCGCTTGGGGATGCCTTATATATTATTACTTGTATCTGTTTTCGGGTTATAATATACAAAGGTGGTGCTGCCCAAATTTTCAATGACGAAAATGTTTTCAAGATTAGATACAAACATTGTGTTTTCGTATACTATTATCTATGTTTTAAAGAAAGAACTTGATTTCAGTAATGTTAGATATGTATGCCCTAGAGTCCATTATTGTATAGTTTTAGTTTGTATAATACATTTTGGAAGCTTGGGATATATATATACGGTTTTACGACAGTCTTGCTCGATATAGTAGTATGCTACTTGGTTTGTTTCTATCTTAATATGTGTATATGTTTGTTTTAACATATCGCTGAAACATATTGATGGAGCCCTTAGGATCTTTGCTTGACTACCGGCGTTATGATGGCGATCACACTAGTGGGGGCTGGGTAGTCAACAAGCACATCCTTATGCAGGTCCCTAGTCGTAGGACTATCGAGACAGGGCATCGATACTCCGGAGTAGACTAGCGTATGCGCTTCTCATCCCAGCAGGGGAGACGGTCTGTCCCACAGCCGTCAATACGTCGTACTTGAGATAGTATGCGGGTGCTCGTAAGGTTACGAGTACACTGGACAGGACTCGTCGGGAACTGTTGGTTGGTATTATACCTATCGTCAGTTAACAGTTCCCAGGTGACATGAGTACAGCTTAGTCCGCTGACTTGACACTGTCACTTCGCCTCGAGTGTGTTCCCACTGTTCTTTGATTACTACCCTACCATGGTTCTACCGAGTCGAGCAAACAGGTAGTAGTTGGGAGCAATCCCGAAGCACTTGGAGGCAGTGACGGTTAAACAGGATTCGTCTCTCCCGGTATTGGGAGTTGATATCGCGCTGTGTCTAGGAGAGCCATTACACATAGTCGTCCCTGGCCAGGGCAAGCGAGATTTGCTGGTAGTGTTACCAGCAGTTTCTCAGGGTGTTTTGGGCTATACTCCGACACTACTTGTACCCCTATTAGGAGACTGACGTTTGCCACCCCCTAGGCCCGCCATGCGATACTCTTAGACGAACAGACCGGACTGAACGGAGACTGTCACATTCAGGCTCAGTAGGAGTTCAGATGGGTTTACCTCGTCAGTCTTCTTATCGGCATCTACCTGGGGACCGTTACGTACAGCTAGTGCCGCTTGCGTTCTGTGGTTAAACCTACTTCCAGTGTAGTGTCGAGTCTTTAGAGTCCCACACAGAGGGTTATTCGCCTTTAGGCAAAACGAGTAGAGGTCGCATGGTTTTGCGACGGGGTTTGTTCACATCCGCGCCCTTGTGCACGTTTAGTGTCCGGACAGCTTATACTAGCGGGCTTTGGTTTAAGCCAGATCCTAGTATATGTTTTGGGATTGGTTTTATCTCATTGTATTCGTGTTCCTCGGAACACGGATACGGGTGTGTATGCACAGTTGACTGAGGCAGAGGCAGAGGACTTTCATTAGGGTTGATGACCGTTGTCTTTTTCCTTAACCTTAATGTTTATGTGAAATATGATTATTAATATTAATTAATTATAATTGTGTTATGGTTAGGGTTGTTGACCATTTGACTATGGTTGACTTGTTGACCTACGTTGACATATTGACCATCATTATTTCATATGAAAGACGCTCTTTGATTCATGCAAAATTCATTAATGTGAAATGATAATGGTCTTTTCAAGTTAACCATCACAATTATCTTTTGATTAATTATTTAATCATCATAATTCACATATATGTGAGAAGGTTGATATTATTCTCTCATTCTCTCTCATCCTCTTCCTCTCTCTCAAAGCTCTCCCTCTCATGAGTTGAGAACCATTAAGCTTGAGATAAAACCTTCAAAATTACTCTCTACTCTTTCTAAGGTTCTAGGTTTAGCATACCAAGCACCTTACTTACTTCTAGTTTGAGGTAGGAGCCAAAGGTAGAGGCCCTCGGGTGGATCTTTCTTCGGCAAGAGAAGGCGACGAGGACGACCCGTTCATCCCACTCCAAGGAGCAAGAAGAGAAGGACTTCAAGACCTAGGTATAACCATTCTACATAGTAGTTAGAACTTGTAGTTCTTTTGTTAGTTTTTGTTTAGCAAAGATTCTTCATGTACGGTCCATGTTACCTATCGAGGAAAAATTCGATTTTTACCAATTCCGCCTCCCCACAAGTACCGGGGTGGGTAACATGGACCCAACAGTGGTATCAGAGCCTAACTAAACAACAACTAACAGTTAGCAAGGTTTTTAGAACTTCGATCCGGCAAAAATCCCAAAACGATGTCCGAAACCCATGCTTTCTGCCGTTTTTAAAACCTGCTCTAAAAATTATTTAACATGTCTGAAAAATACAAGAAGGATTTTATAGGAATAACCAAGAAATTTGAGGCCACGAATCGTCCAACTCGCCACGGAACCGCGGCGGAACCATGCGTTCCGCCGCGGATCCGCAGCCGAGTTGACTCGGCCGCGGCTCAAATTTGTTGCAGAATTCTTATTTTTGTGTTCTTGGATTTTTGAGTTATTTTGTTTCTGCCCAGGTTGTCCAGAGAAAAATGTTATTTTTTGGGGGGGGGTAGTTAAAAATTCGTATTTGATCGGAGTTCTACAAACTTTGGCTAAATGGTTATATCTGTGATGTGATATATGTATTGAACGTCTGCTAATCGCTATACGTGAGTTAGTGGGGGTTATACATATCTGTGATCTGTAATGTTGATGGTTTGTGTATATGAATTCGTTGGATCATCGCGGATGAATAGCCGGGGGGTTGTGAGATGAGGGTTTTTATTTATCTTTCAATTCATGTAATATGTAAATTGATGTAATATTATTTGTATGGCCGCACATCCGGGATGAGGTTGTAGCCGCCATTGTATAATTTCTTTTTACTGTTTTTGCTCCTAGGATAGACCCAAGGTGGGGTGCACAAACTACCGGGTATCTCGAAGTGCCGAGTGGCCTACTCACGTTGTTGAGGGAGGTTGCTTCGCTTCGGGTACTTGGCGGGTAGTTTGCCGCACCTGTAGGGGTCTAGGGGGGTATTTGGCTATTCATCGCGACCGTGTAATCTGTCTTTCGTTGCAGGCTCGAACGAAATGCAGATTCCTAGTATATCCAAAGTATTCATCTGTGATCTGGAATGGCTATCATTGCATCTGACGAATGGATTTATATATCTATATATGATATCTATTTAGGCGTTGCTTATGTTTTGCATCCGCCCTAGTCCAGCCCCCGCTCTGTCGTTAGTTAAGTAACCTAACGGGTGATGACGTGACCCCGTGGCGAATGCGGATGGCATAAGCGTACGTCATATTTTCGTTGTTTTCTGCAATGGTAGGATTAATTGATGGGACGCATAAAGTTAATGCAAGAAAATAAACCTAAAAGACGTTGTTGGAACAATTTTCAAAAGGCTGTTATTGCAAGGACGTTCACTTTTGTTTTGCATAGAGGTATTCGGTTATGAATGCCCAGCACCTCAGTCGATGAGGCAAGGGCCGAGATCCCTTCATCGGGAGTGACCCCTTGGACAAAAAGTTTGTGTCAGGGTAATAACTTCACTATAGTCGATTATTCTTGCTTTGCATCGAGGTATTCAGTTTGGAATATCCTGCACCTCATTCGACGAGGAAAGAGCCGAGATCCCTTCACAGGGAGTGACCTCTTTAGCAAAAGTTTTCGCCACTATATTTTTCAAAAGGTTATCAGGTTCCGTCAACAATATCAAGTTCATTACGTTAACGGGTTTTCCGCAAAAAACCCAGCCATAACTCTCCGTCATTTCTTATAAGTTATACTTAGTATTCATGCTGCGTTTGTTCACTGTGTCAAGGCGCAGTGAACGGTAGCTGAGTATTGCTTATCTGCTGGATACAATGTGATTGGTTAGGACAGTCGTGTAACCTTCTTGACTGTGTCAAGGGTTATGCGGGTGGGTTTAATGCAATCAAGATAATGACTTCTGGAGTGTAGTGACTAGAGTGGATTCCTTCTAGGTCATCGCACAATGATAGTTGGGTCCCGATCCCACTGATGAGTTGGATTACTCTCGGGAGATTATTTCACTTAACAATCAATGCTATAAACCAAGTAGGTTCCTAGAACGGTGTTAGCGGGGTTACGCCTCCAGGGAAAAGAGGTTATTTAATTAAGGAACTTCGCGAAAGCATTGGAAAACCTCCCTCGAAGTACCAACACCAGCCTGGCTAAAAGGTTAAGCAAGTATTGTGACGTGCGATTAATCCTGACTAGTTCTTCTTTAAGGGTTTGAAGAAGAATTTGAGGAAACAGTGGGAGCCATCCTGGTTAGATAAATCAATAAACCAATCTAATCTTGCAAGAGCGCACGCTAAGTGTTTCTTTTCTCTCTCTCCAGGTAGCAACCATTTCACGCCCTAATCAAGATAATAAAATGTATTGCTTGACCGATCCGAATTCTTATTTGGGGCTGGAGAACGTTGGTTCGGCTCTAACTTGTGACAAAAGTCATAAGTTTGAGCAAGGGAAAGAGGATTGTATGGATTCCAAGGATACCCAGTTGAAGAAGAAGCAAGGTTTTGCATCTACTTCAGGTGTTCTTGTAATTGAGAACTGCTTTACGGTCAGCCCTACCTCCTGGGTTCTTGATACCGGATCAGGATCTCATATCTGTAATTTATTGCAGGGACTGAGAAAAAGTAGGAAAGTTGCGCCTGGTGATATGTCGCTTAGAGTAGCGAACGGAGCACAAGTTAATGCTACAGCCGTCGGTGAATATCACCTAGTGTTGCCAAATAGCAATACTATGATTTTGAACGATTGCTACTATGTACCGTCCATGGTTTGCAACATCATATCAGTTTCTTTACTCAATAGAGATGGATATAACTTTGTTCTTGATAGAAATATAATGAATATTTACCTTCATAAGGTACTGGTTGCAGAAGGTACACTGTGTAATGGTATCTACGTTCTAAATCAGAATACAGTTCTCAATGTACAAAACACACGCAAGAGGAAGAATTCAGATACGAATGAATCCTACTTGTGGCATTGTAGACTTGGTCATGTCGGAAAGAAAAGACTATGTAAGTTGCATAAAGATGGACTCTTGAATACGTTCGAGTTTTCATCTTATGAAACTTGTCAGTCTTGTCTCAAAGGGTAGATGACCAAATCTCCGTTCACCGGACATGGAGAAAGAGCAACAGAGCTCTTGGGACTCATACACAGTGATGTATGTGGTCCGATGTCTATACATGCAAGGGGTGGGTTCTCGTACTTCATCACATTCACTGACGATCTCTCTAGATTCGGATATGTGTATCTTATGAAACACAAATCTGAAGCTTTTGAGAAATTCAAGGAATTCAGAAACGAAGTAGAGAACCAGACTGGCAAAAGTATTAAGATCCTCTGGTCTGATAGAGGAGGGGAGTACTTAACCACGGAATTTCTAGATTACTTAAAAGAGAATGGTATTCTCTCTTAGCTTACTCCTCCTTATACACCACAGCACAACGGTGTATCGGAACGGAGGAATCGTACCCTATTGGATATGGTTCGCTCCATGATGAGTAGTGCTGAGTTACCTCTTTCATTTTGGGGATATGCACTTCAAACAGCAGCACATCTATTGAATCAAGTTCCATCCAAATCCGTGCCTAAGACTCCGTATGAAATATGGAGTGGTAAGAGTTTATATCTGAAACGTATTAAGATTTGGGGTTGCCCAGCTTATGTCAAAAAGTAGAACCCAGACAAACTTGAGGCACGGGCAGTTTTATGTAAGTTTGTGGGATACCCAAAAGATTCAAGTGGGTATCTATTCTACCATGCAGAGGAACAGAAGATAATTGTTTCCAGGAATGCCACATTTTTGAAAAAAGAGTTTCTTGTTAAAAATATTAGTGGCAGCACGGTAGAACTGGATGAAATTCCAGAAACACGAACTTTAACTAAAGATTTGGAGGAACCGCTAGATTCAGTTACACCCAACGAACCTCAGCCACTCCCCATATCTAGTAGGATTTCTCATCCGCCCGAGAGATACTACGGTTTTCTCATAGACGGGGATCGAGAGGATTGCATCTTGGAAGAAGATGACCCTACCGGTTTCAGGCAGGCCATTATCAGTAGGGACTTTGATAAGTGGCAGGAAGCAATGCAATCCGAAATGGAGTCCATGTACACCAATAAAGTGTGGACCTTGGATATTGCTCCACCTGGGGTAAAACCCGTTGGATGCAAATGGATCTACAAAAGGAAACTTGGTGTAGATGGGCAGGTGGAAACCTATAAGGCTAGACTCGTTGCAAAAGGTTTTCGTCAAAGACCTGGTTTGCACTATGACGAAAATTTTTCTCCAGCGGCTTTACTCAAATCTATTCGGATCCTACTTGCCATTGCTGCCTTCCATGACTATGAAATCTGGCAGATGGACGTTAAAACGGCTTTTCTAAACGGCTGTTTAGAAGAATGCGTTTACATGGATCAGCCAGAAGGTTTCGTAGACAGTGGGAGCAGCGGGAAGGTGTGCAAGTTGCTTACATCCATTTATGGATTAAAGCAGGCTTCGCGGAGCTGGAACATCTGTTTTGATGAGGCAATCAAGGAATTTGATTTCATCAAGAACGAAGATGAACCTTGTGTCTATAAGAAGATTGTAGGACGAACTGTCGTATTCCTAGTCTTGTACGTGGACGACATTCTTTTGATAGGAAATGACATTCCTATGCTATAATCGGTCAAGCTATTTTTGTCACAACGGTTCTCTATGAAGGACCTGGGTGATGTTTCGTTCATTCTGGAGATCAAGATCTACAGAGATAGATCCAAGAGACTATTGGGACTTTCGCAGTCCAGGTACATAGAGACCGTACTAAAGAGATTTAGTATGGAGGATTCCAAGCGCGGTAACATACCCGCATTGCACGGAATTACCCTCTCCAAGAAGATATCTCCTGAGGCTAACGAGGAGAGGGTTCGCATAAGCACTATACCCTACGCTTCGGCGGTAGGATCTATAATGTATGCGATGCTATGTACAAGACCAGATGTAGCTTACGCACTAAGCGTAGTGAGCCGGTATCAGTCAGACCCAGGTGAGGACCATTGGACGGCAGTGAAGAACATTCTCAAGTACCCGAGAAGGACTAAGGAGATGTTCCTGGTTTACGGTAATGGAGACCTCAGGGTCGAGTCCTTTACCGATTCAAGCTTCCAGAGTGACAAAGATAACAGCAAATCTGTCTCGGGTTCTGTGTTTACCCTCAACGGAGGGGCGGTGTGTTGGAGGAGTTCCATATAGGTTACCGTCGCAGACTTGACGATGGAGGCTGAATACATTGCTGCAAGCGATGCCGTAAAACAGGCAGTCTGGATGAAGAAGTTCATAAGTGAACTTCAGGTAGTTCCGTCCATTGTTGACCCAATACTTTTGTATTGCGATAACAATGGGGCTATAGCTTTAGTGAAGGAACCAAGGTCCCATCAGAAATCCAGACACATGTTAAGGCGGTATCACCTGATCAGGGAGGTCATTGATCGCCAGGAGATCGAGGTACGGAGAGTGGACACAAAAGACAACACGGCGGATCCATTCAGAAAGGCCCTCCCTCAAACACAGTTCGAGCGACTTTTTGAGCTATTGGGTATACGGTACGCCAGCAGCTGGCCCTAGTGCAGACGTTGGGTATGCGGTACACCAATTACTGGCCTTTAGTGCAAGTGGGAGATTGTTAGATATGTATGCCCTAGAGGTCATTATTATATAGTACTAGTTTGTATAATACATTTTGGAAGCTTGGAATATATATATATATATATACGGTTTTACGACAGTCTTGCTCGATACAGCAGTATGCTACTTGGTTTGTTTCTATCTTAATATGTGTATATGTTTGTTTTAACATATCGCTGAAACATATTAATGGAGCCCTTAGGATCTTTGCTTGACTACCGGCGGCGATCACACTAGTAGGGGCTGGGTAGTCTACAAGCACATCCTTATGCAGGTCACTAGTCGTAGGACTATCGAGACAGGGCATCGATACTTCGGAGTAGACTAGCGTATGCGCTTCTCATCCAAGCAGGGGAGACGGTCTGTCCCACAGCCGTCAGTACGTCGTACTTGAGATAGTATGCGGGTGCTCGTTAGGTTACGAGTACACTGGACAGGACTCGTCGGGAACTGTTGGTTGGTATTATACCTATCGTCGGTTAACAGTTCCCAGGTGAAATGAGTACATCTTTGTCCGCTGACTTGATACTGTCACTTCGCCTCGAGTGTGTTCCCACTGTTCATTGATTACTACCCTACCACGGTTCTACTGAGTCGTGCAAACAGGTAGTAGTTGGGGGCAGTCCAGAAGCACTTGGAGGCAATGATGGTTAGACAGAATTCGTCTCTCCCGGTATTGGGAGTTGATATCGCGCTGTGTCTAGGAGAGC
Organism: Agapanthus africanus; assembly: GCA_030015575.1. NCBI lineage: Eukaryota > Viridiplantae > Streptophyta > Magnoliopsida > Asparagales > Amaryllidaceae > Agapanthus > Agapanthus africanus. Next base: position 229,842,480 of record CM057348.1, read on the forward strand.
CATTACACATAGTCGTCTATGGCCAGGGAAAGCGAGATTTGCTGGTAGTGTTACCAGTAGTTTCTCAGGGTGTTTTGGGCTATACTCCGACACGACTCGTACCGCTATTAGGGGACTGACGTTTGCCACTCCCCTAGGCCCGCCATGCGATACTCTTAGGCGAACAGACCGGACTGTACGGAGACTGTCACATCAGGCTCAGTAGGAGTTCAGATAGGTTTACCTCGTCAGTCTTCTTATCGGCATCTACCTGGGGACCGTTACGTACAGCTAGTGCCGCTTGCGGTCTGTGGTTAAACCCACTTCCAGCGTAGTGTCGAGTCTTCAGAGTCCCACACAGTGGGTTATTCTCCTTTAGGCAAAACGAGTAGAGGTCGCATGGTTTTGCGACGGGGTTCGTTCACTTCCGCGCACTTATGCACGTTTAGTGTCCGGACAGCTTATACTAGCGGGCTTTGGTTTAAGCCAGATCCTAGTATATGTTTTGGGATTGGTTTTATCTCATTGTATTCGTGTTCCTCGGAACACGGATACGGGTGTGTATGCACAGTTGACTGAGGCAGAGGCAGATGACTTTCATTAGGGTTGATGACCGTTGTCTTTTTCCTTAACCCTAATGTTTATGTGAAATATGATTATTAATATTAATTAATTATAATTGTGTTATGGTTAGGGTTGTTGACCATTTGACTATGGTTGACTTGTTGACCTATGTTGACATATTGACCATCATCATTCATATGAAAGATGCTCTTTGATTCTTGCAAAATTCATTAATGTGAAATGATAATGGTCATTTCAAGTTAACCATCACAATTATCTTTTGATTAATTATTTAATCATCATAATTCACATATATGTGAGAAGGTTGATATTATTCTCTCATTCTCATTCTCTCTCATCCTCTTCCTCTCTCTCAAAGCTCTCCCTCTCATGAGTTGAGAACCATTAAGCTTGAGATAAAACCTTCAAAATTACTCTCTACTCTTTCTAAGGTTCTAGTTTAGCATACCAAGCACCTTAGTTACTTCTAGTTTGAGGTAGGAGCCAAAGGTAGAGGCCCTCGGGTGGATCTTTCTTCGGCAAGAGAAGGTGACGAGGACGACCCGTTCATCCCACTCCAAGGAGCAAGAAGAGAAGGACTTCAAGACCAAGGTATAACCATTCTACATAGTAGTTAGAACTTGTAGTTCTTTTGTTAGTTTTTGTTTAGCAAAGATTCTTCATGTACGGTCCATGTTACTTATCGAGGAAAAATTCGATTTTTACCTATTCCGCCTCCCCGCAAGTACCGGGGTGGGTAACGTGGACCCTATAAGTAAAACCTTATTTCAAAACTGAACCTCCAGTATTTTCCGTAAATGTTTTAGAATATGGGCTTTTGGCTTACTTGAATTAGGTGGGGTCCTATTGGCTTCACATGATTCAAGTGCCAGTCGCGTGCCTTTTCCGAGTCGTGACACTAAGAATATGTCTGGATCACTGATAGGACCGGGGTTCCTAGGCCAAAGCCATATCTCCATCATTATCACAATGGTAGGAACCTCACCAAGTTCATCTCATGAACTTCTTCATCCAGACAGCCTCTTAGGCACCATCATTGGTAGCGATGTATTCAGCCTTTATCATCGAGTTTGCTACGGTATCTAGCTTGGAACTCTTCCAACATACCTTCCCTCCATTGAGGGTAAAGACAAAACTCGCGACTGTCTTACAGTCGTCCTTATCACTCTGGAAGCTCGAATCGGTAAAGGACTAGACATGGAGTTCACTGTTACCATACACCAAGAACATTTCTTTAGTCCTTCTCTAGTACTTAAGAATGTTCTTCACAGTCGCCCAGTGATTCTCTCAGGATGTAAGAGGCATCACTAAAATCCTTCATGGAGAAACATTGTGATAAGATAAGAAGAGCTTGACCGAGTGTAGCATAGGAACATCATTTCCTATCACGAGTATGTCATCCACGTACAATACGAGGAAGATAACCTTACTCTCTACAAGCTTCTTGTATATATTAGGTTCATCTACCTTTTGATGAAGTCAAACTCTTTGACTGCCACATTAAAACAGTTGTTCTAACTCCGCGATACCTGCTTTAATCCGTAGATTGACTTAAGCAGCTTGCACACCTTTCCGCTGCTCCCACTATCTACGAAGCCCTCTGGCTGAGTCATGTACACACTCTCTTCTAAATCACAAGTTAGAAAAGCGGTCCTGACGTCCATCTGCCATATTTCGTAGTCATGGTATGTAGCGATGGCAAGTAGGATCCGGATGGACTTAAGCATAGCCACTGGAGAAAAGGTTTCTTCATAATCGACACATGTTCGTTGACGAAAACCTTTTGCAACAAGTCTAGTTTTGAAACTCTCGACTTTTCCATCTACACCAAGTTATCTTCTCAAGATCCACTTGCTCCTGATGGGATTTACCCCTCTAGGTGCAACTTCCAAAGTCCATACTTTGTTTATGTACATGGATTCCATCTCAGATCGCATAGCATCCAGCCATTTCACAGAGTCCCCACTCGTGATGGCCTGCTCGAAACTAGTTGGGTCATCATCTTCCATGATGCAATCCTCGCTCCTGCTGTCATTGAGAAAACCGTAGTATCTCCCAGGCGGATGAGGAACCCTACTAGATCCGCGGAGAGGCTGAGGTTCGTTGGGAACTATTGAATCCTCTGGTTCCACCAAATCATCAGTTGTAGTTTGTGTAGCTGGAACTTCTTCCAATTCTACCTCATGACCACTAATTTCTTCCATAAGAAATTCCTTTTCTAAAAAGTTGGCATTCCGAGAAACAAACACCTTTTGCTCCTCAGCGTGGTAGAAGATATGCCCTCATGAATGCTTGGGATATCCTACAAACTTGCACAGAACTGACCTTATCTCAAGCTTGTCCGGATTTTGCTTTTTAACATAGGCCGGACAACCCTATATCATAACTCGTTTAAAAGATTATCTCTTCCCATTCCATATCTCATATAGAGTGGTAGGCGCTGATTTGGATGGAACTCTATTCAATGGGTATGTGGCTGTCACAAGCGCATAACCCTAAAAGAAAATAGGTAACTCAGCAATAATCATCATAGAGCGTACCATATCTAATAGGGTGTGATTCCTCCACTCCGATGTACCGTTGTGTTGTGGTGTATATGGAGGAGTAAGCTGAGAGAGAATCTCATTCTCTTTTAAGTAATCCAGGAACTCCATGCTCAAGTATTCTCCTTCCCGATCAGATCGAAGGATTTTAATACTTCTACCCATTTGGTTCTCTACTATGCACTTATATTCTTTGAATTTCTCAAAAGCTTCAGAATTGTGTTTCAACAGAAACACATGTCCGAATCATGAGAGATCATCAGTGAATTTAATGAAGTACGAGGAACCATTCCTGGCATGTGTAGACATGGGACCACATTCATCACTATGTATCAGTCCCAACAGTTCTGTATCTCTTTCTCCGTGTCCAGTAAACGGAGTTTTAGTCATTTTGCCTTTGAGACTGACTGGCAAGCTTCATAAGATGTAATTTTGAACGAATTCAAATATCCATCCTTATGTAACTTCACTAGTCGTGCCGCATTGATATGACCTAGTCTATAATGCCACAAGAAGAATTCGTTCATTTCTGGACTTTTCCTCTTGTGTGTGTTCTGTACGTTAAGAACTGTATTTTGATTCAGAACGTATAAACCGTTACATAACATACCAAACCCAATCAACACTTGATTTAGGGAAACGTTCATATCATTATTCTCTACTACAAAGTTATATCCTTCTTTATCTAATAAAGAAATTGATATTAAATTGTATATCATAGATGGTACGTAATAACGATCGTTCAAGAAAAGTGTATTTCCATTTGGTAATACAAGGTGATATTCACTAACTGCTTTGGCTGCAACATTTGCACCATTCCCTACTTTTAGAGAATGATCACCTATTCTCAGTTCTCTACATTTCTTTAGCCCATGCAACATATTACATATGTGGGATCCCGATCCGGTATCTAATACCTAGGATGTAGAGTGTACTAATGAACAGTTCTAAGTAAGGAACGCACTCGAAGAAGATGCATCAACATGCTCATTCTTCGTTCGGGTGGCAAGGGAATCCTGATATTCCCCTATTTCCTGCTCAAACTTATAACAATTATAAGGTAGAGCGGAACCAACGTTCCCCAGCTCAGTATAACAAGCAGGTTCAGTCAATACATCAATATTATTATCTTGATTAAAGCGTGGCATGGTCGCTACCTGGAGAGAGAGAGAGAAGAAAACACTGCGTGCGCTCTCTCAAGATTAGATTGGTTATTATCTTATCTAATCAGGATGGCTCCCACTGTTTTTATCAGATCTTCCTTCAAACACTAAAAAGTAAGACTAGCCGGGATTAATTACACCCTGCAAGTTCGCCATTCGTTCGGCCGGGCCAGTGTCGGTACTTTGAGGGAGGTTCCCCGTGCTTTCGTACGGACCTAATTAAAATAAGCCTCGTTTTCCTAGAGGCATAACTGCAGGGTTCCCTAAGAAGGCAGCAAGGTTTCGGGAGGCATCTTACATGCCAATATCAAAATTTTCCATTCTAGCTAACCCTAACCCTAGAATCGTATAATAGAAATTCGACGGAATTGTTGGAGATAGTGCCCTCAGAGTCAATTATTGGATCACAGGCACGTGATTGCAATGATTGGTGGAGGACCCATCCCGATAGGACAGTCTTACTCAAGATGATAGTATGCTATCTGGTTTATCTTTATTACCGTGCACTGCTTTAGGTGACCTTACTGATCACTATTACACGTTGATAGAGCCCCTAGGATTCTTTCTTGACTGCCAGCAGTATGAGGGCGATCATATACGTGGGAGCTGGGGTCTATAAGCATATCCTTAAAAGGTCCCTAGTCGTGGGAGTTTCGAGTCAGGGCATCGATACTCCAGAGTAGACTAGTGTATAGAGTCGAGACCCCAACGAGGGGTGGTGGCCGGTCTCACAAGCCACTGGTGTCAGTTGGTTCACCTATGATGTATACAGGTGCTCATTAGGTTATGAGTACACCGGACAGGACTCGCCGGGAACATACTAGTTGGTCTTATACCTGACGTCAGATCGTCATTTGTCTCGTGTGAGTTCCCACTGTACTTTGATTACTACCCTACCACGCTAAAAGGAGACGTGCAAACAGGTTTTAGTTGGGTACAGTCCCGAGCCACATGGAGGCAGTGAGCGGATCTGCAGGGGTTCGTCTCTCCCGGTATTGGGGGTGATGTCGCGCTGTGTCAAGGAAAGCCATTACACGAAGTCCTTAGCCAAGGCAGGAGATTTACTGGTAGGTATTCCAGTAGTATCTCAGGGTATTCTGGGCTACACTCCGACACGACTTTTACTGCTTTTGGGGGTCTGACTTTTACCAACCCCCTAGGCCTGCCATGCGATGCTCATAGACGAACGGACCGGACTGTACGGATATTGTCACTGACAGGCTCAGTAGGGTGTCAGGATGAGTTCGCTCATCGACGTCCCTTTTGGTCAATACCTGGTAGCCCGTTACGTATGGCTAATACCTCTGACGTGCTAGTGGTTAAATCCACAACCAAAATATTGACGAGTCTTTAGAGTCCCCCACAGACCAGTTTCTCAAGTTTCGGGCGAAACGCTGTAGAGGCCGTATGGAGATATGGAAGGGTTCGATCATATATGTGTGGTATTGCACAGATCATGATCGGACGGATAATACTAGCAGGCTTTGGTTTAAGCCGGATCCTAGTATTGTACAGTGTAGATTTTGTCTCATTGCATTTGTATTCAGTGGGAATACAAATGCGGGTATGTCTATACAGTCGAGAGGTTTTCCTGTAATTTATTACGGGATCAGTTTTCTGAAGTTGCCAGTTTGCATTCCGTTTCAGCCAGTTTTCCTTTCTTCCTTTCGTTGGCTGATTATTGATGGAGGGGCTAATTTGCATATTTGCAAATTAGCATTGTGGAGGGGGTTTCTTGTAATTGGTTGATTATGATAGTTTAAGCATCTTTGCTTTTTCATTCATGATGGTTTTCATTTATGAGATTGGATTTGTGTTGATGGTGGTGTGACCCTTTTACCTCATTATCTTCATATTCTCTTATGGTCACCATCCTTTTCTTAAGCTCACCTATTTGCCATTTTCCCACTCCCATTTTTACAAGGGGGCCGGCCACTTAGAGAGAGAGAGGGAGTTCATTTCTTATGATGGGAATTATTCATCTCTCATTTCATGCTTGCAAAATAATACACCATCCTTCTCCAAAAAGTTCTTTCTTCACCTCCATCAAAAAGGCAACTTCAACCCTATTGAGACAATGTTTTCTACACTTCATCTACAGCATCCTTGGGCACGTTGACTTGCCAACTTCGTGCCCGAGTTGCCTCGGTCCAGAGGTGGGAGCCCGTAAAAGAACTCGGCGATGTGGTGCCCGTTCCGACGAGGAGATGAAGACCGGAGATTCCGCGAGGAGATCGGAGTGGAGGCCGAAGACCGAAGGACACGGATCGCTTGGTATAGCTTCCTTCCCCTTTTCTGGTTTGCTAGCATTAGGTTAATGGCCCGATCCGGGTTTAAAGTGCGTGGTGGTTCCGGTTTCTAGTTTCTAGAAAAGTTTCGTTTCCGCATTCCGGCGTCGGATTGACGGCCGGGGCGCCGCCGTGCACTTACATTGGTATCAGAGCCACGCCATTAACCTAGTCTAGCTTGCTCTAACGTGTTTACAAGTTCAATCGAACGAATTTTCCAAAAACCGCATTGGAAAAAACGCCATTAACCTAGTCGCACTTTCTGTCGGATTTTTCCTTGCTCTAAAAATTATTTGGTACATTGGAAAATTACGTGCAGGGATTTTTATGAATTCTGTGAAAATTTGGTAGGCTGATGTTACTGTAGCGCGGCGGATCCGCGGCCAAAACCACGTTTTGGCGGCGTATCCGCGGCCGTACTGTAGCTTCAGTTCACCAAATTTCCACAGTGGTTCTCTGACATGGAAATAGGGTTTTTGGTATGTTCTGTTTGGGCCCAGATTTATTTTGTGAAAATTTAATCGATCGAAAAATTTAAACATGTTAGTTCACAGTATTTACAATATATCTGCGACCGTGAATGTCATTTGATCGGTAAATCCTGTCTAACTGCTATAGCCCTTTTAGATGGATTTGCGAACGTGACATTCATGTTGATGTTCTGTGTTGTGCTGTGATGTTGCGGATTGGTCGTGGGGGATAGCCTGGATGCAATGTTAGTACAGTTTCGTTTTATATGTACATTTGATATTGTGGGTTGAGCGTCCAACATGTGGACTGCCGTCACTGCCTATTTGTATATTATTCTTTTGGGGCACAACCGGGCTGAGGTCGATATACCCGTTGTATGTATATTTTACTTTCTGTACTAGGATTACCCCGCGGAAGGGTGCACAGATAGCCGGGTTCTAGAGGGCAACGGGCCCACATCTCATGGCATGGAGACGGAGGGGGCTTCACTCTAGATTTGACGGGCTATTCGCTGTACTCGTAGGGGGTATAGGTTGACCCAGGAGGGGTGCCCAAGTTAGCGGATTCCGTGAAGTGCTGGGTGGTCCATTTACGTTGTTGAAGGGGGCTGCCTCGCTTCATATTTTGGCGGGTAACTTGCCGTGCCGTAGGGGTCTAGGATTTCATTGCACAGGCTATCCACACGACCAGGGGAACGTCGGGTTTCAGTAGCGGCTCTATGAAATCCGTGGATCCCAGATATCTGTATTGTTCTGTGATGCTTATTACATTTCTGTGATGTTGCATTTTATCATGCCTTGAGCGAATATTATATATTGATATATATACTAGTAGATGTTGTATATGTTTTGCATCCGCGCTAGTCCAGTCTCTGCTCTGTCGATAGTCAAGTAACCTAACGGGTGATGATGGGACCAAGTGGCGAATGCGGATGGCTTATACGTACATCATTATTTTCGTTCTTTATGGTGTGATCATGTCACGACCCGCAGGGTACGGACGTGACTGGCACTTAAGTTTACGAAGCGTCTCAAGGCGTCCGTAAAATAAGTAAGCCAAGGCCCAGAACCAAAACCAAATAAGCAGAAGAGTGAAGAAAACCCAATCAATTGAAAGCGAGTTTATCAAATAAGTCATATAAAACCCTTTTTAAAAACAATATCAATTTTTCCGAAAATTTCGGCAGAGTCTCCTTTGTAAATACTGGCCCCCAAAATGGGCACAACAAGAATATATATGAATCCAACAAATAAAGCATCCCTAAGTGGGAGCTAGCTCTTCGCCACAAGGCGGTCACAAATCCCACGCAATATAAAGCAACAACATGCGAAATAATCATAATGAAGTATAAGAAAAACATCGTGTCGGCTCAAGTGAGCTCGACTCCAAAATACAGCATAAAAGTCCACAAACCTCACAGTCTCATCTCTAGGTCAATATACAATAATACTGGTAGATACAGTAGATGGAGTGCACTAGATACAAAGAATATACAAGGTGGTACAAAAATAAGAATATAACCCACCTAAGAGCAAAACCTCGAGTCCAGGCAAAAGAGCAAAATAAGCAAGTGCGTCCGCCGCTACTGTACTGACGGAGCGGACCTGAAAAAGGCTGTGGTACAACGGGGGTGAGTTGCCAACTCGTGAGTAATAAATAACATCTACACAGGCTATCGAATGCATGCACATAAGCATCCTAGCATCTAAATACAGGTAAGGCAGGACATAATGGCAAGTATGTATACAATATGAATATACTAGCAGGTATGAATGCAATGCAAATCAACTCGTGATCTGAATGTGTAAGTATAAGAAATCATGTTTTTCCCTTTAAGAATCTCTTTTGAAATACCAGCACAATACCAATAGAATCAACCAGAACCTGTGTCCAGCAACGACACCTCAAAACTATCACAAATCTCATATATCCATGTCATAGTATCTCTGGCCTCAGCCATCCGGCTGACCCAGCTCAATATCAAAATCTCATCATCTCGCGGCCACGGTTGGTATCCTCTGGATATCCGCCGTGCCAAACAGTCACCGGTAGGTAATCCGTCCCCTGCCAGGCTCAACGTCAACACCACATTCATCTTGCCCCGGGGTACCATACCGGGCCCACCATGTACCCATGACGGTTCCTCCACTCCTCGACACGGATCTCGAAAACCACAGCAAACTCATGGTGGACGACACTTACATCACTAGAAAACCGCAATTTGCATATTTTAAAAATATAATAAGTTTAGAAATTTTGCGGCTTTCCCCCGAAGTCCAGAAATATCATAAAATCTCTAGAAATCCTCATAAGTGCATATGTCAATGATAATGAATGCATATGGTAAAAATAATCAAGTTGCGATGTGTGATTAATAGATTAGGCATGAACAAATAATATGATGAAGCACATGCACATGAATAGCAATCCTACGATTTCATTTTAAGGAATTAAAGCAATAGCGCGAGTTTAAGTATCAATTATAGTAAGCGGTTTCAATTTAAAGGTTATCTAGTGTGGTGGCATGGCAATTACCTGGGTGTGTGTGTAAGCATGAATAGTGCTCGTGCTGCATATAAAAACCCTGGCAATGGTGCAGGTGTCCTATAAAATGGTTTTGTATATGTATGTCAATATAGGGCATGAATGTAGCAAATAATCATACAAGTATTACACCCCTAATTACTAACATTACTAAGAATCTTTTTAAGGTACTAAAACTATCGAGCGACTTGCGCCATCCAACGATAGTCCCCCGTAGATGTTACATCTACTCACCGGAATCCCTAGCTAGTCACGTCCAATCACCGCTTTCCCCTTTCGTGCCGCGTCTGACGTCTCCGCGACCGAATCTGGAATTTACATCAAAACCAAACATAAGGTTACATATCAAGAACGACGCAAAACCCAAACGAAAATACTAACGTTCACAAGCTAGGTACAACGTGCACAAGGTGCGCGGAACACACGCGAAAATCGCAAAAACTGCAAAAATCGTCGATTTGGTCGCCCGGCAAAACTAAAACCCGATTACTCAAAAATCCGCACTCACGCATCCTAAATGTCATAGGATATGCCAACAATATAATCTAGGTATCGCAATTAATTCGCCATAATAATATAATAAAAACCTAGTAAGCTAGAAGTTTGCAAATTTGGTGCAAACATCGACAATTAGCGACAAAATTAACACAATCCAACACAACAATCCAAACTAACCCACTAGCTAGCTATTACACTAATTTTAAATCATTAACTAAGCTTAAAAACCTAATTTCCATAAACAAAACCTTTCTTGATTTTCATAATTAGCAAACTTAAACCAAAACATAGATGAAAAACCTTAATTTAACACTAGATTTTAGCCTAATAAGCAAGTTAACCACTTAGATTAAGGTTAGCAAAACACTAGATAGCAACATAAATTTAATTAACTAAATAATGGTTTCAAGAAACCCTAATTTAATTTTCAACCATTAACTAAAAAAAACTAGATTAGGATTAACACTAAAATTAACACTAAACAACTAGATTAAAGAATTCTAACCATATCAACTTAAAAGAGTAGAAATTATACCTCAAATTTTATAGATCTAGCAAGAAGAATTTGCCTCAATGATGGCCTCATAGCACCATCATTCCAAGCAAGAGAGGCTAAAGAGAAAGGGGATGAAGAATGGGGTTATTTTGTGAGGTTTAAATTTGGAAATTTGGAGCAACTTGATGAATTTTTGAACAAGATGAAAAGAAAAATGATGAAGAGGGGAGGGGATGCAGATTTCGACTAGAGGAGGGAGAGGGGAGGGTATGGGGTGTGTGGGAAAGTTTTGGTCAACTCCTACCAACCTACAAAAAGACCATACCTAATAAAAAAATCCAAAATCCTTAAAAAAACACATCTTTTCTACACAAAAATGAAGTCAAAGAGGCAACCATTTTTTTTTTGTTGGGTTGCTGGAAATGGACCGTCCTAGGGCTGAGAGAAGAGTGGGAGGGGTTTTACAAAAGAAATTTTATGCAAAAAGACCCCCTACAAGTCAAAAATTGCAAGTTTAAGCTTAAATTCAATAAATTTCGTTTTCCATAATAAAAATTAGTTAAAAATCAAAATAAAATACTAAAAATTTATGTTACAGCTAGATTTTAATTAACATTAATTTAAAGCCTAAATTTAGCCCAATTAAATTTGTATTTATCGCTAATTTAATGTATTTTCTTACCGGCTTAAAATAATATTAAAAAATTGAAAAATTAAGGAAAATTTTTAAACGACCAGAATTTCATAATTAACTCATTTTCTACTAAAAACTAGCAATTACCTATCCAAATTAGGTATAATTAGTCCTAAACTGCAAAATAACAAAAATGACGGTTTTCGGAAAAATACCGAATTTTCACCGATTTTCAGGAAAACACCAAAACGACTTTTCAAGGCGCTACAATCTTCCCCCCTTAAAGAAATTCGGTCCCCGAATTTAAAAATATAACTACGCGTACCTCCAAAGAGATGGGGATATTTCTTCCTCATCTCGCACTCGGTCTCCCAAGTAACCTCCTCGCTGCTCGGGCTACGCCAAAGGACCTTGACGGTTGGTATAATCTTCGATCTCAACTTCTTCACCTGCCGATCCAGGATGGCCACCGGCTGCTCTGCAAAAGAAAGGTCGCGCTCTAGCTGGACTGTCGGGTGCTGAATCGCATGCGAAGGGTCGTGAAGGTACTTGCGGAGCATCGAAACATGGAAGACGGGGTGAACATCGGGAAAGCTGGGTGGAAGGGCCAAACGATATGCAACAGCGCCGACACGCTCGAGGATCTCGAAGGGACCTACGAATCTAGGCCTAAGCTTCCCCTTTTGCCCAAAACGCATCACGCCCTTCATCGGAGAGACTTTCAGAAAAACATGGTCGCCAACTGCGAACTCTAATCTGCGACGGCGCCTGTCCGCATACGATTTCTGCCTGCTCTGAGCCGCTCTTATCCGGTCTCGGATCAGCTGTATCTTCGCTGTCGTCTCTTCAACAAGCTGCGGCCCCAAAATACTGCTCTCGCTGAGCTCTGTCCAACAGACGGGCGATCTGCATCTCCTCCCATACAATGCCTCGAAAGGTGCCATCTGAATAGTATCCTGGAAGCTGTTGTTGTAGGAGAACTCCACTAGAGGTAAATGACGATCCCAGCTACCGCCGAAGTCTAAAACGCACGCTCTGAGCATGTCCTCGAGAGTCTGAATGGTCCGCTCTGACTGTCCGTCGGTCTGCGGATGAAACACTGTGCTGAAGCTCAAACGAGTGCCCAAAGCCTCCTGAAGTCTCTGCCAAAGTCGGCTGGTGAACTGGGTGCTTCGATCTGACACGATACAAGTCGGTACGCCATGTAGTCGCACGATCTCGTCAATGTAGAGCTGAGCATACTGAGCGAAGCTGAAAGTGGTCTTCACTGGTAGGAAGTGAGCTGCTTTCGTCAATCTATCCACGATCACCCAGATGGAGTCGTACCCTCGACCGGTCCTGGGTAGACCCACAACGAAGTCTATCGAAATCTGCTCCCATTTCCACTCCGGAATGGGTAACGGCTGTAGCTCTCCTGCGGGCCTCTGGTGCTCGGCCTTGACTTGCTGACAAGTCAGGCATCTCGATACAAACTCCGCAATGTCCCTCTTCATCCCGTCCCACCAGTAAGTCTCTCTCATATCATGGTACATCTTGGTGGAACCGGGGTGGACACTATACACTGATCGGTGTGCCTCCTCAAGAATGTCGCGCCGCAATCCATCAGCATCTGGTACGCACAGTCTAGATCCATATCGTAAAATCCCCTGATCGTCAATCACGAACTCGGAAAATCTGCCCTGACCCATCTGTGCCATGATCTCCGAGCAACGGTCGTCACTGCGCTGTGCCTCATATATACGGTCAAGCAACTGTGGGCGTGCACGAATATGCGCGAGCTGTCCCCCTGTCTGAGTGAACTCGAACTCAACTCGGCTGTCGCATAAAATCTGCCAATCTGCTGACGACAGCCTTTGCACTGCGCGCAAAAAGGATAGACTACCCCCGGGCCTCCTACTCAACGCATCTGCCACTACATTCGCCTTGCCTGGGTGATATAAGATCTCGCAGTCGTAGTCTTTCACCAACTCCATCCAACAACGCTGGGTCTCGCTGCTGAAATATGTACTTTAAGCTCTTGTGATCAGTGAATATCTGACACGACTCGCCGTATAGGTAATGTCGCCAAATCTTCAGTGCAAAGACCACTGCAGCCATCTCCAAATCATGAGTGGGGTAGTTCTGTTCATGCTTCTTCAACTGCCGAGAAGCATAAGCGATCACCCGGCCATGCTGCATCAGTACGCACCCTAATCCCACTCGCGAAGCATCACAGTAGACCACAAATCCGTCTGATCCCGAAGGCAAAGATAATACCGGCGCCGTAGTCAAATAAGTCCGTAACTGCTAAAAACTGCGCTCGCACTCCTCTGTCCAAACGAAAGGAACTCCCTTCCGGGTCAAACCGGTCAAAGGTGCAGCTATACGGGAGAAGTCCTGAACAAAACGCCTGTAGTAGCCCGCCAGGCCTAGAAAACTACGGATCTCAGTAACCGATGTAGGTCGGGGCCACTGCTGAACAGCCTCAATCTTCTTCGGGTCTACACATATGCCGTCTCTCGTAACCACGTGATCCAAGAATCCGACGCTGTCCAGCCAGAAAGCACACTTGGAGAACTTTGCGAACAACTGGTGCTCCCTCAGAGTCTGTAACGTAATCCGCAAGAGCTGCTCGTGCTCCTCTCTGCTCCGGGAGTACACCAAGATATCGTCGATAAACACGATGATGAACGAGTCAAGATACGGCCTGAATGTACGGTTCATCAAATCCATGAATGCTGCTGGGGCGTTGGTGAGTCCGAACGACATCACCAAAAACTCGTAGTGGCCGTAGCGCGTGCGGAAAGCTGTCCTCGGTATATCCTCCTGTCGAACTCGCAGCTGATGGTATCCTGATCGCAAGTCGATCCTCGAAAAATATCCCGCACCCTGAAGCTGGTCGAACAAATCATCAATGCGTGGCAACGGATATCTGTTCCGAACGGTAACTTTGTTCAGCTGGCGGTAGTCGATACATAAGCGCAAACTTCCATCCTTCTTCTTGACAAACAGGACCGGAGCACCCCACGGAGAAACACTAGGTCGAATAAGCCCCTTCTCTAACAAATCCCGCAACTGAACCTTCAGCTCTCGAAGCTCTGCCGGGGCCATCCGATAAGGCGGTATAGAAATAGGCCCCGAGCCGGGAATCAAATCAATGCAGAACTCAACATCGCGCTCAGGCGGTAGCCCAGGTAGCTCATCAGGGAAAACATCAGGGAACTCACAAACAACCGGGACCCGGTCCAACGGAACCTCTGCAGCTCGAGTATCACAAATATACGCTAAGAATCCCTGATATCCCTTCCGCAAGAGCTGACCAGCGCGAAGAGACGAAATCAAGCTGGGAAGGGTTATGCTGCGGTCTCCCTGAATAACAAGGACTGGCTCTCCCGGAAAGCTAAATCTGACTGCCATCTCACGGCAGTCCACCGAAGCATAACAAGTGGCTAGTCAATCCATGCCCAGAAGCACATCAAAGTCCAACATATCGAGGAGAATCAAATCAACCGATGAATCCCTCTCCCCGATACGAACGGAACACAAACGAAAAACAAAACGAGCGACAAACGACTCGCCTACCGGAGTACTAACAACAAGCGGATGATCTAACGACGACGACTCACGGCCCAACATCGGTGCAAAGTGTGTAGAGACGTACGAATGTGTGAAACCTGGGTCAAATAATACCCGTGCGTCGAAAGAGCAAACTGGCAAGGTACCTGTCACAACGTCATTGGATGCCTGCGCATCCTGCGGTGTCAAAGCAAATACTCGGGCCTGTCCTCCACCGATAGCGGGCTGACCTCGACCTCAGCCTCTGCCTCCTCGTCCTCTCTGAACAGGACCGCCGCGTCCACGGCCTCTGGGTGCACCTAACTGGCGTGGAGCATCGCCTGTGGTAGGAAGTAGGGCTCTCTGAGGAGGGGGTGGTGATGGTGGTAGGGTCACATGCGGAACGTTCGCCGCTCCCTGTCGTCTCGCCGGACAGTCTCTGACAAGATGGTGCGGACTCCCGCACCCAAAACACCCTGGCGACGGCTGCTGTCCCTGGGGATAAGAACCATATAACTGTCCCCGTCCAAATCCTCTGCCAGGCCTATCTCTCGGAAAGAATCTGGCGCGCTGCCTCTGAGACGGTATATCGGTGCGAATCCTCTTCGGCCCAGAAACGGCCGAAGTCTGTGATATGCGTGCCTCCATCCGTAATGCCGTATCCATAGCAGCTGAATAAGTGTCGTAGTGCTGGGCGCCAATGGCAAGATATAGCTGGGCATCAAGTCCCTATACGAACCTCTTCACCATCTTCTCTTCGGTATCCACCAAATACTGAGCATATCGGGATAACTGTGTAAACTGGATGTCATACTCAGACACCGTCATCCCAAGTGTCTTGACTAAGGCCTCGAAGCTACGAGCTCTGGCGTCACGAACGCTCTCTGGGAGGAAACGAGCTAGAAAGACCGCTGTAAACTCGGCCCACGTCATAGGCGGTAGACCTGCAGCTCGACCTCTCAAGACTGACTCCCACCATGTCTACGCGAGACCCTCTAGTCGGAAACTCGCAAGCTCTACCCATCGATCATCCAAACATCTCAGCGAACGGTAGATCCAGGCTAAACTGTCAAGGAACGTTTGTGGGTCCTCCGCTGCCTCGGTGCCGGTGAATACTGGAGGTCTAAGCCTCATGAAATCCTGTAGTGAAACCGGGATGGTCACGGCGGTAGTACTAGGAGCAGGTATCATAGCAGTCTGGGATATATTAGGTGCGTCATCCGGCCTCGGTGTACGACTGGCTGCAACTAGGGATCCTACCATCTGACGTAGCTCCTGCATACCCCCCATCATCTGTCGCAACTCATCCATACCAGTCTCGAGCCTATCCATACGGCCTGGGGAAGGTGGATCGGTCTGTCCCTGCGGCGTAGGCATGCCACCCTGCTCAGACCTAGTCTCGGACGAGCCAGCTCGAATCTCGTCTCTGGCGGCAGCCCTCTGTGCCCTCGTAGCCTTCGGCGGCATAGTGGCTGTTACAGGAAAACGGATAGTAAGAACAGTGCAATAGGATCATAGGATACACGGAATTGAAGAAGGAATTTTCAAGCAAGTATATCCTAAAGTCACTTAGGCGGAGTACCGTATCGCAAGTATGCCGCGGACAAACACACGCTACGTTACCCTACTTAAGTCACTTACTCCATCTACCAAGGGTCATCCTACACTCAAAAAGGTAAAACCTATCGCTTTGATACCAACTTTGTCACGACCCGCAGGGTACGGACGTGACTGGCACTTAAGTTTACGAAGCGTCTCAAGGCGTCCGTAAAATAAGTAAGCCAAGGCCCAGAACCAAAACCAAATAAGCAGAAGAGTGAAGAAAACCCAATCAATTGAAAGCGAGTTTATCAAATAAGTCATATAAAACCCTTTTTAAAAACAATACCAATTTTTCCGAAAATTTCGGCAGAGTCTCCTTTGTAAATACTGGCCCCCAAAATGGGTACAACAAGAATATATATGAATCCAACAAATAAGGCATCCCCAAGCGGGAGCTAGCTCTTCGCCACAAGGCGGTCATAAATCCCACGCAATATAAAGCAACAACATGCGAAATAATCATAATGAAGCATAAGAAAAACATCGTGTCGGCTTAAGTGAGCTCGACCCCAAAATACAGCATAAAAGTCCACAAACCTCACAGTCTCATCTCTAGGTCAATATACAATAATACTGGTAGATACAGTAGATGGAGTGCACTAGATACAAAGAATATACAAGGTGGTACAAAAATAAGAATATAACCCACCTAAGAGCAAAACCTCGAGTCCAGGCAAAAGAGCAAAATAAGCAAGTGCGTCCGCCGCTACTGTACAGACAGAGCGGACCTGAAAAAGGCTGTGGCACAACGGGGGTGAGTTGCCAACTCGTGAGTAATAAATAACATCTACACAGGCTATCGAATGCATGCACACAAGCATCCTAGCATCTAAATACAGGTAAGGCAGGACATAATGGCAAGTATGTATACAATATGAATATACTAGCAGGTATGAATTCAATGCAAATCAACTCGTGATCTGAATGTGTAAGTATAAGAAATCATGTTTTTCCCTTTAAGAATCTCTTTTGAAATACCAGCACAATACCAATAGAATCAACCAGAACCTGTGTCCAGCAACGACACCTCAAAACTATCACAAATCTCATATATCCATGTCATAGTATCTCTGGCCTCAGCCATCCGGCTGACCCAGCTCAATATCAAAATCTCATCATCTCGCGGCCACGGTCGGTATCCTCTGGATATCCGCCGTGCCAAACAGTCACCGGTAGGTAATCCGTCCCCTGCCAGGCTCAACGTCAACACCACATTCATCTTGCCCCGGGGTACCATACCGGGCCCACCATGTACCCGTGACGGTTCCTCCACTCCTCGACACGGATCTCGAAAACCACAGCAAACTCATGGTGGACGACACTTACATCACTAGAAAACCGCAATTTACATATTTTAAAAATATAATAAGTTTAGAAATTTTGCGGCTTTCCCCCGAAGTCCAGAAATATCATAAAATCTCTAGAAATCCTCATAAGTGCATATGTCAATGATAATGAATGCATATGGTAAAAATAATCAAGTTGCGGTGTGTGATTAATAGATTAGGCATGAACAAATAATATGATGAAGCACATGCACATGAATAGCAATCCTACGATTTCATTTTAAGGAATTAAAGCAATAGCGCGAGTTTAAGTATTAATTATAGTAAGAGGTTTCAATTTAAAGGTTATCTAGTGTGGTGGCATGGCAATTACCATGGTGTGTGTGTAAGCATGAATAGTGCTCGTGCTGCATATAAAAACCCTGGCAATGGTGCAGGTGTCCTATAAAATGGTTTCGTATATGTATGTCAATATAGGGCATGAATGTAGCAAATAATCATACAAGTATTACACCCCTAATTACTAACATTACTAAGAATCTTTTTAAGGTACTAAAACTATCGGGCGACTTGCGCCATCCAACGATAGTCCCCCGTAGATGTTACATCTACTCACCGGAATCCCTAGCTAGTCACGTCCAATCACCGCTTTCCCCTTTCGTGCCGCGTCTGACGTCTCCGCGACCGAATCTGGAATATACATCAAAACCAAACATAAGGTTACATATCAAGAACGACGCAAAACCCAAACGAAAATACTAACGTTCACAAGCTAGGTACAACGTGCACAAGGTGCGCGGAACACACGCGAAAATCGCAAAAACTGCAAAAATCGTCGATTTGGTCGCCCGGCAAAACTAAAACCCGATTACTCAAAAATCCACACTCATGCATCCTAAATGTCATAGGATATGCCAACAATATAATCTAGGTATCGCAATTAATTCGCCACAATAATATAATAAAAACCTAGTAAGCTAGAAGTTTGCAAATTTGGTGCAAACATCGACAATTAGCGACAAAATTAACACAATCCAACACAACAATCCAAACTAAACCACTAGCTAGCCATTACACTAATTTTAAATCATTAACTAAGCTTAAAAACCTAATTTCCATAAACAAAACCTTTCTTGATTTTCATAATTAGCAAACTTAAACCAAACTATACATGAAAAACCTTAATTTAACACTAGATTTTAGCCTAATAAGCAAGTTAACCACTTAGATTAAGGTTAGCAAAACACTAGATAGCAACATAAATTTAATTAACTAAATAATGGTTTCAAGAAACCCTAATTTAATTTTCAACCATTAACTAAAAAAAACTAGATTAGGATTAACACTAAAATTAACACTAAACAACTAGATTAAAGAATTCTAACCATATCAACTTAAAAGAGTAGAAATTATACCTCAAATTTTATAGATCTAGCAAGAAGAATTTGCCTCAATGATGGCCTCATAGCACCATGATTCCAAGCAAGAGAGGCTAAAGAGAAAGGGGATGAAGAATGGGGTTATTTTGTGAGGTTTAAATTTGGAAATTTGGAGCAACTTGATGAATTTTTGAACAAGATGAAAAGAAAAATGATGAAGAGGGGAGGGGCTGCAGATTTCGACCAGAGGAGGGAAAGGGGAGGGTGTGGGGTGTGTGGGAAAGTCTTGGTCAACTCCTACCAACCCACAAAAAGACCATACCTAATAAAAAAATCCAAAATCCTTAAAAAAACACCTCTTTTCTACACAAAAATGAAGTCAAAGAGGCAACCATTTTTTTTTGTTGGGTTGCTGGAAATGGGCCGGCCTTGGGCTGAGAGAAGAGAGGGAGGGGTTTTACAAAAGAAATTTTATGCAAAAAGACCCCCTACAAGTCAAAAATTGCAAGTTTAAGCTTAAATTCAATAAATTTCGTTTTCCATAATAAAAATTAGTTAAAAATCAAAATAAAATACTAAAAATTTATGTTACAACTAGATTTTAATTAACATTAATTTAGAGCGTAAATTTAGCCCAATTAAATTTGTATTTATCGCTAATTTAATGTATTTTCTTACCGGTTTAAAATAATATTAAAAAAATTGAAAAATTAAGGAAAATTTTTAAACGACCAGAATTTCATAATTAACTCATTTTCTACTAAAAACTAGCAATTACCTATCCAAATTAGGTATAATTAGTCCTAAACTGCAAAATAACAAAAAGGACGGTTTTCGGAAAAATACCGAATTTTCACCGATTTTCAGGAAAACACCAAAACGACTTTTCAAGGCGCTACAGATCAATTGATGGGACTGCATTGATTCGGATCAATGCAAGCTGAACAAACCTATTCTGATGTTGTTGGAACATTTTTATAAAAAAAAAGTTCTTATTGCAAGGACGTTCTCTTTTGTTTTACACAGTGGTATTCGGTTTTGAATATCCAGCACCTCAGTCGACGAGGCAAGGGCCGAGATCCCTTCACCGGGAGTGACCCCTTGGACAGAAGTTTGCGTCAGGGCAATAACTTCGCTATAGTCGATTACTTTTGTTTTGCATCGTGGTATTCAGTTGGAATATCCTGCACCTCATTCTACGAGGAAAGTGCCGAGATCCCTTCACCGGGAGTGACCTCTTTAGCAAAGGTTCTCGTCGCTATATTTTTATAAAAAGCTATCTGGTTCCTTCAACGATATCAAGTTCATTACGTTAAAGGTTTTTCGCCAAAAACCATTCGTAGCCCTCCGTCATATCAGAAAGGTAGCACTTAGTATTCATGATATGTATTTTGGCCTTCGTCAAGGCATAGTGTATGGTAGCTATTTGTTACTTTTTTGCAGCATAGATAGATGCGTTGGTTTGGGACAGTCGTACTACTATTTTGGCCTTCGTCAAGGGTATGTACGGGTGGGTTCAAATTAACCTTGACAATGACGGGTAGAACTTGACATGTGACTTATGATATGTTGTCCTTCGTCAAGGTCATAAGAGCATGGGGTAAAAATCACATCTGGAGTTTCTAAAGAAACTGAAACTTGCCAGATATGTGCATACCTTCTGCAGTGTGATAACGTGAGCGGATTCCGTCACGTTATCGTGCGATGATAGTTGGATCCCGATTCCCACTGATGAATTGGTTTACTCCTTGGGTCATCCCGACTTATTCTTCTTTCAGGTTTGGAGGAGAATTTGACATTACAGTGGGAGGTTTCCTGATTAGATAAAGTGAAAACCATTCTGATCTAGGTTAGAGTGCACGCTGAGTGTTTCTTTTCTCTCTCTCTTTGGCAGCGACCATGACCCGACCCTTGACTATGACTCAGTGACCAAGTTGACCGAACCTTCTTATAAGACTGGCTTTTGGATTGTCACAGTTGCATACCTCATTGCCACTCCTACTTTTACCCTTTTCTCCAGGACACCCCGTGTTACTACGAACGTCCACTTCCATTGGACAAAACCATCGTATGGTTATATACAAACTCGATGGAATTTATTCAAGGATGGTTTCCGGTTCTGGAGAAAACGAATAGGACTATTCAGTTGTCTTTTCCTTTTACCTTCTCTCAGGTTGCGAGTGCTCCTTGGATTAGGGTAGTACACCCATTACACAAATTGGATAGTCTTCTTCCAAACCATAGGCAGGTGCCGACTGGTAGGGAATGAAGAAAGCCGATTAGCTTAAGTGTGGTGTACAGAAGGTATTAAGTTAAGACAAATAAAGGGATTAGAAGGAGGGCAAAGTAAATTGCGACTGATATTCACGACCAAACCAAGTGTTTTATTACCACTCCCACTTCACCTTTGTATTTCTCCAGGACACTCTGTATCACTACGAAGATCCACAGTTATTTGGATATTCCATCGTATGGTTATATACGAACTCGAAAGGAACTTGTTCCAGTTCGGGGATAGATTCTGGTTCAGGAGAAATAGGAATAAGGTTTTATTCGGTTGTCTTTTATCTTCACCTTCTCTCGCATTGCGAGTGCTCCTAAGATTAGGATAGTACACATTATGCTTATTGGATAGTCTTCTTCCGAACCATAGGCTGGTGCCGAACGGTGGGGAAGGAAGAAAACCATTTGGCCTGAAGGGGTATGCAGAAGGTAATGTCTAAAAGACATATAAAGGGATTTGGAGAGATGGCAAAGAGATATTCGGTTACAGTTGTGAATCTGATAATGGAAGAGGCATTACTAAGAATACCCGGATACCCCTACGAAACATTTCAATGTTTCAGTTTCACTGTGTACTGTTAATAGAAAACTGTTTTCCCAATTTGATACTTGCTCCAGGGTATGTATTTACCCGGTTTGATTCTCACATCTGTATGGTTTTACAGATGATGAGTAGGAGTAAGTTATTGGGAATTAGGTGATCATCCTCATTATATCGGGATTCGTTGCAATTGGTGATATTTGAGGAAGTCACCTGGGTTGTTTGTCGGACGGCAAATATTTGGTTTTGAATATCCGTTGTTATACACCAATTTCAAATTGATATATCTGTACTTCTATTTTTATAGAGTGAGATATACCTTTTTGAAATTATGTCTATGACATTTACCTATATCAGTGGATGGTTAGGTAAGGAGTATTGAACAGCGGTGTAATTCTTCTTAACCATAAGTACAGTTTTCAACCTACAACACACAGTGAATGAGTCACTAGACTTAGGGGACTTATACAGAGTATTGTATGTTGTCCAGTGTCCATGAGGACAGAGGGGTTGGTCCTCGTACTATATTCGGTTTACTTATGACTTCTCTAGTTTTTAGACAAGTGTTTCGTAGAAACGCAAGGTCCGAATTTTGAGAAGTTATAGGTATAAGAGTAAAGTAGAGAACCAGGTATTGCAAGTATCGGGATTCTTCAAGGTGATCGAAGATGTAGATACTTGTGTACGGTATTCAGTTGACAGTAATGATTATGAGAACTTGCTTCTCTTACAGGTTACTCATAATTGGAAGCACTCCTAAGTTGAGTAACGCTGATCGGCCTCTTTCCATTTACTTGACATGTACTGGAGACAGTTGCATGATTTGAATCTGGTTCAATTAAATCAGTGCCTCTATTTCTGTATTGGATATAGAACAGTTCAAATCTTGACATTGTTAAGGTACAGGGAGTTGTCCGGCATATGCTTAAAACCAGACTCTGGAAAACTCAAGGCACGTTTCTGTAATGGCTGTTTGTGGGTTGACCCAGGCTATGACGAGGGTTGATATTCTACCATCTGGAAGATCAATAGTGATATTGTTCTTGACTCGCCACAGTTTTAAAAGAAATGGATTATTTTTTCAGAAAACAGTAGTGGGAGTATGGTAGAACTGGAAGTGATTCCAGAACCGCAAACGATTACTGAAAATTTGATAAGAACCTAAAGATTCAATCTAGTTTGACATTCCATTGGCCACTCCGCAGATATGGTAGGTAACCTCAGGCACCCGAGAGGTACTCCGGTATGCTCAAAGACGGTGCCAGGGAGGTTCTTGTTTACCCAGACTTTCCATTGCTGTTGTTCCAGACTGTGAGACCCGGCAGGAGGATGAGTATAGCGTCTTTCTAAACTAGCTTTAGAAGTGTACGTGTATATGATTCTGCCAGAGGGTTGTCGTAGTCAGTGGGAGCAGCGGAAGCATTGGTGGACAGGTGGCTTATGTCTATTTATAGACTAAAGCAGATATAGCGGAGATAGATCATCTATTTCTGATGTGACAGTCATAGGTTTGACTTCATCAGAATAGGGGATGGATCTGTTAAGAAGGTAGTAGGGTGTGATGTCCTGGTATTTGGATGACATACACAGAGTAGGAAGTGAAATTCCTATACTACGATCGGTTGTCCTTTGGTTGTCACACAGTGATTTCTCCACATAGGACTTGGATATTATATCAGACATTCTAGTTACTAGATCTACGGTTTTAGATCTAGATTTGCGAAGTGTCCCAATCAGGGTACTTAGACAGCATTCTAAAGGTGTTTTAGAATGGACGACTCCTGGCACGGTAGTGTACCTGCAGGTAATGGAGGCACCCTCTCTAAAGGTGTCTTACAGACTAAAGGGGAGAGGGATGTGCATGATTGGCAGATCACTTGTTTAGGCAATTGAGTCAATCATGAGATGTCAAGTACCACACCAGATGTTGTTCTTGCAGTAGATGCAATAAGTTGATATTGATCCAATCCTGGAGAAACGTTCGGAAGCAGTTTTAGAACATAAGTGAATGTTCTAGGGATATGATAACGACAGCCTCATTCGGGAGACAGTTATCATTCCAGGCTTCTAAGGTGACATGGATGACAGAGTGGCTGTCAGAGTTATAGTTTTCCCTCTGACGAGGGGCAGTATTTTGGACAGGTGGTCCAAGGGGATATTGAGGGAGGCATGACGTAGGATACTGATTAAGTTCAGTTGACGATACAGTCTAAGAGGTTTGGATTTGGAGTTCATTTATGAGCTAGGTCCCATCAGATATCCAGACATATTCTAAGACAGGTATTGCTCATTTCGGGAGATGGCTTTCTCCGCGAACTTGAGATAAAGAGAGACATAGAAAGAAACATAAAGGCGGATCCACTCACTGAGGCTATTCCTCGAACACATTAGTTTCGCAAACTGGTTTTGTGAGACTGATCAGTAGAGGAGTTGGGTGTTCGGTATCACACGGGCTGTGAGTATGCGACATCGCAATAATTAGCCTTGAGTGCAAGTGGGAGATTGTTAGAGATAGTGCCCTCAGAGTCAATTATTGGATCACAGGCACGTGATCGCAATGATTGATGGAGGACCCATCCCGATAGGACAGTCTTACTCAAGATGATAGTATGCTATCTGGTTTATCTTTATTATCGTGTACTGCTTTAGGTGACCTTACTGATCACTATTACACGTTGGTAGAGCCCCTAGGATTCTTGCTTGACTGCCAGCATTATGAGGGCGATCATATACGTGGGAGCTGGGGTCTATAAGTACATCCTTAATGTTGGAGATAGTGCCCTCAGAGTCAATTATTGGATCACAGGCACGTGATTGCAATGATTGAGGGAGGACCTATCCAAGTAGGACAGTCTTACTCAAGATGATAGTATGCTATCTGGTTTATCTTTATCATCGTGTACTGCTTTAGGTGACCTTACAAGTCGCTATTACACGTTGATAGAGCCCCTAGGATTCTTGCTTGACTACCAGCAGTATGAGGGCGATCATATACGTAAGAGCTGGAGTCTATAAGCACATCCTTAAAAGGTCCCTAGTCGTAGGAGTTTCGAGACTGGGCATCGATACTCTATTAGTAGACTAGTGTATACAGTCGAGACCCCGACGAGGGGCGGTGGCCGGTCTCACAAGCCATTGGTGTCAGTTGGTTCACCTAAGATGTATACAGGTGCTCATTGGGTTATGAGTACACCGGACAGGACTCGCCGAGAACCTGCTAGTTGGGATTATACCAGACGTCAGATAGCAGTTCCCTGGTGACATGTGTACAGGTTAGTTCATCGACCTCAGATCGTCATTTGTCTCGTGTGAGTTCCCACTGTGCTTTGATTACTACCCTACCACGGCTCAAAGGAGTCGTGCAAACAGGTTTTAGTTGGGTACAGTCCCGAGCCACATGGAGGCAGTGAGCGGATCTGCAGGGGTTCGTCTCTCCCGGTATTGGGGGTGAGGTCGCGCTGTGTCTAGGAGAGCCATTACACAAAGCCCTCGGCCGAGGCAGGCGATTTACTGGTAGGTATTCCAGTAGGATCTCAGGGTGTTCTGGGCTACACTCCGACACGACTTGTACCGCTTTTGGGGGTCTGACTTTTACCAACCCCCTAGGCCCGCCATGCGATACTCATAGACGAACGGACCGGACTGTACGGATACTGTCACTGACAGGCTCAGTAGGGTGTCAGGATGAGTTCTCTCATCGACGTCCCTTTTGGTCAATAGCTGATGGCCCGTCACGTATGGCTAATACCTCTGACGTGCTAGTGGTTAAATCCACAACCATAGTATTGACGAGTCTTTAGAGTCCACCACACTCAGTTACTCAAGTTTCGGGCAAAACGCTGTAGAGGCCGTATGGAGATATGGCAGGGTTCGATCAGATACGTGCGGTATTGCACGGATCGTGATCGGACGGTTTTTACTAGCCGGCTTTGGCTTAAGCCGGATCCTAGTATTGTACAGTGTAGATTTTGTCTCTTTGCATTTGTATTCAGTGGGAATACGAATGCCGGCATGTATATGCAGTTGCGGGGTTTTTCCTGTAATTTATTACGGGATCAGTTTTCTGAAGCTGCCAGTTTATATTCCATTCCGGCCTGTTTTCATTTGTTTCTTCCCGGCCGGACTTTTCCGATGGAGGGGGTAATTTGCAATTGTGCAAATTACTTTTGTGGAGGGGATCCTTTGCATTTAAGGGATTATGATATGACCATCATCATTATATTCTCTTTACATCACTTGATTTACATTAATGGTGATTTGAATGGATTAGGACTTGATGAGAGTTGATATGACTTTGTTATGATGGCTTTTAGATGTGGTCACCCTCCACCTTTTACTACACTCACCTTCCTTCTTGTTTTGTTTTCAACTCCACCATTTTGTGTTATGAAGGGAGGCCGGCCACATTGGTGAGGAGGAGGGTTGGTTCATTTTTTATGAGAGAAAATTTGTTCATATCATTTTATGCATGCTTCACAAATTGATCAACCTCCCTCTAAAGTTATTTCATTCTCCTCCTCATTCCTCCATGGCAACTTCACTACCCCAAATGAGACAACCATTCTACACTAGCCTACAGCACTTCTTGGACGCGTCGGCCAGCCAACTTCGCGCCCGAGTTGCCTCGGTCCAGAGGTGGGAGCCCGTAAAAGAATCCGGCTACGTGGTGCCCTTTCCGACGAGAAGACGACGAATGGTGATTCCGCGGAAGATCGGGACGACGACGAGAAGACTGAAGGACACGGATCGCTCGGTATATCTTCTACCCCATCTCTAGTTTGCTAGTATAGGTTAATGGTCACTATCCGGGTATATTGTCCGCGGTAGCGCCAGTTTAAAGTTAAGAAAAATTTTGATTCCGCATTTTGGCCTCGGATAGACGGCCGGGACGCTGCCGTGGCGCTACATGGTATCAGAGCCACGCCATTAACCTAGTCTTGCTTGCTCTAGTATGTTTAAAGACCCGATCGAACAAAAATCCCAAAAACCGTATTTCGTGTGCATCAGGTTTCTGTCGAATTTTTTTGGACTCTAAAATTTTTTCAGGTTGTTGCAGAATGATGTACATGGTATTCTAAGATCACTGAAAAAATTTGGTAACATGATCCTTCAAAACGACCGCGGAACCGCGGCCATAACCCCACTTTGGCCGCGGTTCCGCCGCAGTATTTAGGCTTCATTTCACCAATTTTTTCCAGTGTGCTTCTGACATGGAATTATGGGTTTTGGGACATTCTTTTTGGGCCCAGATTTTCTGTGAGTGCTACAGTAGTGCTTGGGGCCCACTTGGGTATATTTGTTCGATCGGATATTTTAAACATGCTAGTTCACAGTATTTACATTATATCTGCGACCGTGAATGTCACTCGATCGGTAAATCCAGTCTATCTGCTATAGTCCTTTTAGACGGATTTGCGAACGTGACATTCACGTTGATGTTCTGTGTTGTGCTGTGTTGCTGCGGATCGGTCGTGGGGGATAGCCTGGATGCAATGCTAGTACAGTTTTGTTCTATATGTACATTTGATATTGCCGGGCGAGTGTCCGACATGTGGACTGCCGTCACTGCCTGTTTGTATTATTCTTTTGGGGCACGACCAGGTTGTGGTCGATGTACCCGTTGTTTGTATATTTTACTTTCTGTACTAGGTTTACCCCGCGGAGGGGTGCACGGATAGCCGGGTTCTAGAGGGCAACAAGCCCGCATCTCATGGCATTGAGACGGAAGGGGCTTTACTCTAGAATTGGTGGGCTATTCGCCGCACTCGTAGGGGATACAGGTTGACCCAGGAGGGGTGCCCAAGTTGCCGGATTCCGTGAAGTGCTGGGTGGTCCATTCACGTTGCTGAAGGGGGCTGCCTTGCTTCAGGTTTTGGCGGGTGACTTGCCGCGCCCGTAGGGGTCTAGGATTTTCATTGCACAGGCTATCCACACGACCAGGGGAACGTTGGGTTTCAGTAGCGGCTCTATGAAACCCGGGGATCCCAGATATCTGTATTGTTCTGTGATGCTGGTTACATTTCTGTGATGTTGCATTTTATCACGCCTTGAGCGAAAATTATATATTATATATATATTAGTAGATGTTGTATATGTTTTGCATCCGCGCTAGTCCAGTCCCCGCTTTGTCGTTAGTTAAGTAACCTAACGGGTGATGACGGGACCCAGTGGCGAATGCGGATGGCATATACGTACGTCAGTATATTTTCGTTCTTTTGTGGTGTGATCAATTGATGGGACTGCGTTGATTCGGATCAATGCAAGATAAACAAACATATTCTGATGTTGTTGGAACATGTTTCAAAAAGCTGTTATTGCAAGGGCGTTCTCTTTTGTTTTGCATCGTGGTATTCAGTTAGAATATCCTGCACCTCAGTCGACGAGGCAAGGGCCGAGATCCCTTCACCGGGAGTGACCCCTTGGACAGAAGTTTGCGTCAGGGCAATAACTTCACTATAGCCGATTACTTTTTGCTTTGCATCATGGTATTCAGTTGGAATATCCTGCACCTCATTCTACGGGGAAAGAGCCGAGATCCCTTCACCGGGAGTGACCTCTTTAGCAAAGGTTTTCGTCACTATATTTTTATAAAAGGCTATGCAGTTCCTTCAACGATATCAAGTTCATTACGTTAAAGGTTTTTCGCCAAAAACCAGTCGTAGCCCTCCGTCATTTCTAACGGGTATTATTTAGTATTCGTGCTGCGTTTGTTGACCTAGTCAAGACGCAGTGTTCGGTAGCTAAGTGGTACTTGTTTGTTGCATAAATGGGATTGGTTCGGACAGTCGTGCGGCCTTGTTGACCTAGTCAAGGGCACGTACGGGTGGGTTTAATGCAATCCAGAATAATGACGGGTTGAACTTGACTGGCGGTTTATGGTTTGTTGACCTAGTCAAGGTCATAAGCTGCTTGGGGTAAAAACACACATCGGGAGTTTCTAAAGAAACTGAAACTTGCCAGGCATGCGCATACCTTCTAGAGTGTGGCGACATGAGTGGATTCCGTCACGTTGTCATGCGATGATAGTTGGATCCCGATTCCCACTGATGAGTTGGTTTACTCCTCGGGTGATCCCGACTAATTCTTCTTTCAGGTTTGGAGGAGGATTTGACGGTACAGTGGGAGGTTTCCAGATTAGATGAAGTGATAACCATTCTGATCTAGATTAGAGTGCACGCTGAGTGTTTCTTTTCTCTCTCTCTTTGGCAGCGACTTTTGACCCGACCCTAGACTATGACTCAGTGACCAAGATTAACCGAATCTTCTTACAAGACTGGCTTTTGGATTGTCAGAGTTGCAAACCTCATTGCCACTCCTACTTTTACTCTTTTCTCCAGGACACCCCGTATTACTATGAACGTCCACTTCTATTAGACAAAACCATCGTATGGTTATATACGAACTCGAAGGAACTCGAGGATGGTTTCCGGTTCTGGAGAAAACGAATAGGACTATTCAGTTGTCTTTTCCTTTCACCTTCTCTCATTGCGAGTACTCCTTGGTTTAGGAGATAGTAAACCTATTACGCAAATTGGATAGTCTTCTTCCAAACCATAGGCAGGTGCCGACCGGTAGGGAATAAAGAAAACCAATTAGCCTAAATGGAGTACAGATGGTATTAAGTTAAGACAAAGAAAGGGATTAGTAAGAGGGCAAAGTAAACTGCGACTGCTATTCATGACCAAACCAAGTATTTCTTCGCCAATCCTAAATCACCTTTGTATTTCTCCAGGACACTCCGTATCACTACGAAGATCCCAAGTTTATTGGATAATCCATCGTATGGTTATATACGAACTCGAAAGGAACTTGTTCCAGTTCGGGGATGGATCCTGGTTCAGGAGAAATAGGAATATGGTTTATTCGGTTGTCTTTTATCTTCACCTTCTCTCGCATTGCGAGTGTTTCTAGGATTAGGACAGTACACCCATTATGCTTACTGGATAGTCTTCTTCCAAACCATAGGCTGGTGCCGAACGGTAGGGAAGGAAGAAAACCTTTTGGCCTAAAGGGGTGTGCAGAAGGTAATGACTAAAGACATAAAAAGGGATTTGGAGAAGTGGCAAAGAATTATACGGTTACAGTTGTGAATCTGGATAATGGAAGAGGCATTACTAGGAATACCGGTATACCCCCATCGAAAGATTTCAATATTTCAGTTTCACTGTGTACTGTTAAAAGAAAACTGACTTCCCAATTAGACACTTGCTCCAGGGTATGTATTTACCAGGTTTAATTCTCACATCTATATGGTTTTACAGATGATGAGTGGGAGTGAGTTATTGGGAATTAGGTGATCGTCCTCATTATATCAGAATTCGTTGTAATTGATGATATTTGAGAAAGTCACCTGGGTTGTTTGCCGGACGGCAAATATTTGGTTTTGAATATCCGTTGTTATTCACCAATTTCAAATT
Source organism: Agapanthus africanus (assembly GCA_030015575.1). NCBI lineage: Eukaryota > Viridiplantae > Streptophyta > Magnoliopsida > Asparagales > Amaryllidaceae > Agapanthus > Agapanthus africanus. The sequence continues at coordinate 229,872,723 of CM057348.1, forward strand.
GATATATCTGTACGTATATTTTCATAGAGTGAGATATACCTTTTGAAATTATGTCTATGACATTTACCTATATCAGTGGATGGTTAGGTAAGGAGCATTGAACAACGGTATAATTCTTCTTAACCTTAAGTACAGTTTTCAACCTACGACACACAGTGAATGAGTTGTTAGACTCAGGGACTTATACAGAGTATTGTATATTGTCCAGTGTCCATTAGGACAGAAGGGTTGGTCCTCGTACTATATTCTGTTTACTTTTAACTTCTCTAGTTCTTAGACATGTGTTTCGTAGAAACACAGGGTCTGAGTTTTGAGGAGTTATTGGTATAAGAATAGAGTAGAGAACCAGGTATTGCAAGTATCGGGATTCTTCAAGGTGATCGAAGATGTAGATACTTGTGTATGGTATTCAGTTGATAGTAATGAGAACTTGCTTCTCTTTCAGGTCACTCATAATTGGAAGCATTCCTAAGTTGAGTAACGCTGATCGGCCTCTCTCCATTTAGTTGACATGCACTGGAGACAGCTGCATGATTTGAATCTGGTTCAATTAAATCAGTGCCTCTGTTTCTATATTGGATATAGAACAGTTCATATCTTGATATTGTTAAGGTACGGGGAGTTGTCCGGCTTATGCTTAAAACCAGACTCCGGATAACTCAAGGCACGTTTCTGTAATGGCTGTTTGTGGGTTGACCCAGGCTATGACGAGGGTTGATTTTGTTAGTTATATGTATGCCCTAGAGGCCATTACTGTACATAGGATGTATATTGTAGTGGATGCTGGGACATATATAGGGAGGACTTTCTTGCTCGACATGATAGTATGCTATCTGGTTACCCTTTACCTTAACGTGTATACTGATTGTCTCTCTGTTACATGTTGGTAAAGCCCTTAGGATGTATACTTGACTACCTGGACTATGATGCGGATCATACTAGTGGGGACATGGTAGTCCATAAGTACATCCTTCAAAGTCCCTAGTCGTGGGTGTATCGAGACGGGGCATCGATATACCAGAGTAGACTAGCGTGTACCTTCTCGACCCATACAGATGGGCGATGGATGATCCCATATCCATCGGTGTTTGACATCAGAGATGATATACGGGTGCTCAGTAGAGACTGGGTACACTGGACGGACTCGCCGAGAACTCCCATATGGTATTATACCTTACGTCAGATGGCAGTTCTCTAGTGATACTGGTACAGAGTAGTCTGTTGACCCGAGATCGTCATAGAGTCTTGTGTGGTTCCCACTGTGCTTTGATTTCCATCTTACCACGTCCAAGAGGGCATGCAAAACGGTGGTTTTTGGGTACAGTCCCGAGTCACATGGAGGCAATGAGCGATAGGAGGGGATTCGTCTCTCCCGGTATAGGGGGTTGACGTTGCGCTGTGTTCGATTGGCTATAACAGGAAATCCCTGGCCAGGGTTGCTGAGATTTACTGGTAAGTGTTACCAGTAGTTTCTCGAATTGTTATAGACCTCATATCGACACGACTTATCGAGCTATTGAGGTCTGACGTTTACCACCCCTAGGCGAGATATGCGACATATCAGACGATCAGACCGAACTGTACGGTAAGTGTTACTGGTTGGATTCACGGGAGTGTGAGCGGGCTTGCTCGTCGATATTCTGATCGCTCAATACCCGGGTGGCCGTTACGTTTAGCAGACCTCTTGCGGCTTGTGGGTGTTTGATATGATCATCACCTGCTGCCGGTGTATTGACGAGTCTTTAGAGTCCTACACAGAGGCTTCCTAGCTCAAGCGAAACGAAATAGGAGCGCATATGAGATATGTGCGGGACCGAGAATAATGCGTGTATGTGATACCGTATTTTATTCTCGCGATGAATGTGTCGGAAGGTTGTATGCGATATAACCTAGTTATCGAATCATGGATTGATTCGATAAGCCGATACATTGGATATTAGTCGGTTATATGTGATATGACCGGATCGTTAAATCAAGTGTTGATTTAATGATTTAATGTATAATTATATATTTGATATATTACTTTGCATTAACTAGTATCGGTTCACTTTAAATGGATATTCTCACTCGGATGTGCACTTGCATGTATCATGTTTGATGATACATGTTTGTTTGGGTTTGTGTAAAGAATTAAACCATGGTTACTTAAGTGGTTAGGGTTTCATTTCCTTTTCTCATTTATTTATCTATTTATTCATTTTGGAAAAAGGAAAGCATAAAGGGAAAATGGTTGCTAAATTTGTTTTCTAGTTGAAGCTTCTTGAACATTTGACCAAAGTGACCATTTTGTCTCATGCTTAACCCTAACCACTCCATTTAACCCTAGTCTATTCTCTACACCTAACCAAGGTTAGGATATGATAAGTATTCATTTTATTATTCATTTTGAAAAAACTTATCATATACTTATCATAATATGAGCTTCTTCTTCTTCATCTTCTATCATGAAGAAAGCTTCACTTCATCAATGGTGATTGATGAAAATGAGTGAGAAATCCAATTCTAAAGTCTACCCACTTCCTATTTCTTCATCCTCTACCTCTTGCCAAGCAGTAGAGTGTGTTTCTTCATCCTCTACCTCTTGCCAACCCTAACCACTCCATTTAACCCTAGGCACACTAAAGAGGTCTCACAAGGCATCAACCATGCCAAATTTAAAAAAAATATGGTGCCGAGAAACCCTAGTTAACGGATCGTTGCTAGATGTCTAGGCGAAACGGAAAACTAGTTAACTATTTAACTAAAGTTGAGATGCTACAACCTTTCTAGATCCGGATTTTCGCCTCCTTAGCTCCACGTGGTCATGTTCTCGCTGTCCATCATGAATCCTCGACTCGATCATCGGCTTCATCGGGAAAACAAGCGGAATAGGTCGTCGGCTTTGTGTCAAAGACGATCTACGTCGAGGTTGCACAAACTCAAGCTCCGACTTCACAAACTTCTGAAACTTGTGAAGTAAACACCCAAAACAACTTGGCAAGAGGTAGAGGGTGAAGAAATAGGAGGTGGGTTCACTTTAGAATTGGATTTATCTCACTAGATCTCAAGTTGCCATTGTTGTAGCAAGCTTGAAGAAGAAGAAGAAAAAGAGCTAGTTATGATAAGTTATGATAAAAAGAAATAGAAAATCAAATACTTATCATAACTAAACTAAGGTTAAGTGTAGAGAATAAACCATGGTCACTTTAGAGGGTTAGGGTTAAGCATGAAGATAAGGATGGTTACAAAAGTCAAAGCTTCATGAAGCTTCAACTTAAAACAAAAAGAGCCACCATTCTCATCATAATCGATTTCAAATAAATAAATAAACAAATAAATAAATAAATGAATATGCAAAACCCTAATTATCAAATTAACCATGGATTAATTCTATACACTTAACTAAATGATCAAGTATCATCAAACATGATACAAAAAAGTGCACGAAAGCATATCACATATACAATGTGCATCAAGTGAGAAAAATCCGTTTAAAGTGAACCAATACTAGTTAATTCAAAGTAATATATCAAATATATAATTATACATTAAATCATTAAATCAACACTTGATTCAATGATCCGGACATGTCGCACATAACCGACTAGTATTCAATGCATCGATTTATCGAATCAATGATTCGATAACTAGGTCATATCGAATATAACCATTCGAAACATATATCGCGAGAATGAAATGCGGTATCACATACACGCATTATTCTCGGTCCTGCACATATCTCATATGCGCTCCTATTTCGTTTCGCTTGAGCCAGGAAACCTCTGTGTAGGACTCTAAAGACTCGTCAATACGCCAGTAGCAGATGATGATCATATCAAGCACCCACAAGCCGCAAGCGGTCTGTTAAACGTAACGGCCACCCGGGTATTGAGCGATCAGAAGATCGACGAGCTAGCCCGCTCACACTCCTGCGAATCCGACCAGTAACACTTACCATACAGTCCGGTCTCTTCGTCTGATATGTCGCATATCAAGTCTAGGGGTGGTATACGTCAGACCCCAATAAACCGATAAGTCGTGCTGCTGTGAGGCTCGTAACGGGTCGAGAAACTACTGGTAACACTTACCAGCAAATCTCTGATCAGCCCTGGCCAGGGACTTCCCTGTTACGGCCAATCGAGCACTGCGCAACATCAACCCCCAATACCGGGAGAGACGAAACCCCTCCTATCGCTCATTGCCTCCATGTGACTCGGGACTGTACCCAAAGACCACCGTTTTGCACGCCCTCATGGACGTGGTAAGGTGGAGATCAAAGCACAGTGGGAATCACACAAGAATCCAGGACGATCTCGGGTCTACAGACTAACCTGTACAAGTGTCACCTGAGAACTGCCATCTGACGTGAGGTATAATACCATCTGGGAGTTCTCGGCGAGTCCGTCCAGTGTACCCAGTCTCCACTGAGCACCCGTATACCATCTCTGATGTCAAACACCAATGGATATAGGATCATCCATCGCCCATCACATGGGTCGAGAAGCGTATACGCTAGTCTACTCTGGTATATCGATGCCCCGTCTCGATACACCCACGACTAGGGACCTTGAAGGATGTACTTATGGACTACCATGTCCCCACTAGTATGATCTGCATCATAGTCCAGGTAGTCAAGTACAAATCCTAAGGGCTTTACCAACATGTAACTATAAGACAGTATAAAGAGACTAGTGTACATGTTAAGATAAAGAGTAACCAGATAGCATACTATCATGTCGAGCAAGAAAGTCATCTCTATATATGTCCAAGCATCCAATAAAATATACATAATCTGTACAATACTGGCCTCTAGGGCATACATACAACTAACAATCTCCCACTTGCACTAGGGCCAGCTGCTGTAGTATCTCATACCGAGCATCCCGAAGAGTCTCTCAAACTGTATCTGGGGAATGGCCTTCGTGAGTGGATCCGCCGTGTTGTGCTTCGTGTCAACCCTCCTGACCTCGATCTCCCGGCGATCAACTATCTCCCGGATCAGGTGATACCGCCTCAGAATATGCCTGGACAGCTGATGGGACCTGGGTTCCTTGGCCAAAGCCACCGCTCCATTGTTATCACAGTACAAAGGTATTGGATGCTCAATGGATGGAACCACTCTAAGTTCAGTAATGAACTTCTTGATCCAGACAGCTTCTTTAGCAGCATCGTTGGCAGCGATGTATTCAGCCTCCATCGTCGAGTCTGCCACGGTTTCCTGCTTGGAACTCTTCCAGCTAACCGCCCCTCCGTAAAGGGTAAAGACAAAGCCCGACTGCGACTTAGAGTCGTCCTTATCACTCTGGAAGCTGGAATCGGTAAAGGACTCCACTTGGAGTTCTCCGTTACCATACACCAAGAACATATCTCTAGTCCTTCGCAAGTACTTGAGAATGCTCTTCACAGCTGTCCAGTGACTCTCTCCAGGATCAGCTTGATACCTGCTCACTATACTTAGTGAGTATGCTACATCGGGTCTGGTACATAGCATCGCATACATGATAGAGCCTACTGCCGAAGCATAGGGTATCCCTTGCATGCGAGCTCTCTCCAAATCAGTCTTGGGAGACATCTCTTTGGAGAGAGTGACTCCAGAGATCGTGGGCAAGTTCCCACGCTTGGACTCTTCCATACTAAACCTCTTTAGTATGGTGTCAATGTACCTGGATTGGGACAATCCCAAAATCCGTTTGGATCTATCTCTATAGATCCTAATTCCCAATATGCAGGAGGCATCACCAAGATCTTTCATTGAGAATCTTTGTGATAAGAAGAGCTTGACCGATTGCAGCATAGGAATATCATTTCCTATCAAGAGTATGTCGTCCACGTACAATACGAGGAAGACAACCTTACTCTCTGCCACCTTCTTGTAGATACAAGGTTCATCTGGATTTTTGACGAAATCAAACTCTTTAATAACGACGTCAAAGCAGATGTTCCAACTCCGCGATGCTTGCTTTAATCCATAAATGGATTTAAGCAGTTTGCACACCTTCCCGCTGCTCCCACTGTCTACGAAGCCCTCTGGCTGAGTCATGTACACGCACTCTTCTAAATCACCATTTAGAAAGGCGGTCTTAACATCCATTTGCCAGATTTCGTAGTCATGAAAGGCAGCAATGGCAAGCATGATTCGGATGGATTTAAGCATAGCCACTGGAGAAAAGGTTTCGTCATAGTCCACACCTGGTCTTTGACGAAAACCCTTTGCTACAAGTCTAGCTTTGAAAGTCTCCACTTTCCCATCTACACCAAGTTTCTTCTTAAAGATCCACTTGCTCCCAATGGGTTTTACCCCTTCAGGAGCAACTTCCAAAGTCCATACTTTGTTGGTGTACATGGAATCCATCTCGGACCGCATAGCATCCAGCCATTTCACTGAGTCCCCACTCGTGATGGCCTGCTCGAAGCTAGTTGGGTCATCATCCTCCATGATGCAATCCTCACTACCACCATCAATGAGAAAACCATAGTATCTCTCAGGTGGACGAGAAACCCTACTAGATCGGCGGAGAGGCTGGGGTACGTCGGGTACCACTGAATCCTCTGGTTCTACTAAATTGTCAGTTGCAGTTTGTGGTGCTGGAACCTCTTCCAGCTCTACCTCTTTGCCATTAATTTCTTTTGCAAGAAATTCCCTTTCCAAAAAGGTGGCATGTTGAGCAACAAACACTCTTTGTTCCTCAGCTTGGTAGAAAAAATATCCTTGAGAATTCTTAGGATATCCCACAAACTTGCAAAGGACTGATCGTGCCTCGAGTTTGTCCGGATTTTGCTTTTTGACATAGGCCGGACAACCCCATATCTTAATTCGCTTAAAATATGGTCTCTTCCCACTCCATATCTCATATGGTGTGGTAGGTACAGATTTAGACGGAACCAGATTCAATAGGTATATGGCTGTCTCAAGCGCATACCCCCAAAAAGAAATAGGTAACTCAGCATTACTCATCATTGAACGCACCATATCTAATAGGGTGCGATTCCTTCGTTCTGATACACCGTTGTGCTGTGGTGTATAAGGAGGAGTAAGCTGAGAGAGAATCCCATTCTCTTTTAGATAATCCAGGAATTCACTGCTTAAGTATTCACCTCCTCGATCAGATCGAAGAACCTTAATACTTTTGCCCGTTTGGTTCTCTACCTCGTGCTTATATTCTTTGAATTTCTCAAAAGCTTCAGACTTGTGTTTCAACAGGAACACATGCCCGTATCTAGAGAGATCGTCAGTGAATGTAATGAAGTAGGAAGAACCATTTCTGGCATGTGTAGACATTGGACCGCATACATCACTATGCACCAGTCCCAAGAGTTCAGTAACTCTTTCTCCGTGTCCTTTAAACGGAGTTTTGGTCATTTTTCCTTTGAGACATGAATGGCAAGTGTCATAAGATGATAATTCGAATGAATTCAAATATCCGTTCTTATGCAACTTAGCTAGTCGTGTCTCATTGATATGGCCAAGTCTACAGTGCCACAAGAAGGATTCGTTCATTTCTGAGCTTTTCCTTTTGTGTGTGTTTTGTATATTGAAGACTGTATTTTGATTGAGAATGAATATGCCATTATGTAGCGAGCCTGATGCAATCAACATTTGATCTAGGAATATGTTCATAACAATATCCTTTACTACAAAATTATAACCTTCTTTACTTAATAAAGAAATTGATATAATGTTGCACATCATGTTCGGTATATAATAGCACTCATTCAGGACTAGTGTATCACCATTTGGTAATACTAGGTGATATATGCCAACTGCTTTGGCTGCAACATTTGCCCCATTCACTACATGAACGGAATGTTCACCTTTTCTCAGTTCTCTACCTTTTCGCAGCCCATGTAACATCTTACATATGTGGGATCCTGACCCGGTATCTAATACCCAGGACGTAGGGTAAACTGAGAAACAGTTCTCAATGACAAACACACCCGAAGATGATGCATCAACATGCATGTTCTCCGTTTGGGCGGTTTGAGAATCCAGATATTCTCCTGTTTCCTGTTCAGTCTTATAACATTTATAAGATAGAACGGGTCCAACGTTCCCCTGCACAGTATAACATGCGGGTTTGGTCAATACATCCATATTATTATCTTCATTAGGGCATGAAATGGTCGCAACCTGGAGAGAGAGAGAAGAAAACACTTTAGCGTATGCTCATGCAAGATCAGATTGGTTATTATCTTATCTAATCAGGATGGCTCCCACTGCTTTTTATCAAATCTTCCTCCAAACCCTAAAAGGAAAGACTAGCCGGGATTAATTACACACTACAAGTTCGCCAATCTTTCAGCCAGGCCAGTGTCGGTACTTTGAGGGAGGTCCCCCGTGCTTTCGCACGAACCTAATTACTGTAAACCTCGTTTTCCCAGAGGCGTAACCTCGTTAACACCTTTCTAGACACCTACTTGATCGGCTAATTGTAATGTATAAAACTCTCCCAGGAGTAACAATTACTCGCAGTGGGTATCGGGATCCAACTATCTCATAGAAGGTATGCAATCTCATTGCAAATTTCAACACTTGAAATTCCCGATAATATTTTGCCCCAGGCGATCTATGACCTTGACTGAGTCAACAAACCATAGACCGTAAGTAAAGTTCAACCCGTCATTTCCTGATTGAATTAAACCCACCCGCACGACCCTTGACTAAGTAAACAAGGCCGCACGACTACCCTAATCCAATCTGCATCATATGCATAAACAGATAAATAGTAATCAGCTACCGCACACTACGCCTTGACTGAGTCAACAAACGCAGCACGAATACTAACTATTACTTATCTGAAATGACGGAGGGCTACTTCAGGTTTTTAAGAAAACCCTTTGCGTAATGAACTTTATATCGTTGTAGAATCAAATGAAGTTTTGAAATGGAGTGATTTTGAGGCTTTTCTAGTTTTGCTAAAGGGGTCACTCCCGGTGAAGGGATCGTCAGCCCTTTCCTCGTCGAATGAGGTGCGGGATATATCATATATATCGCTGTGCAAAGCAAAGACACAAAAAAACAGTCAAAAGCAAACCGAGTGTGTAGCATCTGCCAGTTATTGCTAAAGGAGTCACTCCCGGTGAAGGGATCTCGGTCCTTTCCTCATCGAATAAGGTGCGGGATATATCATATATATCGCTGTGCAAAGCAAGAACTGTAGCTACCTGTTTTATTTTAAAATCTGATTCTACAACATCTTAGGTTTCTTATCTTTCATTAATCACATTAATGAAGTCCCATCATTTAATACCTAAACATCACAGATAGATATGACGTACACTTATGCCATCCGCATTCGCCTCGATGTCCCCTCGTGCACCGTTAGGTTAGGTAACTAACGACAGAGCAGGGCAGGGCTAGCGCGGGTGTAAAACATAAGTAACGTCTATATAATATATCATATATACTATATACTATATCCATCACAGAATCACAACACAGATATCGCAGCAGAATAAACATATGAAATATTGGATATACTAGGACGTCCGTGTTTTCAATACGAGCCAGTATAAAACACGGATTCCACGGTCATGATGAATAGCCAATCCCACACTCCTAGACCCCTACGAGAGCGGCAAGCAACCCTGCCAATTCTAGGGTTAGGAGACCCGGACTCGACTCCTCGAGTTGGTCTCCCACTGGACCCCAGAACCCGGTTACTTGTGCTCCCCTCCTTGGGTCTATCCTAATGCGGAAAAGTAAATAATATACAAAGGGTGACATCTTCCGCTACCTGGAAGTGCCCCAAATAAAAGAATATTACATACAAGTTTTTACATGAATGAAAAAGAAAATCACTCATCTCACATAAAAACCCCCGGCTATTCTAATACGACGATCCAATATAACATATCCAGCAACACATAACATCACATGTCATCAACGTAAGTAAGTATGCATACCCCAATTGTCGTTGACGTATAGCAACGAAACCGGCGATATGAACATACTACACTTAAGGTCACAGAAAAGAAAGTGTAAAACTACAACAATTGGAATCCGCAACCTCTTTAGACATCGCATGCCTAACAGATATAAATCCCGCATTTTAGTCTCATCATCGAAAACTCTTTTCAATATCATATGGGACTAAATTGCTAGATTTATAACATTTATTCAGTTATCTCATAACTACTTGTGAATTCCAATCATTGTATCCAATTCCGGACAAATAGAATATATTAAACTTTCCGATCGAACATTCGAACACCCAAGTTTTCCCGACACCGATCAACACATGAAATAGGTTCAAAGACATTCACTTCATACCTCAGTACCAACGGTCCAACCGTAGAAGGGTCAAGCCAACGCCTTACATGTGGCACGCCGTACTGCCCCAAACCCGAAGGTTCAAAGGGCAGTTCAAGACGGTCACATAATCGAGTTAAGGTTTGTTGTCTTCTAGAGGGACCATCGCGTTACTTGCACTACTTCGAACGTCTTTTAACCACAGAAAAATCCAACACTTGGAATTATTCCGGCAGGGGAAAACCTGGGTATTTATATCCGGTCGAACTCTTTAACATATTCTACAGTTATCTGGAAAAACACTTAGACAAAGTTTGATATTCCGATCGAATCGTCGATTCCAAATATAACCCCAGAGTACTCAACCCTTAAATCAATTTAAAAAAACCCAGAAAACTCACCAGAATTTATCAGGTATTACTGTGCAAACAAACATGGCTGACGTCACTATCTGACCGCGGAACAGCGGCAGAAGCCATGCTTCTGCCGCGTTTCCGTGGCTCATTGAACTGTTCATGGGAAACGTTTTACACAGTAATTCTTAGAATTCTTTGGTGAATTTTTTAAGCATTTTTAATATCAAAAATTCCCAGATTTCATAAAATGTCCAGAGAGCTCTTGGGCATCGGGGTTTCGGGTTCGTCCGGACTTCAAACTCCGTCTAGACTTCGCCTAAGGCTCTAGCTAGGCTCTGATAGCACTGTAGGGTTCCTAGGCACACTAAAGAGGTCTCACAAGGCATCAACCATGCCAAATTTAAAAAAAATATGGTGCCGAGAAACCCTAGTTAACGGATCGTTGCTAGATGTCTAGGCGAAACGGAAAACTAGTTAACTATTTAACTAAAGTTGAGATGCTACAACCTTTGTAGATCCGGATTTCCGCCTCCTTAGCTCCACGTGGTCATGTTCTCGCTGTCCATCATGAATCCTTGACTCGATCATCGGCTTCATCGGGAAAACAAGCGGAATAGGTCGTCGGCTTTGTGTCAAAGACGATCTACGTCGAGGTTGCACAAACTCAAGCTCCGACTTCACAAACTTGTGAAACTTGTGAAGTAAACACCCAAAACAACTTGGCAAGAGGTAGAGGGTGAAGAAATAGGAGGTGGGTTCACTTTAGAATTGGATTTATCTCACTAGATCTCAAATTGCCATTGTTGTAGCAAGCTTGAAGAAGAAGAAGAAAAAGAGCTAGTTATGATAAGTTATGATAAAAAGAAATAGAAAATCAAATACTTATCATAACTAAACTAGGGTTAAGTGTAGAGAATAAACCATGGTCACTTTAGAGGGTTAGGGTTAAGCATGAAGATAAGGATGGTTACAAAAGTCAAAGCTTCATGAAGCTTCAACTTAAAACAAAAAGAGCCACCATTCTCATCATAATCGATTTCAAATAAATAAATAAACAAATAAATAAATAAATGAATATGCAAAACCCTAATTATCAAATTAACCATGGATTAATTCTATACACTTAACTAAATGATCAAGTATCATCAAACATGATACAAAAAAGTGCACGAAAGCATATCACATATACAATGTGCATCAAGTGAGAAAAATCCATTTAAAGTGAACCAATACTAGTTAATGCAAAGTAATATATCAAATATATAATTATACATTAAATCAACACTTGATTCAATGATCCGGTCATGTCGCACATAACCGACTAGTATTCAATGCATCGATTTATCGAATCAATGATTCGATAACTAGGTCATATCGAATATAACCATTCGAAACATATATCGCGAGAATGAAATGCGGTATCACATACACGCATTATTCTCGGTCCTGCACATATCTCATATACGCTCCTATTTCGTTTCGCTTGAGCCAGGAAACCTCTGTGTAGGACTCTAAAGACTCGTCAATACGCCGGTAGCAGATGATGATCATATCAAGCACCCACAAGCCGCAAGCGGTCTGCTAAACGTAACGGCCACCCGGGTATTGAGCGATCAGAAGATCGACGAGCTAGCCCGCTCACACTCCTGCGAATCCGACCAGTAACACTTACCATACAGTCCGGTCTCTTCGTCTGATATGTCGCATATCAAGTCTAGGGGTGGTATACGTCAGACCCCAATAACCCGATAAGTCGTGCTGATGTGAGGCTCGTAACGGGTCGAGAAACTACTGGTAACACTTACCAGCAAATCTCTGATCAGCCCTGGCCAGGGACTTCCCTGTTACGGCCAATCGAGCACTGCGCAACATCAACCCCCAATACCGGGAGAGACGAAACCCCTCCTATCGCTCATTGCCTCCATGTGACTCGGGACTGTACCCAAAGACCACCGTTTTGCATGCCCTCATGGACGTGGTAAGGTGGAGATCAAAGCACAGTGGGAATCACACAAGACTCCATGACGATCTCGGGTCTACAGACTAACCTGTACAAGTGTCACCTGAGAACTGCCATCTGACGTGAGGTATAATACCATCTGGGAGTTCTCGGCGAGTCCGTCCAGTGTACCCAGTCTCCACTGAGCACCCGTATACCATCTATGATGTCAAACACCAATGGATATGGGATCATCCATCGCCCATCACATGGGTCGAGAAGCGTATACGCTAGTCTACTCTGGTATATCGATGCCCCGTCTCGATACACCCACGACTAGGGACCTTGAAGGATGTACTTATGGACTACCATGTCCCCACTAGTATGATCTGCATCATAGTCCAGGTAGTCAAGTACAAATCCTAAGGGCTTTACCAACATGTAACTATAAGACAGTATAAAGAGACTAGTGTACATGTTAAGATAAAGAGTAACCAGATAGCATACTATCATGTCGAGCAAGAAAGTCATCTCTATATATGTCCAAGCATCCAATATAATATACATAATCTGTACAATACTGGCCTCTAGGGCATACATACAACTAACAATCGCGACCGTGGAATCCGTGTTTTATACTGGCTCGTATTGTAAACACGGACGTCCTAGTATATCCAATATTTCATATGATTCTTCTGCTGCGATATCTGTGATGTGATCATGTGATGTTCTGTGATAGATACAGTATTTAGTATATATGATATATTATATAGACGTTACTTATGTTTTACACCAGCGCTAGCCCTGCCCCGCTCTGCCGTTAGTTACCTAACCTAACGGTGCACGAGAGGACATCGAGGCGAATGCGAATGGCATAAGTGTACGTCGTATTTATCTGTTATGTTTAGGTACTTAAATGATGGGACTTCATTAATGTGATTAATGAAATAAAAGAAACCTAAGATGTTGTAGAATCGAATTTCAAAAATAAAACAGGTAGCTACAGTTCTTGCTTTGCACAGCGGTATATGTGATATATCCTGCACCTTATTCGATGAGGAAAGGACCGAGATCCCTTCACCGGGAGTGACTCCTTTAGCAATAACTGGCAGATGCTACACACTCGGTTTGTCTTTTGATTGCTTTTAAGAGTTTTTGCTTTGCACAGTGATATATATGATATATTCCGCACCTCATTCGACGAGGAAAGGACCGACGATCCCTTCACCGGGAGTGACTCCTTTAGCAAAACTAGAAAAGCCTCAAAAGCACTCCATTTTTAAAATCATTTGATTCTACAACGATATCAAGTTCATTACGCAATAGGTTTTCAGAAAAACCTGTCGTAGCCCTCCGTCTTTTCAGATAAGTACTAGTTAGTATTCGTGCTGCGGTTGTTTGGCCTCCGTCAAGGCGTAGTGTACGGTAGCTAACTAGTGCTTATCTGCTTGCATATGATGCGATTGGATTAGGGTATTCGTACGGCGTTGTTTGGCCTCCGTCAAGGGTCGTGCGGGTGGGTTTAATTCAATCAGAAAATGACGGGTTGAACTTGACTAGCGGACTATGGGTTGTTTGGCCTCCGTCAAGGTCATAGGACGCTAGGGGTAAAATATTATCGGGAATTTCAAGTGTTGAAATTTGCAATGAGATTGCATACCTTCTATAAAATAGTTGGATCCCGATACCCGCTGCGAGTAAGAGTTACTCCTGGGAGAGTTTTATACATTACAATTAGCCGATCAAGTAGGTGTCTAGAAAGGTGTCAACGGGGTTACGCCTCTGGGAAAACGAGGTTTACATTAATTAGGTTCGTGCGAAAGCACGGGGGACCTCCCTCAAAGTACCGACACTGGCCTGGCTGAAAGATTGGCGAACTTGTAGTGTGTAATTAATCCCGGCTAGTCTTTCCTTTTAGGGTTTGAAGGAAGATTTGATAAAAAGCAGTGGGAACCATCCTGATTAGATAAAATAATAACCAATCTATTCTTGTAAGAGCGCACGCTGAGTGTTTTCTTCTCTCTCTCTCCTGGTAGCGACCATGTCACGCCTTAATCAAGATAATAAAACGGATTATTGACCGAACCCGCTTGTTATACTGAGCTGGGGAACGTTGGTCCCGCTCCAACTTATAATTGTTATAAGACAGAGCAAGAAATTGGGGATTACCAGAATTCCCATGCCGCCCAAACGAAGAGAGTGCATGCTGATGCATCATCTTCGGGTGTGTTCATCACAAAGTACTGTTTCTCAATATCCTTTACGTCCTGGGTATGTGATACCAGATCAGGATCCCAGATATGTAATCTGTTACATAGGGCTACAGAAAGGTAGAGAACTGAGAACGGGTGATAAGTTTCATGAGGCAGAAAACGGGGCAAGTTTTGCAGCCAAGTCTGTTGGTCACTGTCACCTTGTAATCCAAATACATTGATTCTGAACGAATGTTATTAGATACCGAACCTGATATACAAAATCATATCACTCTCTTTATTAGTAAAGAAATGATAAAATTTTGTATTGTTGGATAATGTTTTGAACATTTCCTATATCAAAAGTTGATCGGTTCAGGCACGTTATCTAAAAGCATTGATGTTCTAAATCAAACTAGAGTTCTTTAGTATACAGAACACACACAAAAGAGGAAGAGTTCATAAATGAACGAATCCTTCTTGAGGTATTGTAGACTAGGTCATATCAATGCGACCCGACTGGCTGAGTTACATTTAGATGCATATTTAAATCAGTTTGAATTTACATCTTGTGAAACTCGCCAGTCATGTCACAAAGATAAGTTGACCATAGCTCTGTTTATTGGAAACAGAGAAAGAGTTAGTGAACTCTTGGGATTGATACATGATGATGTATGTAAGGTCTCCTGTCTACAAATGCCAGGAATGGTTCTTTTTACTTCATTTCATTCTCTGATAATCTCTCAAGATTCAGACATATGTTCCTGTTGAAACACAAGTCCGAACCTTTTAAGATATTCACAGAATATAAGCTAGAAGTAGAGAACCAAAATACGGATAAAAGTATTATGTCCTTTGATGAGATCAAGGAGGAGAATACTTGAGCACGAAATTCCTGGACTATTCTAAAGGAGAATGAGATTCTCTCTCAGCATTACTCCTCCGTATACACCATAGCACGATGGTATATCGGGGCGGAGCAATCACACCCTATATGATAAGGTGTGCTCTATGGTGAGTACTACTGAGTTACCTTTTTCCTTTTTGGGAGTTATGCACTTGAAAAGCTGCATACCTATTGAATAGGGTTCCAATCAAATCAATTGCCTACCATTTCATATGTGATATGGAAAGGAAAGAGCCCATGTCTTAAGCTAGTTAAGATTTGGGGTTGTCCGGCTAATGTCTAAAAGCAAAATCCGGACAAGCTCAAGGCAAGGTCTGTAATGTAGAACTGGAAAGGTTCCAGCTATACAAAATACAGCAGATAATTTGGTAGAACCAAAGGATTCAGTAGATGCCAACGAACCTCAGCCTCTCCGCCGATCTAGTAGGGTTCCTCACCCACCTGAGAGATACTTCGGTTTCTCTATGACAGTGGGAGCGAGGATTGCATCATGAGATGATGACCCAACTAGTTTCGAGCAGGCCATCGAGAGTAGGGACTCTGTAAGAATGGCTGGATGCTTAGTGATCTGAGATGGAATCTATGTACACCAACAAAGTATGGACTTTGGTTGCTATATCTGATGGGTTAAATCCCCATCAGGAGCAAGTATATCTTGAGAAGATTACTTGGTGTACTTGGAAAAGTTGAGACTTTCAAAGCTAGACATGTTAAAGGTTGTCATCATCGACCAGGCATGGATAATGATGAAACCTTTTCCAGTGCCTATGCTTAAGTACATCCAGATCCTACTTACCACGGCTACATACCATGACTACGATATCTGGTGGTTGGGTGTCATGACAGCTTTTCTAAATGATGTTTTAGAATAGAGCGTCTATAAGTACACAGCCAGAGTGCCTCGTAGACAGTGGGAGCAGCGGAAACGTATGCAAGATGTTTTATGTGGTAAAGCAGGCATCGCGGAGTTGGAACATCTGTTTTGATGGATTAGTCAAAGAAGTTGACATCATCAAAATGGTAGATGAACCTTGTATAAACAAAAAGGTAGTAGGGAGTATGGTGACGATCCTCGTAGAGTACGTGGATGACATACTCTTGATAGGGAAAGAGTTTCCTATGCTACGCTCGATCAATCTCCGCCTATCACAATGATTCTCCACATAGGATCAAAGTGATACCTACTAAATCCTGGGTTTTGGACCTATGAGATAGATCCAAATGGATGTTAGAATACTCACTAGCTGTAGTGAGATGGGATCAATTGATCCTGGGAAGAATCACTGGAAGTGTTCCAGGGTGATAATGACGACTGAGTGTCAGTCACAGGCATTTTCTTTACCCTCAGTGGAGGGACGGTATGTTGGAAGAGTTCCAAGCTAGATACCGTGACATACTAGACGATAAAGGCAGGATACATCGCTACTTATGATGCTACCAAAGAGGATGTTTGGGTCTTTATTGGTTCATGAGATGAACTAAGTTCCTCCCATTGTGTGACAATGGAGTTGTGGCTTGTGCCAAGGAACGTCCGTCCCATCAGTGATCCAGACATATTCTAAGGCAGTATCACCTGATCATGGAGATAGTTGATCTCCAGGGTGATCGAGGTTAGGAGGGTAGACTCAGAGGACAACACGGCGGATCCACTCACGAAGGCCTATTCCCAGAGAGAGATTTTTAAGGGATGGTTGAGTATGAGATACTGCAACCACTGCTACAGATGGCCCTAGTGCAAGTGGGAGATTGTTAGTTATATGTATGCCCTAGAGGCCATTACTGTACATAGGATGTATATTGTAGTGGATGCTGGGACATATATAGGGAGGACTTTCTTGCTCGACATGATAGTATGCTATCTGGTTACCCTTTACCTTAACGTGTATACTGATTGTCTCTCTGTTACATGTTGGTAAAGCCCTTAGGATGTATACTTGACTACCTGGACTATGATGCGGATCATACTAGTGGGGACATGGTAGTCCATAAGTACATCCTTCAAAGTCCCTAGTCGTGGGTGTATCGAGACGGGGCATCGATATACCAGAGTAGACTAGTGTGTACCTTCTCGACCCATACAGATGGGCGATGGATGATCCCATATCCATCGGTGTTTGACATCAGAGATGATATACGGGTGCTCAGTAGAGACTGGGTACACTGGACGGACTCGCCGAGAACTCCCAGATGGTATTATACCTTACGTCAGATGGCAGTTCTCTGGTGACACTGGTACAGAGTAGTCTGTCGACCCGAGATCGTCATAGAGTCTTTTGTGGTTCCCGCTGTGCTTTGATTTCCATCTTACCACGTCCAAGAGGGCCTGCAAAACGGTGGTTTTCGGGTACAGTCCCAAGTCACATGGAGGCAATGAGCGATAGGAGGGGATTCGTCTCTCCCGGTATTGGGGGTTGATGTTGCGCTGTGTTCGATTGGCTATAACAGGAAATCCCTGGCCAGGGTTGTTGAGATTTACTGGTAAGTGTTACCAGTAGTTTCTCGAATTGTTATAGACCTCATATCGACACGACTTATCGAGCTATTGGGGTCTGACGTTTACCACCCCTAGGCGAGATATGCGACATATCAGACGATCAGACCGAACTGTACGGTAAGTGTTACTGGTTGGATTCACGGGAGTGTGAGCGGGCTTGCTCGTCGATCTTCTGATCGCTCAATACCCGGGTGGCCGTTACGTTTAGCAGACCGCTTGCGGCTTGTGGTTGTTTGATATGATCATCACCTGCTGCCGGCGTATTGACGAGTCTTTAGAGTCCTACACAGAGGTTTCCTAGCTCAAGCGAAACGAAATAGGAGCGCATATGAGATATGTGCGGGACCGAGAATAATGCGTGTATGTAATACCGTATTCTATTCTCGCGATGAATGTGTCGGAAGGTTGTATGCGATATAACCTAGTTATCGAATCATGGATTGATTCGATAAGCCGATACATTGGATATTAGTCGGTTATATGTGATATGACCGGATCGTTAAATCAAGTGTTGATTTAATGATTTAATGTATAATTATATATTTGATATATTACTTTGCATTAACTAGTATCGGTTCACTTTAAATGGATATTCTCACTCGGATGTGCACTTGCATGTATCATGTTTGATGATACATGTTTGTTTGGGTTTGTGTAAAGAATTAAACCATGGTTAGGGTTTCATTTCCTTTTCTCATTTATTTATCTATTTATTCATTTTGGAAAAAGGAAAGCATAAAGGGAAAATGGTTGCTAAATTTGTTTTCTAGTTGAAGCTTCTTGAACATTTGACCAAAGTGACCATTTTGTCTCATGCTTAACCCTAACCACTCCATTTAACCCTAGTCTATTCTCTACACCTAACCAAGGTTAGGATATGATAAGTATTCATTTTATTATTCATTTTGAAAAAACTTATCATATACTTATCATAATATGAGCTTCTTCTTCTTCATCTTCTATCATGAAGAAAGCTTCACTTCATCAATGGTGATTGATGAAAATGAGTGAGAAATCCAATTCTAAAGTCTACCCACTTCCTATTTCTTCATCCTCTACCTCTTGCCAAGTAGTAGAGTGTGTTTCCTTCATAATTTTTCTAGACTTGGTGAAGTTGGAGCTTGATCTAGCGATGCCTCGACGTAGATCATCTTCGGCACGTCGTCGATGACCTAGCCCGCTCTTTCTCCGATGAAGCCGACGCTAGAGCCCGGGATTTGATTTGGACAGCGGAGAGGACTTCATCATGGAGCCGTGGAGGTGGAGGACCGGATCTACAAAGGTTGTATTTCCGTATTCTTGTAGTTAAGTGTTAACTAGTTTGCTTTGTTGCCTAAATATCTAGCCAACGATCCGTATTAGGGTTTCTCGGCACCGTTAAAATTAGAAATTGGCATGGTTGATGCCTTGTGAGACCTCTAGTGTGTGCCTAGGAACCCTACAGATTTTCTACCATCTGGAAGATCAATAGTGATATTGTTCTTGACTCACCACATTTTAAAAGGAAATGATTTTTTTTTTCAGAAAACAGTAGTGGGAGTATGGTAGAACTGGAAGTGATTCCAGAACCGCAAACGATTACTGAAGATTTGATAAAGAACCTAAAGACTCAATCTGTTTTGACATTCCATTAGCCACTCCGCAGATATGGTGGGTAACCTCAGGCACCCGAGAGGTACTTCGGTATGCTCAGGGACGGTGGCAGGGAGGTTCTTGTTTACCCACACTTGCCATTGCTGTTGTTCCAGACTGTGAGACCCGGCAGGAGGATGAGTATAGCGTCATTCTAAACTGGCTTTAGAAGTGTACGTCTATATGACTCTGCCAGAGGGTTGTCGTAGTCAGTGGGAGCAACGGAAGCACAGTGGGCAAGAGGCTTATGTCTATTTATAGACTTAAGCAGATATAGCGGAGATAGATCATCTATTTCTGATGTGACAGTCATAGGTTTGACTTAATCAGAATAGGGGATGGATCTGTTAAGAAGGTAGTAGGGTGTGATGTCCTGGTATTTGGATGACATACACAGAGTAGGAAGTGATATTCCTATACTACGATCGGTTATTCTTTGGTTGTCACACAGTGGTTTCTCCACAAAGGACTTGGAT
Source organism: Agapanthus africanus (assembly GCA_030015575.1). Classification (NCBI taxonomy): domain Eukaryota; kingdom Viridiplantae; phylum Streptophyta; class Magnoliopsida; order Asparagales; family Amaryllidaceae; genus Agapanthus; species Agapanthus africanus. The sequence continues at coordinate 229,892,947 of CM057348.1, forward strand.
ATTATATCAGACATTCTGGTTACCGGATCTATGGTTTTAGATCTAAATTTGGGTGGTTTCCCAATCTGGGTACTTAGACAGCATTCTATAAGTATTTAGAATGGACGACTCCTGGCACGGTAGTGTACCTGCAGGTGATGGAGTCACCCTCTCTAAAGGTGTCTTATAGACTAAAATAGAGAGGGATGTGCATGATTGGCAGATCACTTGCTTAGGCAATTGAGTCAATCATGAGATGTCAAGTACCACACCAGATGTTGTTCTTGCACTAGATGCAATAAGTTGATATTAATCCAATCCTGGAGAAACAATAGGAAGCAGCTGTAGAACATAAGTGAATGTTCTAGGGATTTGATAACGACTGCCTCCTTTAGGAGACGATTATCATTCCAGGCTTCCAAGGTGACATGGATGGCAGAGTGGCTGTCAGAGTTATAGTTTTCCCTCTGACGAGGGACAGTATTTTGGACAGGTGGTCCAGGTGGATACTGAGGGAAAGGCATGGCGCAGGATACTGATTAAATTCAGTTGTTGATACAGTCTAAGAAGTTTGGATTTGGAGTTCATTTATGAGCTAGGTCCCATCAGATATCCAGACATATTCTAAGACAGGTATTGCTCATTTCGGGAGATGGCTTTCTCCGCGAACTTGAGATAAAGAGAGACATAGAAAGAAACACCACAGCGGATCCACTCACTAAGGCTATTCCTCGAACGCAATAGTTTCGCAAACAAGCTTTGTGAGACTGACCAGTAGAGGAGTTGGGTGTTCGGTATCATACGGGCTGTGAGTATGCGACATCGCAATAATTAGCCTTGAGTGCAAGTGGGAGATTGTTGGAGATAGTGCCCTCAGAGTCAATTATTCGATCACAGGCACGTGATTGCAATGATTGAGGGAGGACCTATCCCAGTAGGACAGTCTTACTCAAGATGATAGTATGCTATCTGGTTTATCTTTATCATCGTGTACTGCTTTAGGTGACCTTACAAGTCGCTATTACACGTTGATAGAGCCCCTAGGATTCTTGCTTGACTACCAGCAGTATGAGGGCGATCATATACGTGAGAGCTGGAGTCTATAAGCACATCCTTAAAAGGTCCCTAGTCGTGGGAGTTTCGAGACTGGGCATCGATACTCCATTAGTAGACTAGTGTATACAGTCGAGACCCCGACGAGGGGCGGTGGTCGGTCTCACAAGCCATTGGTGTCAGTTGGTTCACCTAAGATGTATACAGGTGCTCATTGGGTTATGAGTACACCGGACAGGACTCGCCGGGAACCTGCTAGTTGGGATTATACCAGACGTCAGATAGCAGTTCCCTGGTGACATGTGTACAGGTTAGTTCATCGACCTCAGATCGTCATTTGTCTCGTGTGAGTTCCCACTGTGCTTTGATTACTACCCTACCACGGCTCAAAGGAGTCGTGCAAATAGGTTTTAGTTGGGTACAGTCCCGAACCACATGGAGGCAGTGAGCGGATCTGCAGGGGTTCGTCTCTCCCGGTATTGGGGGTGAGGTCGCGCTGTGTCTAGGAGAGCCATTACACAAAGCCCTCGGCCGAGGCAGGAGATTTACTGGTAGGTATTCCAGTAGGATCTCAGGGTGTTCTGGGCTACACTCCGACACGACTTGTACCGCTTTTGGGGGTCTGACTTTTACCAACCCCCTAGGCCCGCCATGCGATACTCATAGACGAACGGACCGGACTGTACGGATACTGTCACTGACAGGCTCAGTAGGGTGTTAGGATGAGTTCGCTCATCGACGTCCCTTTTGGTCAATAGCTGGTGGCCCGTCACGTATGGCTAATACCTCTGACGTGCTAGTGGTTAAATCCACAACCATATTATTGACGAGTCTTTAGAGTCCACCACACTCAGTTACTCAAGTTTCGGGCGAAACGCTGTAGAGGCCGTATGGAGATATGGCAGGGTTCGATCAGATACGTGCGGTATTGCACGGATCGTGATCGGACGGTTTTTACTAGCCGGCTTTGGCTTAAGCCGGATCCTAGTATTGTACAGTGTAGATTTTGTCTCTTTGCATTTGTATTCAGTGGGAATACGAATGCGGGCATGTATATGCAGTTGCGGGGTTTTTCCTGTAATTTATTACGGGATCAGTTTTCTGAAGTTGCCAGTTTATATTCCGTTCTGGCCTGTTTTCATTTGTTCCTTCCCGGCCGGACTTTTCCGATGTAGGGGGTAATTTGCAATTGTGCAAATTACTTTTGTGGAGGGGGTCCTTTGCATTTAAGGGATTATGATATGACCATCATCATTATATTCTCTTTACATCACTTGATTTACATTAATGGTGATTTGAATGGATTAGGACTTGATGAGAGTTGATATGACTTTGTTATGATGGCTTTTGGATGTGGTCACCCTCCACCTTTTACTACACTCACCTTCCTTCTTGTTTGGTTTTCAACAACACCATTTTGTGTTATGAAGGGAGACCGGCCACATTGGTGAGGAGGTGGGTTGGTTCATTTTTGATGAGAGAAAATTTGTTCATATCATTTTATGCATGCTTCACAAATTGATCAACCTCCCTCCAAAGTTATTTCATTCTCCTCCTCATTCCTCCATGGCAACTTCACTACCCCAAATGAGACAACCATTCTACACTAGCCTACAGCACTTCTTGGACGCGTCGGCCAGCCAACTTCGCGCCCGAGTTGCCTCGGTCCAGAAGTGGGAGACCGTAAAAGAATCCGGCTACGTGGTGCCCTTTCCGACGAGAAGACGACGAATGGTGATTCCGCGGGAGATCGGGATAACGACGAGAAGACCGAAGGACACGGATCGCTCGGTATATCTTCTACCCCATCTCTAGTTTGCTAGTATAGGTTAATGGTCACGATCCGGGTATATTGTCCGCGGTAGCGCCAGTTTAAAGTTAAGAAAAATTTTGATTCCGCATTTTGGCCTCGGATAGACGGCCGGGGCGCTGCCGTGGCGCTACACTTAAAAGGTCCCTAGTCGTGGGAGTTTCGAGACAGGGCATCGATACTCTAGAGTAGACTAGTGTATACAGTCGAGACCCCGACGAAGGGCGGTGGCCGGTCTTACAAGCCACTGGTGTCATTTGGTTCACCTAAGATGTATACAGGTGCTTATTGGGTTATGAGTACACAGGACAGGACTCGCCGGGAACATGCTAGTTGGTCTTATACCTGACGTCAGATAGCAGTTCCCTGGTGACATGTATACAGGTTAGTTCATCGAACTGAGATGTCATTTGTCTCGTGTGAGTTCCCACTGTACTTTGATTACTACCCTACCGCGCTCAAAGGAGACGTGCAAATAGGTTTTAGTTGGGTACAGTCCTGAGCCACATGGAGGCAGTGAGCGGATCTGCAGGGGTTCGTCTCTCCCTGTATTGGTAGTGACGTCGCGCTGTGTCAAGGAGAGCCATTACACGAAGTCCTTGGCCAAGGCAGGAGATTTACTGGTAGGTATTCCAGTAGTATCTCAAGGTGTTCTGGGCTACACTCCGACATGACTTGTACCACTTTTGGGGGTCTGACTTTTACCAAACCCCTAGGCCCGGCATGCGATGCTCATAGACGAACGGACTGGACTGTACGGATATTGTCACTGACAGGCTCAGTAGGGTGTCAGGATGAGTTCGCTTATCGACGTCCCTTTTGGTCAATACCTGGTAGCCCGTTACGTATGGCTAATACCTCTGACGTGTTAGTGGTTAAATCCACAACCAAATTATTGACGAGTCTTTAGTGTCCCCCAAAGACCAGTTTCTCAAGTTTCGGGCAAAACGCTGTAGAGGCCGTATGGAGATATGGCAGGGTTCGATCATATACGTGCGGTATTGCACGGATCATGATCGGACGGATAATACTAGCGGACTTTGGTTTAAGCCAGATCCTAGTATTGTACAGTGTAGATTTTGTCTCATTGCATTTGTATTCAGTAGGAATACAAATGCGGGTATGTATATACAGTCGCGGGGTTTTCCTATAATTTATTACGGGATCAGTTTTCTGAAGTTGCCAGTTTGCATTCCGTTTCAGCCAGGTTTCCTTTCTTCCTTTTGTTGGTTGATTATTAATGGAGGGGCTAATTTGCATATTTGCAAATTAGCATTATGGAGGGGGTTTCTTGTAATTGGGTGATTATGATAGTTTAAGCATCTTTGCTTTTTCATTCAAGATGGTTTTCATTTATGAGATTGGATTTGTGTTGATGGTGGTGTGACCCTTTTACCTCATTATCTTCATATTCTCTTATGGTCACCATCCTTTTCTTAAGCTCACCCTTTTGCCATTTTCCCACTCCCATTTTTAGAAGGGGGCCGGCCACCTAGAGAGAGAGAGGGAGTTCATTTCTTATGATGGGAATTATTCATCTCTCATTTCATGCTTGCAAAATAATACACCATCCTTCTCCAAAAAGTTCTTTCTTCACCTCCATCAAAAAGGCAACTTCAACCCCATTGAGACAATGTTTTCTACACTTCATCTACAGCATCCTTGGGCACGTCGACTCGCCAACTTCGTGCCCGAGTTGTCTCGGTTCAGAGGTTGGAGCCCGTAAAAGAACCCGGCAATGTGGTGCCCGTTCCGACGAGGAGATGAAGACCGGAGATTCCACGAGGAGATCGGAGTGGAGGCCGAAGACCGAAGGACACGGATCGCCTTGTATAGCTTCCTTCCCCTTTTCTGGTTTGTTAGCATTAGGTTAATGGCCCGATCCGGGTTTAAAGTGTGTGGTGGTGCCGGTTTCTAGTTTTTAGAAAAGTTTCGTTTCCGCATTCCGGCGTCGGATTGTCGGCCAGGGCGCCGCCGTGCACTTACAGGAATGAAATGCAAACGACTTTGCAAGTAAAGTGAACAAGGAATACAACCTTTGTAGACCAGTCCTTCACTTCATTAGCTCTGTGTAGTCATCCCTTCACTGTGATCATGAACTCCCGGATTCTAGAGAGTCTCCACAAGATGTACGGATCAAGCTTGCTAGAAGACTTCGAGGCCGAAGATGATCTACGTCGAGGAGACACTAACCCAAGCTATCTCTTCACTAATTATGGAATTAGTGAAGCAAACACCCTATACTAAATGGCAAGTAGTAGAGAATGATGAAGTAGGTGTTAGGTCCACGTTACCTCTCCCGGTACTTTCGGGGTTGCGGAAACAGTAAAACAAAATTTTTTCTAAACTTTGTAACATGGACCGTAAAAGCCGGATCTTTGCTAAACAATACACTATCATCCTAACTAGAGATCTATCTACTCGGTTAGGGGTTATACCTCAATTTGAACTCCTTCTTTTCTTGTTGTTCTTCTCCTTGCATGCTCCGAGGCTTGATCTGGACTTTGGTCACCTCCGCGGTCTCCTCAACTTGAAACCTTTCTCTTTGGTTGTTCTTCTCCTTGCTAGTTCCGAGGCTTGATCCAGACTTTGGTCACCTCCGCGGCCTCCTTGAGTCGTAGACGATCCACCCGAGAGATGTGCACCGAGCTCCACCTCGAGCCGAGATAACTAGGGCAAAGAGATTGCTAGTCTAAAAGCCCTAGGTTGTGTAGAAGTGATGAAGGGATGGATTTGTCTTTGTGAAATCTTTATCTCTCAACACATGAGGTCAAAAGATCAAAACAAGAGGAGGAAGAAGAAGAAGGAGGAAGGTTAGCAACCATGGAGCTTTTCTTTTCTTCTCACTTCAAAAAGCAAGAGAGAGAATGAGAAAGAAATTATGATACAAAGGAAAAGTAACCATGGTTGCAATAATGTAAAAACAACATCATTACTAATCCCATCAAGATAAAGTTTGATGGCTACATTGAAATGACCATTATCAAAATCCAAAAGAAAAAGAAAAAGAAAAGAAGAGTGTAGATCCCTCTTGAAAGTCAATGGTCAACATGGTCAACCGGTCAACAAAGTCAAGAGAGGTCAACAGGGTCAAATGGTCAATGCAATTAGCCATCATAAAATTATCACTAATAGGATTAGTAAATAATGTCCGCGGCTCATAATGATTTTGACCAAACGAACTGTCAAAACCCTAATGAGTCCGCCTCAAAATGCTTTTGACCGAATCAACTGTCAAAACCCTAATGAGCCTGCCGCATAACGGTTTTGGACGAACCAACTGCCAAAACCCTAATGAGGCACCTCCTCCTTCATCGCTCCCGAAAACTATGTATACACACCTGCATCCGTATTCCACAGAATGCGGATGAACAGAAGACAAAACAAATCCATCCGTGCAATACTAGGATCCGGCTTAAACCAAAGCCCACTAGTATTTCCTGCCCGAACACCATATGCATACAAGTATACGTAAGTGATCGTAGCCCTGCCGTAAAACCATACGGCCTCTACACGTTTCGCTCAGTGCAGGGAAACTCTCTGTGTAGGACTCTAAAGACTCGACACTACGCTGGCAGTGGGTTTAACCACAGACCGCAAGCGGCACTAGCTGTGCGTAACGGTCCCCAGGTAGATGTCGATAAAAAGGCCGATGAGGTAAACCCATCCGAACTCCTACTGAGTCTGTATGTGACAATCTCCGTACAGTCCGGTATGTTCGTCTGATATATCGCATGGCGGGCCTAGGGGGTGGTAAACGTCAGTTCCCTAATAGCGGTACAACTCGTGTCGGAGTGAAGCCCAGAACACCCTGAGATAACGCTGGAAACCTACCAGTATATCTCGCTTGCCCTGGCCAGGGACTACTCGTGTAATGGCTCTCCTAGACACAGCGCGATGTCAACCCCCAATACCGGGAGAGACGAATCCTGTCTAACCGTCACTGCCTCCAAGTGCTTCGAGACTGCTCCCAACTACTACCTGTTTGCACGACTCAGTAGAGCCGTGGTAGGGTCGTAATCAAAGAACAGTGGGAACACACTCGAGGCGAAGTGACAGTGTCAAGTCAGCGGACTAAGCTGTACTCATGTCACCTGGGAACTGATAACCGACGATAGGTATAATACCAACCATCAGTTCCCAACGAGTCCTGTCCAGTGTACTCGTAACCTAACGAGCACCCGTATACTATCTCAAGTACGGCGTACTGACGGCTGTGGGACAGACCGTCTCCCGTGCTGGGATGAGAAGCGCATACTTTAGTCTACTCCGGAGTATCGATGCCCTATCTCGATACTCCCACGACTAGGGACGTGTATAAGGATGTGCTTGTAGATTACCCAGCCCCCACGAGTGTGATCGCCATCACAACGCCGGTAATCAAGCAAAGATCCTAAGGGCTCTACTAATGCGTATAGGTGATATAATGAATAAACACATATGTACACATTAAAGCAGAGACAAACCAGGTAGCATACTACTATATCGAGCAAGATTGTCTATACAACTGTGAATATCCCAAGCATCCATCAAGTAACATACATACTAGTATGATACAGTAATGGCCTCTAGGGCATATACACCAATAATCTCCCACTTGCACTAAGGCCATGTACTGGCGTATTGAAGACCTATCATCTCGATCAGCCGCTCGAACTGAGTCTGGGGTAAGGCCTTCGTGAATGGGTCCGCTGTGTTGTCCTTTGTGTCCACTCTCCGCACCTCAATCTCCTGGCGATCAATGATCTCCCTGATCAGGTGATACCGCCTTAAGATGTGCCTGGATTTCTGATGGGACCTTGGTTCCTTCTCTAAAGCTATAGCCCCATTGTTATCGCAATACAAAGGTATTGGGTCAACAATGGACGGAACCACCTGAAGTTCACTAATGAACTTCTTTATCCAGACCACCTCTTTTGCGGCATCGCTAGCAGCAATGTATTCAGCCTCCATCGTCGAGTCTGCGACGGTATCCTGTTTGGAACTCCTCCAACATACCGCCCCTCCGTTGAGGGTAAACACAAAACCCGAGACAGACTTGCTGTCATCTTTGTCACTCTGGAAGCTTGAATCGGTAAAGGACTCGACCCGGAGGTCTCCATTACCGTAAACCAGGAACATCTCCTTAGTCCTTCTCAGGTACTTGAGAATGTTCTTCACTGCTGTCCAGTGGTCCTCACCTAGGTCTGACTGATACCGGCTTACCGCGCCCAGCGCGTAAGCTACATATGGTCTTGTACATAGCATCGCATACATTATAGATCCTACCGCCGAAGCGTAGGGTATAGTGCTCATGCGAACCCTCTCCTCGTCAGTCTTAGGAGACATCTTCTTCGAGAGGGTAATTCCGTGCAATGCGGGTATGTTACCGCCCTTGGAATCCTCCATACTAAATCTCTTTAGTACGGTCTCTATGTACCTGGACTGCGAAATTCCCAGCAGTCTCTTGGATCTATCTCTATAGATCTTGATCCCCAGAATGTACGGGGCATCACCCAGGTCCTTCATGGAGAACCGTTGTGACAAAAATAGCTTGACAGATTGTAGCATAGGAATGTCATTTCCTATCAAAAGAATGTCGTCCACGTACAAGACTAGGAATACGACAGTTCGTCCTACAATTTTCTTATAGACACAAGGTTCATCCTTGTTCTTGATGAAATCAAATTCCTTGATTGCCTCATCAAAACAGATGTTCCAGCTCCGCGATGCCTGCTTTAATCCATAAATGGATTTAAGCAACTTGCACACTTTCCCGCTGCTCCCACTGTCTACGAAACCTTCTGGCTGATCCATATAAACGCACTCTTCCAAACAACCGTTTAGGAAAGCCGTTTTTACATCCATCTGCCAGATTTCATAGTCATGGAAGGCAGCAATGGCAAGTAGGATCCTAATGGATTTGAGCATAGCCACCGGAGAAAAAGTTTCGTCATAGTCCAAACCAGGTCTTTGACGAAAACCTTTTGCAACGAGTCTAGCTTTATAGGTTTCCACCTGCCCATCTACACCAAGTTTCCTTTTGTAGATCCATTTGCATCCAACGGGTTTTACCCCAGGTGGAGCAATATCCAAGGTCCACACTTTATTGGCGTACATGGACTCCATTTCGGATTGCATTGCTTCCTGCCACTTATCAGAGTCCCTACTGATAATGGCCTGCCTGAAACTGGTAGGGTCATCTTCTTCCAAGATGCAATCCTCTCGATCCCCGTCCATGAGAAAACCGTAGTATCTCTCGGGCGGATGAGAAATCCTACCAGATCTGCGGAGTGGCTGAGGTTCGTTTGGGGTTATTGAATCTAGCGGTTCCTCCAAATTTTCAGTTACATTTTGTGGTCGCTGAATTTCTTCCAGTTCTACCGAACTCCCACTAGTTTCTTTTGCAAGAAACTCCCTTTCTAAGAAGGTAGCGTGGCGAGATAAAAACACCTTCTATTCCTCAGTGTGGTAGAACAGATATCCTAGTGAGTCTTTAGGATATCCCACAAATTTACACAGAACTGATCGTGCCTCTAGCTTGTCCGGTTTCTGTCTTTTCACATAGGCCGGACAACCCCATATCTCAATAAACTTAAGACATGGTTTCTTACTGCTCCATATTTCATACGGAGTTTTAGGCACAGATTTGGACGGAACTTGATTCAAAAGGTATGCCGCTGTCTGAAGCGCATGTCCCCAGAATGAAAGAGGTAACTCAGCACTACTCATCATGGAGCGAACCATATCCAGAAGGGTACGATTCCTCCTCTTCGATACACCGTTGTGCTGTGATGTATAAGGAGGAGTAAGCTGAGAGAGAATACCATTCTCTTTTAAGTAATCTAGGAATTCCGTGCTTAAGTACTCCCCTCCTCTATCAGACCGGAGGATCTTGATACTTTTGCCAATCTGGTTCTCTACTTCCTTTCTGAATTCCTTGAATTTCTTAAAAGCTTCAGATTTGTGTTTCATCAGATACACATATCCGAACCTAGAGAGATCGTCAGTGAATGTGATGAAGTAGGAGAACCCACCCCTTGCATGTATAGACATCGGACCACATACATCACTATGTACGAGTCCCAAGAGCTCTGCTGCTCTTTCTCCATGTCCGGTGAACGGAGATTTGGTCATCTTCCCTTTGAGACAAGACTGACAAGTTTCATAAGATGAAAACTCGAACGCATTCAAGAGTCTATCTTTATGCAACTTACTCAGTCTTTTCTCTCCAATATGACAAAGTCTACAATGCCACAAGTAGGATTCATTCGTATCTGAATTCTTCCTCTTGCGTGTGTTTTGTATATTGAGAACTGTATTCTGATTTAGAACGTAGATACCATTACACAGTGTACCCTCTGCAACCAGTACCTTATGAAGGTAAATGTTCATGATATTTCTATCAAGAACAAAGTTATATCCATCTTTATCGAGTAAAGAAACTGATATGATGTTGCAAACCATGGAGGGTACATAGTAGCAATCGTTCAAAATCATAGTCTTGCCATTTGGCAATACTAGGTGATATTCACCGACGGCTGCCGCATTTACCTGTGCTCCGTTCGCTACTCTGAGCGACATATCACCCGGTGCAACTATCCTACTTTTTCTCAGTCCCTGCAATAAATTACAGATATGAGATCCTGATCCGGTATCAAGTACCCAGGAGGTAGGGCTGACCGTAAAATAGTTCTCAATAACAAGAAAACCTGAAGTAAATGCAAAACCATGCATCTTCTTCAACTGGGTATCCTGGAAATCCATACAATCCCCTTTCCCTTTCTCATACTTATGACTGTTGTCATAAGTTAGAGCTGAACCAACGTTCCCCAGCCCCGAATAAGAATTCGGATCGGTCAAGCGATATATTTTATTATCTTGATTAGGGCGTGAAATGGTTGCTACCTGGAGAAAGAGAAAAGAAACACTCAGCGGGCGCTCTTACAAGATTAGATTGGTTTATTAGTTTATCTAACCAGGATGTCTCCCACTGTTTCCTCAAATTCTTCTTAAAACCTTTTTAAAAGAAGAACTAGTCGGGATTTAATTCACGTCACAATACTTGCTTAACCTTTCAGCCAGGCTAGTGTCGGTACTTCGAGGGAGGTTTTCCAACGCTTTCGCGAAGTTCCTTAATTTAAGAACCTCTTTTCCCTGGGGGCGTAGCCCCGCTAACACCTTTCTAGACACCTACTAGGTTTATAGCATTGATTGTTAAGTGAAAGTAATCTCCCAAGAGTAATCCAACTCATCAGTGGGATCGGGATCCAACTATCATTGTGTGATGACCTAGATGGAATCCACTCTAGTCACTACACTCCAGAAGGTATGCTAAATCTGCAAGTTTCAGTTCTTTTGAAACTCCCGATGTGGTTTTTGCCCCTAGGACCCAAGTGACCTTGACGAATAATCAACAAATCAAAAGGTCCTAGTCAAGTTCAACCCATCGTTATCCAGGATTGCATTAGACCCGCCCGCATGATCCTTGACGAATAATCAACAAAATCATGTGACCGTCCTAACCAATCGCATCTATCAGTGCAACAGAGAATTATTACTCAGCTACCGTTCACCGTGTCTTGACGAATAATCAACAAACACAGCACGAATACTAAGTATTAATTTTCTGAAACGACGGAGGGCTACGGCTGAGTTTTTGGCGAAAAACCCGTTAACGTAATGAACTTGATGTGGTTGGAGGAACATGATAGACCTTTTGGAAACATAGTGGCGAAAACTTTTGCTAAAGAGGTCACTCCCTGTGAAGGGAACTCGGCTCTTTCCTCGTCGAGTGAGGTGCTGGGCATTCGTAAGATGAATACCTCGATGCAAAGCAAGAATAATCGACTATGGTGAAGTTATTACCCTGACGCAAAATTTTTGTCCAAGGGGTCACTCCCGATGAGGGGATCTCGGCCCTTGCCTCGTCGATTGAGGTGCTGGGCATTCATAACTGAATACCTTGATGCAAAACAAAACGATGAACGTCCTTGTAATAACAGCTTTTTGAAAAACTTGTTCCAACGTCTTTTAGGTTTATTTTCTTGCATTAGTTCTTTTAATGCATCCCATCATTTAAATCCTACCATTGCAGAAAACAACCAAAATATGACGTACGCTTATGCCATTCGCATTCGCCACTGGGCCCCGTCATCACCCGTTAGGTTACGTAACTAACGACAGAGCGGGGGCTGGGCTAGCGCGGCTGTAAAACATAAGCAACGCCTAAATAGTTATTATATATAGATATACAGCAATGATAGCCAATCCAGATCACAGATGAACACTTTGGATATACTAGGAACCTGCGATTCGTTCGAGCCTGCAACGAAAAGCGGATTACACGGTCGCGATGAATAGCCAATACCCCACCCAAGACCCCTACGGGTGCGGCAAACTACCTGCCAGTACTCAAAGCGAAGCAACCTCCCTCAACGCCGTGAGTAGGCCACTCGGCACTTCGAGATACCCGGTAGTTTGTGCACCCCCTCCATGGGTCTATCCTAGGAGCAAAAACAGTAAAAAGAATTATACAATGACGGCTACAACCCCGACCCGGTTGTGCGGCCATACAAATAATATTACATCAATTTACAAATTTATTACATGAATGAAAGAAAAAGAAACACTCATCTCACATCCACCCCGGCTATTCATCCGCGACAATCCAACGAGTTCATATACACATACCATCAACAACACAGATCACAGATGTGTATAACCCCCACTAATCGGCGTATAGCGATTAGTAGACGTTCAATACACATATAACAATACAGATATAACCATTAGCCAAAGTCTACAGAACATCGACCAAAAATACGGACTTTTAAGCCCCAAAAACAAATTTTGCTTTCTGGAAAATCTGGACAGAAAATTCATATACCAAAAATCACAAAATACCCAAATAAGAAAACTGCAAGGAAAATATTCCCCAACAGAGCCAACGCCGCCGCGGTTCCGCGGCATAAGCAAGATTATGCCGCGGAAACGCGGCGCTTTGGACGAGTTGGGGGATGAAATTTTTCCAGTGTTCTAGTAAAAGCCTGAGCCAATTTTTAGTGTATAAATTTTTAATTTTCGAACAGTTCTAAAATTCGGCAGAAACTGAATTTTCCGGGGTAATTTTGCGAGTTTTCGTCCGGTCGATATTCTTAATACTTTGCTAACATGCTAGGGTGTGTTTAGTTAGGCTCTGATACCACTGTTAGGTCCACGTTACCTCTCCCGGTACTTTCGGAATTGCGGAAACGGTAAAACAAAATTTTTTCTAAACTTTGTAACATGGACCGTAAAAGCCGGATCTTTGCTAAACAATACACTAGCATCCTAACTAGAGATCTATCTACTCGGTTAGGGGTTATACCTCAACTTGAACTCCTTCTCTTCTTGTTGTTCTTCTCCTTGCTTGCTCCGAGGCTTGATCCGGACTTTGGTCACCTCCGCGGTCTCCTCAACTTGAAACCTTTCTCTTTGGTTGTTCTTCTCCTTGCTAGTTCTGAGGCTTGATCCGGACTTTGGTCACCTCCGCGGTCTCCTTGAGTCGTAGACGATCCACCCGAGAGATGTGCACCGAGCTCCATCTCGAGCCGAGATAACTAGGGCAAAGAGATTGCTAGTCTAAAAGCCCTAGGTTGTGTAGAAGTGATGAAGGGATGGATTTGTCTTTGTGAAATCTTTATCTCTCAACACATGAGATCAAAAGATCAAAACAAGAGGAGGAAGAAGAAGAAGGAGGAAGGTTAGAAACCATGGAGCTTTTCTTTTCTTCTCACTTCAAAAAGCAAGAGAAAGAATGAGAAAGAAATTATGATACAAAGGAAAAGTAACCATGGTTGCAATAATGTAAAAACAACATCATTACTAATCCCATCAAGATAAAGTTTGATGGCTACATTGAAATGACCATTATCATAATCCAAAAGAAAAAGAAAAAGAAAAGAAGAGTGTAGATCCCTCTTGAAAGTCAATGGTCAACATGGTCAACCGGTCAACAAAGTCAAGAGAGGTCAACAGGGTCAAATGGTCAATGCAATTAGCCATCATAAAATTATCACTAATAGGATTAGTAAATGATGTCCGCGGCTCATAATGGTTTTGACCAAACGAACTGTCAAAACCCTAATGAGTCCGCCTCAAAATGGTTTTGACCGAATCAACTGTCAAAACCCTAATGAGCCTACCGCATAACGGTTTTGGCCGAACCAACTGCCAAAACCCTAATGAGGCACCTCCTCCTTCATCGCTCCCGAAAACTGTGTATACACACCTGCATCCGTATTCCGTAGAATGCGGATGCACAGAAGACAAAACAAATCCATCCGTGCAATACTAGGATCCGGCTTAAACCAAAGCCCACTAGTATTGCCTGCCCGAACACCATACGCATACAATTATACGTAACTGATCGTAGCCCTGCCGTAAAACCATACGGCCTCTACACGTTTCGCTCAGTGCAGGGAAACTCTCTGTATGGGACTCTAAAGACTCGACACTACGCTGGCAGTGGGTTTAACCACAGACCGCAAGCGGCAATAGCTGTGCGTAACGATCCCTAGGTAGATGTCGATAAGAAGGCCGATGAGGTAAACCCATCCTAACTCCTACTGAGTCTGTATATGACAATCTCCGTACAGTCCGGTCTGTTCGTCTGATACATCGCATGGCGGGCCTAGGGGGGCGGTAAACGTCAGTCCCCTAATAGCGGTACAAGTCGTGCCGGAGTGAAGCCCAGAACACCCTGAGATAACGCTGGAAACCTACTAGTATATCTCGCTTGCCCTGGCCAGGTACTACTCGTATAATGGCTCTCCTAGACACAGCACGATGTCAACCCCCAATACCGGGAGAGACGAATCCTGTCTAATCGTCACTGCCTCCAAGTGCTTCGGGACTGCTCCCAACTACTAACTGTTTGCACGACTCAGTAGAGCCGTGGTAGGGTAGTAATCAAAGAACAGTGGGAACACACTCGAGGCGAAGTGACAGTGTCAAGTCAGCGGACTAAGCTGTACTCATGTCACCTGGGAACTGATAACCGACGATAGGTATAATACCAACCATCAGTTCCCGACGAGTCCTGTCCAGTGTACTCGTAACCTAACGAGCACCCATATACTATCTCAAGTACGGCGTACTGACGGCTGTGGGACAGACCGTCTCCCGTGCTGGAATTAGAAGCGCATACGCTAGTCTACTCCGGAGTATCGATGCCCTATCTCGATACTCCCACGACTAGGGACGTGTATAAGGATGTGCTTGTAGATTACCCAGCCCCCACGAGTGTGATCGCCATCACAACGCCGGTAATCAAGCAAAGATCCTAAGGGCTCTACTAATGCGTATAGGTGATATAATGAATAAACACACATGTACACATTAAAGCAGAGACAAACCAAGTAGCATACTATTATATCGAGCAAGATTGTCTATACAACTGTGAATATCCCAAGCATCCATCAAATAATATACATACTAGTATGATACAGTAATGGCCTCTAGGGCATATACACCAACAGTAGGAAGTGGGCTCACTTTAGATTTTATTTTCTCACAAGTTTTCATCATTTTCCATTGAAGCATGAAAGCTTGAGAGGAGGAAGAAGAAGAAGCAAGTGATAAAGTGATGAATGAATTCATGAGGTTAGAAATGCAACCATGGTTAGTGTATGTCATGCACTAACCATTGTAGAGAATAAACCATGCTATGAGGTTAAGGGTTGGGTTAATAAATATCCTATGCTAAACAAAAGAGTGAACTTAGTCAAAGGTTCATACAAGCTTCTACAAGCTTTGAACATTAAACTAATTCTTCAATAATTTGTTTAACTTTGAATAAAATTAAAAACCCTAAATTAACCCTAGCATGGTATAAGTCTCACACATGCTTGTTGCATATGTAACCTAACATGACACAAACATGTACACAAATATACATATCACATATATACAATGTGCACATCAAGTGAGAAAAGAAATCATAAGTGAGATAATACTAGTTAATATAAATTAATATATCAAATACATACTTATACATTAGATTATCAAATCAACTCTTGATTTAATAATCCGTCTATATCACATATAACCGACAAATATTTATATGTAACAACTTATCAAATCAACTCTTGATCCGATAACCCGGCTATATCGCATATAACCGACCGATGTCACAAATCGCGAGGACAGAATACGGTATCACATATCGTATTAATCTCGGTCCCGCACATATCACATATGTGCTCCTACTCCGTTTCGCTTGAGCCAGGAAACCTCTGTGTAGGACACTAAAGACTCATCAATACGCCGGCAGTAGGTGATGATCATATCAAACACCCACAATCTGCAAGCGGTCTGCTAAACGTAACGGCCACCCGGGTATTGAGCGATCAGAAGATCAACAAGCAAGCCTGCTCGTACTCCTGCGAATCCAATCAGTAACACTACCGTACAGTCCGGACTCTTTGTCTGATATGTCGCATATCTCGTCTAGGGTGGTAAACGTCAGACCCCAGTAACTCGATAAGTCGTGCTGATGTGGGGCTCATAATGGGTCGAGAAACTACTGATAACACTTACGAGTATATCTCTGAAGAAGCCCTGGCCAAGGACTTCTTGTTATAGCCAATCGAGCACAGCACAACATCAACCCCCAATACCGGGAGAGACGAAACCCCTCCTATCGCTCATTACCTCCATGTGACTCGGGACTGTACCCAAAAGTCACCGTTTTACACGTTCTCTTGAACGTGGTAAGGTGGAAATCAAAGCACAGTGGGAATCACACAAGACTCTATGACGATCTCGGGTCTACAGACTAACCTATACCAGTGTCACCAGAGAACTGCCGTCTGACGTGAGGTATAATACTATCTGGGAGTTCTCGGCGAGTCAGTTCAGTGTACCCTGTCTCCACTGAGCACCCGTATACTATCTCTGATGTCAAACACCGATGGATATGGGATCATACATCACCCATCTACATGGGTCGAGAAGCTATACGCTAGTCTACTCTGGTATATCGATGCCCTGTCTTGATACACCCACGACTCGGAACATATGAAGGATGTACTTAACGACTACACTGTCCCTACTAGTATGATCTGCATCACAATCCTGGTAGTCAAGTACTCATCCTAAGGGCTTTATCAACATGTAACATAGAGACAATCAGTCTACATGTTAAGATAAAGAGCAACCAGATAGCATACTATTATGTCGAGCAAGAAAGTCCTCCATATATAAGTCCAAGCATCCACTACAATATACATCGTATGTACAATAATGGCCTCTAGGGCATACATATAACTAACAATCTCCCACTTGCACTAGGGCCATCTGTTGTAGTATCCAATACCAAACAATCAGCAGTGGTTGAAGTATCTCATACTCAACCATCCCATAAAAGTCTCTCCTGGGAATAAGCCTTTATGAGTGGATCCGCCATGTTCTCCTCTGTGTCTACTCTCCTAACCTTGATCTCTCTGGAGATCATCCATCTCCATGATCAGGTAATACTTCCTAAGAATATGTCTGGATCATAGATGGGACGGGGGTTCCTAGGCCTAAGCCACAACTCCATTGGCACACGATGGTAGGAACGAAATTCATCTCATGAACTTTTTTACATCCAGACTACCTCTTTGGTAGTATCCTTGGTAGCAATGTATCATGCCTTTATCGTCTAGTTTTCCATGGTATCTAGCTTGGAACTCTTCCAACATACCGTCCCTCCACTGAGGGTAAAGATAATGCCTGTGACTGATATTCAGTCGACCTTACTACCGTGGAAGCTATCCAGTGATTCTCCCTAGGATCGATTGATACCATCTCATTACACCTAGTGAGAATCCTAATATCCAATTAGATCTATCTCATAGATCCAAAATCCAGGATTTAGGAGATATCACCTTGATCCTCTATGGAGAATCCTTATGATAAGAAGAGATTGACCGAGTGTAGCATAGGAAACTCCTTTCCTATCAAGTGTATGTCTTCCACGTACAATACGAGGAACGCTACCATACTCCATACTACCCTTTTGTATATACAAGGTTCATCTACCATTTTGATGAAGTCAAACTCTTTGACTACCTCATCAAAATAGATGTTCCAACTCCGCGATGCCTGCTTTAACCCATAAAGAAACTTGCACACGTTTCCGCTGCTCCCACTGTCTACAAAGCTCTCTGGCTGTGTACTTATAGACGCTCTTTTCTGAATCACTATTTAGAAAAGCAATCATGACACCAAACCGCCAGATATCGTAGTCATAGTATGTAGCAATGGCAAGTAGGATCCGAATGGACTTAAGCATAGGGACTAGAAAAGGTTTCATCATTATCCATACCTGGTCGATGACGAGAACCTTTTGCAACTAATCTTAGCTTTAAAAGTTTCAACTTTTCCATGTACACCAAGTAATCTTATCAAGATATACTTGCTCCTGATGGGGATTTAACCCTTCAGATAAAGCTGTAGGGTTCCTAGGCACACTAATGAGGTCTCACAAGGCATCTACCATGCCGAATTCAAATTTTTCCGGTGGCTAAAAACCCTAATACGGATCGTTAACTAGAAATTAGGCGAAACTACAACTAGTTAACAACTTAACTCTAAAGTGAACGGAAATACAACCTTTGTAGATCCGTTCCTCCACTTCCTTAGCTCCGTGATGATGTCCCCTCGCTGCGATCATCGGATCTCGGACTCTAGTGTTGATTTCATCGGAGAAATGATCGGGCTAGGTCGTCGACTTCGATGCCGAAGATGATCTACGTCGAGGCAACACAAGATCAAGCTCCAACTTCACCAAGCCATGAAACTTGTGAAGAAAACACCCTATACTACTTGGCAAGTGGTAGAGGATAAAGAAATAGGAAGTGGGTTCACTTTGGAATTGGATTTCTCACTTGGAATCATCACTTGACATTTTTGAAGCAAGCTTTTCTTTTCTTTCTCAAGAGGAAGAAGAAGAAGAAAAAGAATAATGAATTAATTCCAAAAGGAAAAATGAAGTTATGTTTATCATAATTCAACCATGGGTGAGGCAAACTCATGTAGAGAATAAACTAGGGTTAAGGGAAATGGTTAGGGTTAAGGAAAGAAACAAAATGGTCAAAGCATTTCAAAGCTTCATGAAGCTTCAAGAAAAAAAACAAAGAATGCCACCATTTTATTTTATCCAAAATAAATAAATAAATAAATTAATAAATAAATTAAAACCCTAACCATTTACTTAACCAAGGTTTAAATCAAATATACACCCAAGTTTGCATGTATCATCAAACATGATACAATCTTGTGCACAAAAAATATATCACATATACAATGTGCACAAACAAGTGAGAAAAATATCTTAAGTGAACCAATATTAGTTAATGTAAAGTAATATATCAAATATATAATTATACATTAAATCATTAAATCAACACTTGATTTAACGATCCGGTCACATCACATATGACCGAATAATATCCAATGTATCGACTTATCGAATCTATCCTCGATTCGATAACTAGGTTATATCGCATACAACCAATCGATACATTCATCGCGAGAATAGAATACGGTATCATATACACGCATTATTCTCGGTCCCGCACATATCTCATATGCGCTCCTATTTCGTTTCGCTTGAGCAAGGAAACCTCTGTGTTGGACTCTAAAGACTCGTCAATACGCCGACAGCAGGTGATGATCATATCAAACACCCACAAGCCGCAAGCGGTCTGCTAAACGTAACGGCCACCCGGGTATTGAACGATCAGAAGATCGACAAGCAAGCCCGCTCACACTCCGGTGAATCCACCCAGTAACACTTACCGTACAGTCCGATCTGTTCGTCTGATATGTCGCATATCTCGCCTAGGGGTGGTAAACGTCAGACCCCAATAGCTCGATAAGTCGTGTCGATATGAGGTCTATAACAGTTCGAGAAACTACTGGTAACACTTACCAGTAAGTCTCAGCAACCCTGGCGAGGGATTTCCGGTTATAGCCAATCGAACACAGTGCAACATCAACTCCCTATACCGGGAGAGACGAATCCCCTCCTATCGCTCATTGCCTCAATGTGATTCGGGACTGTACCCAAAAACCACCGTTTTGCACGCCCTCTTGGACGTGGTAAGGTGGAAATCAAAGCACAGTGGGAATCACACAAGACTCTATGACGATCTCGGGTCTACAGACTAACCTGTACCAGTGTCACCAGAGAACTGCCATCTGACGTAAGGTATAATACCATCTGGGAGTTCTCGGCGAGTCCGTCCAGTGTACCCAGTCTCCACTGAGCACCCGTATATCATCTCTGATGTCAAACACCAATGGATATGGGATCATCCATCGCCCATCTGTATGGGTCGAGAAGGTATACGCTAGTCTACTGTGGTATATCGATGCCCCGTCTCGATACACCCACGACTAGGGACCTTGAAGGATGTACTTATAGACTACCATGTCCCCACTAGTATGATCCGCCACATAGTCCAGGTAGTCAAGTACTTATCCTAAGGGCTTTACCAACATGTAACAAAGAGACAATCAGTGTACATGTTAAGGTAAAGAGCAACCAGATAGCATACTATCATGTCGAGCAAGAAAGTCCTCCCTATATATGTCCAAGCATCCACTATAATATACATCATATCTATAGTAATGGCCTCTAGGGCATACATATAACTAACAATCTCCCACTTGCACTAGGGTCATCTGATAGCAGTGGTTGTAGTATCTCATACTCAACCATCCCATAAAAGTCTCTCTCTGGGAAAAGGCCTTTGTGAGTGGATCCGCCGTGTTGTCCTCTGAGTCTACTCTCCTAACCTCGATCTCCTTGGAGATCGACCATCTCCATGATCAGGTGACACTGCCTTAGAATATGTCTGGATCACTGATGGGACGGACGTTCCTTGGCGTAAGCCACAACTCCATTGTCTCACAATGGTAGGAACGAAGTTCATCTCATGAACTAATATACACCCAGACTTCCTTTTTGGTAGCGTCTTAAGTAGCGATGTATCTTGCCTTTAATCGTCTAATATGTCACGGTATCTAGCTTGGAACTCTTCCAACATACCGTCCCTTTACTGAGGGTAAAGACAATGCCCGTGACTGACATTCAGTCGTTCTTATCACCCTGGAACCCTTCCAGTGATTCTCCCCAAGATCGATTGATACCATCTCACTACATCTAGTGAGTATCCTAACATCCAATTAAATCTATCTCATAGATCCAAAACCCAGGATTTAGTAGGTATCACTTTGATCCTATTTGGAGAATCATTGTGATAAGGGGAGATTGATCGAGCGTAGCATAGGAAACTCCTTCCCTATCAAGAGTATGTCATCCACGTACTCTACGAGGATCGTCACCATACTCCCTACTACTTTTTTGTTTATACAAGGTTCATCTACCATTTTGATGATGTCAAACTCTTTGACTACTACATCAAAACAGACGTTCCTTCTCCGCGATGCCTGCTTTATCCTATAAAGCATCTTGTACACGTTTCCGCTGCTCCCACTGTCTACGAAGCCCTCTGGCTGTGTACTTACAGACGCTCTCTTCTAAAACATCATTTTAGAAAAGCAGTCATGACACCCAACCGCCAGATATCGTAGTCATGGTATGTAGCCGTGGCAAGTAGGATCCGGATGGACTTAAGCATAGCCACTGGAAAAGGTTTCATCATTATCCATGCCTGGTCAATGATGAAAACCTTTAACAAGTCTAGTTTTGAAAGTCTCAACTTTTCCATCTACACCAAGTAATCTTCTCAAGATATACTTGCTCCTGATGAGGATTTAATCCTTCAGATAAAGCAACTAAAGTCCATACTTTGTTGGTGTATAAGGATTCCATCTTAGATCGCTAAGCATCCAGCCATTCTTACAGAGTCCCACTCCTGATGGCCAGCTCGAAACTAGTTGGGTCATCATCTCATGATGCAATCCTCGCTCCCACTGTCATATAGAAACCGAAGTATCTCTCAGGTGGGTGAGGAACCCTACTAGATTGGCGGAGAGGCTGAGGTTCGTCGGTGTCTATTGAATCCTTTGGTTATACCATATCATCTGCTGTAGTTTGTATATCTGGAACCTTTCCAGTTCTACATAACACACCTTGCCTCGAGCTTGTCCGGATTTTTCTTTTAGACATAGTCCGGACAACCCCAAATCTTAACTAGCTTAAGACATGGGCTCTTCCCATACCATATCCCATATGGAGTGGTAGGCTGTGATCTGATTCGAACCTAATTTCAATAGGTATGCAGCTTCTCAAGTGCATAACCCCCAAAAGGAAACAGGTAACTCAGTAGTACTCATCATAGAGCGCACCATATCGAATAGGGTGCAATTGCTCTGCCCCGATATACCATCGTGCTATGGTGTATACGGAGGAGTAATGCTGAGAGAGAATCTCATTCTCCTTTAGAATAGTCCAGGAATTCTATACACAAGTATTCTCCTCCTTGATCTCATGAAAAGACATAATACTTATACCCGTATTGGTTCTCTACTTCTAACTTATATTCTGTGAATATCTCAAAAGGTTCGGACTTGTGTTTCAACAGGAACATATGACTGAATCTAGAGAGATCATCAGAAAATGTAATGAAGTACAAAGAACCGGTCCTGGCATGTGTAGACGGGAGACCTTACATACATCAGCATGTATCAATCCCAAGAGTTTACTAACTCTTTCTCTGTTTCCAATAAACAGAGCTGTGGTCATCTTATCTTTGTGACATGACTGGCAAGTTTCACAAGATGTAAATTCAAACTAATTTAAATATGCATCTATATGTAACTTCAGCTAGTCGGGTCGCATTGATATGACCTAGTCTACAATACCTCAAGAAGGATTTGTTCATTTCTGAACTCTTCCTCTTGTGTGTGTTCCGTATACTAAGAACTGTAGTTTGATTTAGAACATCAATGCTTTTAGATAACGTGCCTGAACCGATCAACTTTTGATATAGGAAATGTTCAAAACATTATCCAACAAAACAAAATTATATCCTTTCTTTATAAATAAAGAGACTGATATGATTTTGTATATCAGGTTCGGTATCTAATAACATTCGTTCAGAATCAATGTATTTGGGATACAGGGTGACAGTGACCAACAGACTTGGCTGCAACACTTGCACCGTTTTCTGTCTCATGAAACTTATCACCCGTTCTCAGTTCTCTACCTTTCTGTAGCCCTATGTAACAGATTACATATGTGGGATCCTGATGCGGTATCAAATACTCAGGACGTAAAGGACATTTGAGAAACAGTTCTTTGTAATGAACACACCCGAAGGAGACGCATCATATGCACTTTCTTCGTTTGGGCGGCATAGGAATTCTGGTATTCCCTAATTTCCTGCTCTGTCTTATAACAATTATAAGTTGGAGTGGACCAACGTTCCCCAGCTCAGTATAACAAGCGGGTTCGGTCAATATTCCGTATTATTATCTTGATTAAGGCGTGATATGGTCGCTACCTGGAGAGAGAGAGAGAAGAAAACACTCAGCGTATGCTCTTGCAAGATCAGATTGGTTATTCTTTTATCTAATCAGGATGGCTCCCACTGTTTTTATCAAATCTTCCATCAAACCCTAAAAGGAAAGACTAGCCGGGATTAATTACACGCTACAAGTTCGCTAATCTTTCAGCCAGGCCAGTGTCGGTACTTTGAGGGAGGTCCCCCGTGCTTTCGCACGAACCTAATTAATGTAAACCTCGTTTTCCCAGAGGCGTAACCTCGTTAACACCTTTCTAGACACCTACTTGATCGGCTAATTGTAATGTGTAAAACTCTCCGAGTAGTAACTCTTACTCGCAGCGGGTATCGGGATCCAACTATCTCATAGAAGGTATGCAATCTCATTGCAAATTTCAAAACTTGAAATTCCCGATAATATTTTGCCCCAAGCGATCTATGACCTTGACTGAGTCAACAAACCATAGACCGCAAGTAAAGTTCAACCCGTTATTTCTCGACTGAATTAAACCCACCCGCACGACCCTTGACTAAGTCAACAAGGCCGCACGACTACCCTAATCCAATCGCATCATATGCTTTGCAGATAAGCACTAATCAGCTACTGCACACTACGCCTTGACTGAGTCAACAAACAAAGCACGAATACTAACTATTACTTATCTGAAATGACGGAGGGCTACGACAGGTTTTTAAGAAAACCTTTTGCGTAATGAACTTTATATCGTTGTAGAATCAAATGATTTTAAAATGGAGAGTTTTTTAGGCTTTTCTAGTTTTGCTAAAGGGGTCACTCCCGGTGAAGGGATCGTCGGCCCTTTCCTCGTCGAATGAGGTGCGGGATATATCATATATATCACTGTACAAAGCAGAAACTATAGAAGCAATCAAAATACAAACCGAGTGTGTAGCATCTACCAGTTATTGCTAAAGGGGTCACTCCCGGTGAAGGGATCGTCGGCCCTTTCCTCATCGAATAAGGTGCAGGATATATCATATATACCGCTGTGCAAAGCAAGAACTGTAGCTACCTGTTTTAATTTTGAAATTCGATTCCACAACATCTTTAGGTTTCTTTTATTTTCATTAATCATATTAATGAAGTCCCATCATTTAAGTACCTAAACATCACAGATAAATACGACGTACACTTATGCCATCCGCATTCGCCTCGATGTCCCCTCGTGCACCGTTAGGTTAGGTAACTAACGACAGAGCGGGGCAAGGCTAGCGCGGGTGTAAAACATAAGTAACGTCTATATAATATATCATATATACTATATACAGTATCTATCACAGAACATATCACATGATCACATCACAGATAACGCAGCAGAAAAAATCATATGAAATATTGGATATACTAGGACGTCCGTGTTTTTAATACGAGCCAGTATAAAACACGGATTCCACGGTCGTGATGAATAGCCAAACCCACAACCCTAGACCCCTACGAGAGCGGCAAGCAACCATACCAATTCTAGAGTTAGGAGACCCGGACTCGACTCCTCGAGTTGGTCTCCCACTGGACTCCAGAACCCGGTTACTTGTGCCCTTCTCCTTGGGTCTATCCTAGTGCGGAAAAGTAAATAATATACAAAATGTGACATCTTCCGCAACCTGGAAGTGCCCAAATAAAAGAATATTACATAAAAGTTTTTACATGAATGAAAATGAAAAACACGCATCTCACATAAAAACCCACGGCTATTCAAACACGACGATCCAATATAACATATCCAGCAACACATAATATCACATGTCATCAACATAAGTAAACATGGGTATCCCAATTGTCGTTGACATATAGCAACGAAACCGGCGATATCATATATTACACTTACGGTCACAGAAAAGAAAGTGTAAAACTACAACAGCTGGAATCCGCAACCTCCATAGACATCGCATGCCTAATCAAATGAATTACTTAGACATCGCCTGCCTAACAATTATAAACCCCGCATTTTAGTCTCATTATCGAAAACTCTTTTCAATATCTAGTCGGGCAATTCAACAAGATTCCCGGCAGCCTGACCAAATGCTCGTCGCAAACTTTAGTAGACGGCCGCACCCCCGATACCGTCGACGAAGTGCACCAAGGCGGAACACCGCTGCCGCGAGCACCCGAACGGATGCTTTCGGCGACGGGGTTCTCCTATAGTCACTTGGTCGGGGCTATGGGGTGTAGCTGTCTATTAAGTTTACCCGGCGAGTATCCGCGTACGCTACGTGATTGCGACAGACTTTTGATCACATCAAAATTCCGTGGCAACCGATCAAGTGAGACTAAACTGCTATGTTTATAACATTCATATTAGTTATCTCATAACTACATGTGAATTCCAAATATTGTATCACATTCCAGATAAATAGAAAATGTTAAACTTTCCGATCGAACAATCAAACACCCAAGCTTTCCCGAAATAGATCAACACATGAAATAGGTTTAAAAAAATTCACTTCATGCCTCAGTACCAACGGTCCAGCCGTATAAGGGTCAAGCCAACGCCTCACATGTGGCACGCCGTACTGCCCCAAACCCTAAGGTTCAAAGGGCAGTTCAAGACGGTCACATAATCGAGTTAAGGTTTGTTGTCTTCTAGAGGGTCCATCGCGTTACTTGCACTACTTAGAACATCTTAAAACCACGGAAAAATCCAACACTTGGAAATTTCCCGGCAGGGGAAAAATTGGGTATTTATATCCGGTCGAACTTTTTAACATATTCAAAAATTATCCGGAAAAACTCATAGACGCAGTTAAAGTTTCCGATCGAAACATCGAATCCCCAAAACATCCCAGAAAACTCAACTGTTGAGTGAAAAATAAAATTTCGCAAAAGGATCGGCAAATACCAACTGAGGTTACTGAGCAAAAAAAATTCCATGATCTTTACATACGGCCGCGGAACAGCCGTCATTACCAGGGTAAGGCCGCGGTTCTGCGGAGGTTTAGTCGAATTACAGTCTCGTTTTGCACAGTAACCCTTGTATTTTCCTGCTGATATTTTTGAGAATTTTTAATTTGGAAAAACCCACATTTTCAGAAAATGTACAGAGAAGGGTTATGCATTAGGGTTTCGGGTTCGATCTGGTTTCTAACTTCGTCTACGCATCGCCTAAGGCTCTAGCTAGCCTCTGATACCACTGTAGGGTTCTTAGGCACACTAATGAGGTCTCACAAGGCATCAACCATGCCGAATTCAAATTTTTCCGGTGCCTAAAAACCCTAATACGGATCGTTAACTAGAAATTAGGCGAAACTACAACTAGTTAACAACTTAACTCTAAAGTGAACGGAAATACAACCTTTGTAGATCCGGTCCTCCACTTCCTTAGCTCCATGACGATGTCCCCTCGCTGCGATCATCGGATCTCAGACTCTAGTGTCGATTTCATCGGAGAAATGATCGGGCTAGGTCGTCGACTTCGATGCCAAGGATGATCTACGTCAAGGCAACACAAGATCAAGCTCCAACTTCACCAAGCCATGAAACTTGTGAAGAAAAGACCCTATACTACTTGGCAAGTGGTAGAGGATGAAGAAATATGAAGTGCGTTCACTTTGGATTTGGATTTCTCACTTGGAATCATCCCTTGACATTTTTGAAGCAAGCTTTTCTTTTTTTTCTCAAGAGGAAGAAGAAGAAGAAAAATAATAATGAATTAATTCCAAAAGGAAAAATGAAGTGATGGTTATCATAATGCAACCATGGGTGAGGCAAACTCATGTAGAGAATAAACTAGGGTTAAGGGAAATGGTTAGGGTTAAGGAAAGAAACAAAATGGTCAAAGCATTTCAAAGCTTCATGAAGCTTCAAGAAAAAAAACAAAGAATGCCACCATTTTATTTTATCCAAAATAAATAAATAAATTAATTAATAATAAATTAAAACCCTAACCATTTACTTAACCAAGGTTTAAATCAAAAATACACCCAAGTTTGCATGTATCATCAAACATGATACAATCTTGTGCACAAAAAATATATCACATATACAATGTGCACAAACAAGTGAGAAAAACATCTTAAGTGAACCAATATTAGTTAATGTAAAGTAATATATCAAATATATAATTATACATTAAATCATTAAATCAACACTTGATTTAACGATCCGGTCACATCACATATGACCGACTAATATCCAATGTATCGACTTATCGAATATATCCTCAATTCGATAACTAGGTTATATCGCATACAACCAATCGATACATTCATCACGAGAATAGAATACGGAATCATATACACGCATTATTCTCGGTCCCGCACATATCTCATATGCGCTCCTATTTCGTTTCGCTTGAGCCAGGAAACCTCTGTGTTGGACTCTAAAGACTCGTCAATACGCCGGCAGCAGGTGATGATCATATCAAACACCCACAAGCCGCAAGCGGTCTGCTAAACGTAACGGCCACCCGGGTATTAAACGATCAGAAGATCGACGAGCAAGCTCGCTCACACTCCTGTGAATCCAACCAGTTACACTTACCGTACAGTCCGGTCTGTTCGTCTGATATGTCGCATATCTCGCTTAGGGGTGGTAAACGTCAGACCCCAATAGCTCGATAAGTCGTGTCGATATGAGGTCTATAACAGTTCGAGAAACTACTGGTAACACTTACCAGTAAGTCTCAGCAACCCTGGCGAGGGATTTCCGGTTATAGCCAATCGAACACAGTGCAACATCAACTCCCTATACCGGGAGAGACGAATCCCCTCCTATCGCTCATTGTCTCAATGTGATTCGGGACTGTACCCAAAAACCACCGTTTTGCACGCCATCTTGGACGTGGTAAGGTGGAAATCAAAGCACAGTGGGAATCACACAAGACACTATGACGATCTCGGGTCTACAGACTAACCTGTACTAGTGTCACCAGAGAACTACCATCTGACGTAAGGTATAATACCATCCGGGAGTTCTCGGCGAGTCCGTCCAGTATACCCAGTCTCCACTGAGCACCCGTATATCATCTCTGATGTCAAACACCAATGGATATGGGATCATCCATCGCCCATCTGTATGGGTCGAGAAGGTATACGCTAGTCTACTCTGGTATATCGATGCCCCGTCTCGATACACCCACGGCTAGGGACCTTGAAGGATGTACTTATGGGCTACCATGTCCCCACTAGTATGATCTGCATCATAGTCCAGGTAGTCAAGTACTCATCCTAAGGGCTTTACCAACATGTAACAGAGAGACAATCAGTGTTAAGGTAAAGAGCAACCAGATAGCATACTATCATGTCGAGCAAGAAAGTCCTCCCTATATATGTCCAAGCATCCACTACAATATACATCCTATGTATAGTAATGGCCTCTAGGGCATACATATAACTAACAAAAGCAACCAAAGTTTATACTTTGTTGGTGTACATAGATTCCATCTCAGATCGCATAGAATCCAGCCATTCTTACAGAGTCCCCACTCCTGATGGCCTACTCGAAACTAGTTGGGTCATCATCTCATGATGCAATCCTCGCTCCCACTGCCATAGAGAAAACCGAAGCATCTCTCAGGTGGGTGAGGAACCCTACCAGATCGGCGAAGAGGCTGAGGTTCGTCGAGAACTATTGAATCCTCCGGTTCTCCTAAATAATAAGCTGTAGTTTATATAGGTGGAACTCCTTCCAGTTCTACCTCACGACCACTAATTTCTTCACAAGAAATTCCCTTTCCAAATGGTGGCATGCTGAGAAACAAAACAATTTTTGTTCCTCGGTGTGGTAGAAGATATTCCCTTGCGAATGCTTGGGATATCCAACAAACTTCCACAGAACTGACCTTGCCTCGTGCTTGTCCCGATTTTGCTTTTAAATATAGGCCGGACAACCCCAAATATTAACATCCTCAAGAGATGGGCTCTTCCCATACCATATCACATATGGAGTGGTAGGCACCTGATTTGGTTGGAACCCAATTCAATAGGTATGCAGCTTCTCAAGTGCATAACTGTTCATATCAGAATTTTGCATTATTATATCACCCATTCTTAATCATATTACAAATAAATAGGTGCTTTTGATCCATGTCTGCTAAATAGTTGCAGGTTACAGGTTCTCAGAACAATACAGTGAAATTCATGAAAAGACGCTACAAATGTGAGACTACGACCAACAATAGATGAATCCGTATGATGCCGCCTACCAGTTTAAGAAACAAACAAAGATCAGTAGAAAGTTCAAAGCATAAAGTACAAGAGCAGCACAGGATTAAAGACGTCAACGCGAAGCTCACGGCAAAAAGTCCACAACATTCTGCACTGTGGAAATCTGGAAGAAAATAGAAGATATTCTGTGGAACCACGTGAAGAAAACAGAAGGAAAATGCAACATGAAGCAACCCTAGAAGTTTGAGCCAGAGATCCCACTAATTGGCCGCGTAACCGCGGCCAAACATGGCTTTCTGTCACGGAACCGTAGGCGTGCAGTGCACGTGTCGGTGCACGTGTCGGTGGGCGTCGGTGCTTTGATCCGGCTTTCTTTGGGTAGTCATGTAATATCAAATGTGGATCAGATGTAAACCTAGGGTTTCTCCTATTTATAAATAGGAAGACCGAAAGCCTAAATTGGCATGCCTCTCTTTAATTTTTTATGCCTCTTTTTAATTTTCTAGATTAAAATTTTATTCAAGTAGTAATGCATTGTTGAGAGGTATCAATAAAGTAAGTTCTTTTCCTATATTGCATTTTTTTATCTGATTTTAATTTCTGCAATTTTATTATCTGCCTTTTAATATCAGCAAATTAGGTCATTAAAATAAAACTATAAAAATGAATTTTAACGTAACTTTCCTAATGAGTGAGTAATTCCTCACTTGTTAGGGTTAGGATAGAGAAGGTTTGAGAGAAGGAAATCTCTTGTAAGTGCACGGCGGCGTCCCGGCCGTCTGAAAGAGGCCAAAATGCGGAAACGATACTTTTACAAAACTTGTAAACCGGCACTACCGTGCACTTTAAACCTGGATCGGGCCATTAACCTACTCCTAGCAAACTAGAGAAGGGGTAGAGAGATATACCGAGCGATCCGTATCCTTCGGTCTTCTTGTCGTCGTCCCGATCTCCCCGCGGAATCTCTGGTCTTCATCTCCTCGTTGGAAGGGCACCACATCGCCGGGTTCTTTTACGGGCTCCCACCTCTAGACCGAGGCAACTCGAGCACGAAGTTGGCGAGTCGACGTGCCCAAGGATACTGTAGATGAAGTGTAGAAAGCATTGTCTCATTGGGGTATGAAGTTGCCATTTTGTTGGAGGAAATGAACTATGGAATTTTTGTGGAAAGCAAAGAATATGAGATGAATGATTTTTCTCCCCACAAAATCAATCCTCATCTCTCTCTCCCTCTCAAAAGTGGCCGGCCCCCTTACAAGAATGAGGAAGGAAATATACAAGGGGGTGAGCACAAGAGGAGTGAGGAGGTAACAATGAGAAATGTGAAGAAAGAATGATGAGTGATGATGAGAGAATATAATCATCAACCATCTCATCAAGCAAAGTCAAGCAATGATGAACCAATGAAGTCAATGGATGGTGCACAATCATGAAGCAACCATGTGCCACAAAAAGTATTCTCCTTTGTTAATTGCACAATTGCAAATAACCCCCTCCACCAATTTTCAACCAAAGAAAGGAAACAAAGGAAAATGGCGAAAACGGAATGTGTAGGGTTCCTAGGCACTCTAATGAAGTCTCACAAGGCATCAACCATGTCAATTTAAAATTTTATGGGTGCCGAGAAACCCTAATACGGATCGTTAACTAGAAATTTAGGCGAAACACGAAACTAGTTAACACTTTAACTAAAGGAGAGAGACTACAACCTTTGTAGATCCGGTTCTCCACTTCCTTAGCTCCACGTGGGTGTCCTCTCGCTGTCCATCATGAATCCCGAACTCAATCGTCGGCTTCATCGGAGAAACGGGCGAGCTAGGTCGTCGGCTTCGTGTCAAAGACGATCTACGTCGAGGCATCACAAGTTCAAGCTCCGACTTCACAAAGTTGTGAAACTTGTGAAGAAAACACCCAAAACAACTTGTCAAGAGGTAGAGGGTGAAGAAATAGGAGGTGGGTTCACTTTAGAATTGGATTTCTCTCACTTTAGCTCAAGTTGCCATTGATGGACCTTAAGATTTTCTTGAAGAAGAAGAAGAAGAAGAAAGAATATCATAAGTCTTCTTTTTTAAAAATGAAACTAATATGAATACTTATCATATCTTGACCATGGTCAAGTGTAGAGATTAAACTAAGGTTAGTTGGAATGGTTAGGGTTAAGGATGAGATAAGGATGGTGGACTTTGTCAAAGCTTCAAGAAGCTTCAACATAGAAACAAAATAAGCCACCATTCTTAACTAAATCCTTTCCAAATAAATAAACAAATAAATAAATGAAAAACCAAAACCCTAATCATCATTTAACCATGGTTTAATCCTTTACACTTAACCACATTATCAAGTATCATCAAACATGATACAAGAATGTGCACAAAAGTATATCACATATACTTCTTGCACATCAAGTGAGAAAATCCATATAAAGTGAACCAATACTAGTTAATGCAAAGTAATATATCAAATATATAATTATACATTAAATCATTAAATCAACACTTGATTTAACGATCCGGTCATATCGCATATAACCGACTAGTATCCTATGTATCCGCTTATCGAATCAATCCTTGATTCGATATCTAGGTTATATCGAATATAACCAATCGATACATCCATCGCGAGAATGAAATACGGTATCACATACACGCATTATTCTCGGTCCTGCACATATCTCATATGCGCTCCTATTTCGTTTCGCTTGAGCCAGGAAACCTCTGTGTAGGACTCTAAAGACTCGTCAATACGCCGGTAGCAGATGATGATCATATCAAGCACCCACAAGCCACAAGCGGTCTGCTAAACGTAACGGCCATCCGGGTATTGAGCGATCAGAAGATCGACGAGCTAGCCCGCTCACACTCCTGTGAATCCAACCAGTAACACTTAACGTACAGTCCGGTCTGTTCGTCTGATATGTCGCATATCAAGTCTAGGGGTGGTAAACGTCAGACCCCAATAACCGATAAGTCGTGCCGATATGAGGCTCATAACGGGTCGAGAAACTACTGGTAACTCTTACCAGCAAATCTCTGATCAGCTCTGGCCAGGGACTTCCCTGTTACGGCTAATCGAGCACAGCGCAACATCAACCCCCAATACCGGGAGAGACGAAACCCCTCCTATCGCTCATTGCCTCCATGTGACTCGGGACTGTACCCAAAGACCACCGTTTTGCACGCCCTCATGGACATGGTAAGGTGGAGATCAAAGCACAGTGGGAATCACACAAGACTCTATGACGATCACGAGTCTACAGACTAACCTGTACAAGTGTCACCTGAGAACTGCCATCTGACGTGAGGTATAATACCATCTGGGAGTTCTCGGCGAGTCCGTCCAGTGTACCCAGTCTCCACTGAGCACCCGTATACCATCTCTGATGTCAAACACCAATGGATATGGGATCATCCATCGCCCATCTCATGGGTCGAGAAGCGTATACGCTAGTCTACACTGGTATATCGATGCCCCGTCTCGATACACCCACGACTAGGGACCATGAAGGATGTACTTATGGACTACCATGTCCCCACTAGTATGATCTTCATCATAGTCCAGGTAGTCAAGTACACATCCTAAGGGCTTTATCAACATGTAACTATAAGACAGTTTAAAGAGACAAGTGTACATGTTAAGATAAAGAGTAACCAGATAGCATACTATCATATCGAGCAAGAAAGTCATCTCTATATATGTCCAAGCATCCAATATAATATACATCATCTGTACAATACTGGCCTCTAGGGCATACATACAACTAACAATCTCCCACTTGCACTAAGGCCAGCTGCTGTAGTATCGCATACCGAGCATCCCGAAGAGTCTCTCAAACTGTATCTGGGGAATGGCCTTCTTGAGTGGATCCGCCGTGTTGTTCTTCGTGTCAACCCTCCTGACCTCGATCTCCCGGCGATCAACTATCTCCCGGATCAGGTGATACCGCCTCAGAATATGCCTGGACCGCTGATGGGACCTGGGTTCCTTGGCCAAAGCCACCGCTCCATTGTTATCGCAATACAAAGGTATTGGATGCTCAATGGATGGAACCACTCCAAGTTCTGTAATGAACTTCTTGATCCAGACAGCCTCTTTGGCAACATCGTTGGCAGCGATGTATTCAGCCTCCATCGTCGAGTCTGCCACGGTTTCCTGCTTGGAACTCTTCCAGCTAACCGCCCCTCCGTAAAGGGTAAAGACAAAACCCGACTGCGACTTAGAGTCGTCCTTATCACTTTGGAAGCTCGAATCGGTAAAGGACTCTACTTGGAGTTCTCCGTTACCATACACCAAGAACATATCTCTAGTCATTCGCAAGTACTTGAGAATGTTCTTCACGGCTGTCCAGTGACTCTCTCCAGGATCTGCTTGATACCGACTCACTATACTTAGTGAGTATGCAACATCGGGTCTGGTACATAGCATCGCATACATGATAGAGCCTACTGCCGAAGCTTAGGGTATCCCTTGCTTGCGAGCTCTCTCCAAATCAGTCTTGGGAGACATCTCTTTGGAGAGAGTGAGTCCAGAGATCCTGGGCAAGTTCCCACGCTTGGATTCTTCCATACTAAACCTCTTTAGTATGGTGTCAATGTACCTGGATTGGGACAATCCCAATATCCGTTTGGATCTATCTCTATGGATCCTAATTCCTAATATGCAGGAGGCATCACCAAGATCTTTCATTGAGAATCTTTGTGATAAGAAGAGCTTGACCGATTGCAGCATAGGAATATCATTTCCTATCAAGAGTATGTCGTCCACGTACAATACGAGGAAGACAACCTTACTCTCTACCACCTTCTTGTAGATACAAGGTTCATCTGGATTTTTGACGAAATCAAACTCTTTGATAACGACATCAAAGCAGATGTTCCAACTCCGCGATGCTTGCTTTAATCCATAAATGGATTTAAGCAGCTTGCACACCTTGCCGCTGCTCCCACTGTCTACGAAGCCCTCTGGCCGAGTCATGTACACGCACTCTTCTAAATCACCATTTAGAAAGGCGGTCTTAACATCCATTTGCCAAATTTCGTAATCATGATATGCAGCGATGGCAAGCATGATCCGGATGGATTTAAGCATAGCCACTGGAGAAAAGGTTTCGTCATAGTCCACACCTGGTCTTTGACGAAAACCCTTTGCTACAAGTCTAGCTTTGAAAGTCTCCACTTTCCCATCTACACCAAGTTTTTTCTTGAAGATCCACTTTCTCCCAATGGGTTTTACCCTTTCAGGAGCAACTTCCAAAGTCCATACTTTGTTGGTGTACATGGATTCCATCTCGGACCGTATAGCATCCAGCCATTTCACTGAGTCCCCACTCGTGATGGCCTGCTCGAAGCTAGTTGGGTCATCATCCTCCATGATGTAATCCTCGCTTCCACCGTCAATGAGAAAACCGTAGTATCTCTCAGGTGGACGAGAAACCCTACTAGATCGGCGGAGAGGCTGGGGTTCGTCGAGTTCTACTGAATTCTCTGGTTCTACCAAGTCTTCTGTTATAGTTTGTGTCGCTGGAACCTCTTCCACTTCTACCTCAATGCCACTTGTCTGTTTCATAAGAAAACTTTTTTCTAAGAAAGTGGCATGTCGAGAAACAAACACTTTTTGTTCCTCAGAGTGGTAGAAGATATACCCTCACGAATGTTTGGGATATCCAACAAACTTACATAGAACAGACCTTGCCTCGAGCTTGTCCGGATTTTGTGTTTTAACATAGGCCGGACAACCCCATATCTGAATAAAATTAAGACATGGTCTCTTGCCATTCCATATCTCATATGGAGTGGTAGGCACTGATTTGGTCGGAACTCTATTCAGTAGGTATGCAGCAGTCTCCAATGCATATCCCCAGAAGGAAATAGGTAACTCAGCTGTACTCATCATAGAGCGCACCATATCTAATAGGGTGCGATTTCTCCGCTCCGATACACCGTTATGCTGTGGTGTATAAGGAGGAGTAAGCTGAGAGAGAATCCCATTCTCTTTTAGATAATCTCTGAATTCGTTACTTAAGTATTCTCCTCCTCGATCAGATCGAAGGATCTTAATAGTTTTGCCCGTTTGGTTCTCTACTTCTTGTTTATATTCTCTAAATTTCTCAAAAGCTTCAGACTTGTGTTTCATCAGGAACACATGTCCGAATCTAGAGAGATCGTCAGTGAATGTAATGAAGTAGGAAGAACCGTTCCTGGCATGCGTAGACATGGGACCGCATACATCACTATGTATCAGTCCTAAGAGTTCATTAACTCTTTCTCCGTGTCCACTAAACGGAGCTTTGGTCATTTTTCCTTTGAGACATGAATGGCAAGTACCATAAGATGATAATTCAAATGAATTCAAATAACCATCCTTATGTAACTTAGCCAGTCGTGTCGCATTGATATGACCAAGTCTACAGTGCCACAAGTAGGATTCGTTCATTTCTGAACTTTTCCTCTTGTGTGTGTTTTGTATATTGAGGACTGTATTCTGATTTAGAATGAATATGCCATTATGTAACGAGCCTGATGCAATCAACTTTTGATCTAGGAATATGTTCATAACATTATCCTTTACTACAAAATTATATCCTTCTTTACTTAATAAAGAGACTGATATAATGTTGCACATCATGTTCGGTATATAATAGCACTCATTCAGAACTAGTGTATCACCATTTGGTAATACCAGGTGATATATGCCAACAGCTTTGGCTGCAACATTTGCCCCATTCCCTACTTGAACGGAATGATCACCTTTTCCCAGTTCTCTACCTTTCCGTAGCCCATGTAACTGCTTACATATGTGGGATCCTGATCCGGTATCTAATACCCAGGACGTAGGGTGAACTGAGAAACAGTTCTCAATGGCAAACACACCCGAAGATGATGCATCAACATGCATGTTCTCTTTTTGGGTGGTGTGAGAATCCAGATATTCTCCTGTTTCCTGTTCATTCTTATAACACTTATAAGATAGAACGGGTTCAACGTTCCCCTGCACAGTATAACATGCGGGTTCGGTCAATACATCCATATTATTATCTTCATTAGGGCATGAAATGGTCGCTGCCTGGAGAGAGAGAGAAGAAAACACTTTAGCGTATGCTCGTGCAAAATCAGATTGGTTATTATCTTATCTAATCAGGATGGCTCCCACTGCTTTTTATCAAATCTTCCTTCAAACCCTAAAAGGAAACATTAGCCGGGATTAATTACACACTACAAGTTCGCCAATCTTTCAGCCAGGCCAGTGTCGGTACTTTGAGGGAGGTCCCCTGTGCTTTCGCACGAACCTAATTAATGTAAACCTCGTTTTCCCAGAGGCGTAACCCCGTTGACACCTTTCTAGACACCTACTTGATCAGCTAATTGCAATGTGTAAAACTCTCCCAGGAGTAACTCTTACTCGCAGTGGGTATCGGGATCCAACTATCTCATAGAAGGTATGCAATCTCATTGCAAATTTCAACACTTGAAATTCCCGATAATATTTTGCCCCTAGCGTCCTATGACCTTGAAGGAGGCCAAACAACCCATAGTCCGCTAGTCAAGTTCAACCCGTCATTTCCTGATTGAATTAAACCAACCAGCACGACCCTTGACGGAGGCCAAACAACGCCGTACGAAAACCATAATCCAATCGCATCATATGCTAGCAGATAAGCACTAGTTAGCTACCGTACACTACGCCTTGACGGAGGCCAAACTACCGTAGCACGAATACTAATTAGTACTTATCTGAAATGACGGAGGGCTACGCAGGTTTTTCTGAAAACCATGAGCGTACTGAACTTGATATCGTCGTAGAATCAAATGAAGTTTTTAAAATGGAGTGATTTTGAGGCTTTTCTAGTTTTGCTAAAGGGGTCACTCCCGGTGAAGGGATCGTCGGCCCTTTCCTCGTCGAATGAGGTGCAGGATATATCATATATATCACTGTGCAAAGCAAAACTCAAAAACAATCAAAAGCAAACCGAGTGTGTAGCATCTGCCAGTTACGGCTAAAGGAGTCACTCCCGGTGAAGGGATCTCGGTCCTTTCCTCATCGAATAAGGTGCAGGGTATATCATATATACCGCTATGCAAAGCAAGAACTGTAGCTACCTTTTTTGTTTAAAATTTGATTCTACAACATCTTAGGTTTCTTTTCTTTCATTAATCACATTAATGAAGTCCCATCATTTAAATACCTAAACATCACAGATAGATATGACGTACACTTATGCCATCCGCATTCGCCTCGATGTCCCCTCGTGCACCGTTAGGTTAGATAACTAACGACAGAGCAGGGCAGGGCTAGTGCGGGTGCAAAACATAAGTAACGTCTATACAATATATCATATATACTATATAAAGTATCTATCAAAGAACATCACATGATCGCATCACAGATATCGCAGCAGAAGAAACATATGAAACATTGGATATACTAGGACGTCCGTGTTTTCAATACGAGCCAGTATAAAACACGGATTCCACGGTCGTGATGAATAGCCAATCCCACACCCCTAGACCCCTACGAGAGCGGCAAGCAACCCTGCCAATTCTAGGGTTAGGAGACCCGGACTCGACTCCTCGAGTTGGTCTCCCACTGGACCCCAGAACCCGGTTACTTGTGCTCCCCTCCTTGGGTCTATCCTAATGCGGAAAAGTAAATAATATACAAAAGGTGACAACTTCCGCAACCTGGAAGTGCCCCAAATAAAAAGAATATTACATACAAGTTTTTACATGAATGAAAATGAAAAACACTCATCTCACATAAAAAAACCCCGGCTATTCAAACACGACGATCCAATATAACATATCCAGCAACACATAACATCACATGTCATCAACGTAAGTAAGTATGCATACCCCAATTGTCGTTGGCGTATAGCAACGAAACCGGCGATATGAACATACTACACTTACGGTCACAGAAAAGAAAGTGTAAAACTACAACAGTTGGAATCCGCAACTTCTTTAGACATCACATGCCTAATCAAATGAAATACTTAGACATCACATGCCTAACAGATATAAATCCCGTATTTTAGTCTCATTATCGAAAACTCTTTTCAATATCATGTGGGACTAAATTGCTAGATTTATAATATTCATTCAGTTATCTCATAACTGTTTGTGAATTCCAATTATTGTATCACATTCCAGATAAACAGAAAATGTTAAACTTTCCGATCGAACAGTCGAATACCCAAGTTTTCCCGATACAGCTCAACACATGAAATAAGTCTAACAACATTCAGTTC
The DNA here is from genome assembly GCA_030015575.1 of Agapanthus africanus. Lineage (NCBI taxonomy): Eukaryota > Viridiplantae > Streptophyta > Magnoliopsida > Asparagales > Amaryllidaceae > Agapanthus > Agapanthus africanus. The sequence continues at coordinate 229,931,630 of CM057348.1, forward strand.
GTGCCTCAGTACCAACGGTCCAGCGGTAGAAGGGTCAAGCCAACGACTCACATGTGGCACGCCGTACTGCTCCAAACCCGAAGGTTCAAAGGGCAGTTCAAGACGGTCACATAATCGAGTTAAGGTTTGTTGTCTTCTAGAGGGTCCATCGCGTTACTTGCACTACTTAGAACGTCGTTAAACTAAGGAAAAATCCAACACTTGGAAATTTGCCGACAGGGGAAAAGTTGGGTATTTATATCCGGTCGAACTTTTTAACATATTCTAAAGTCATCCAGAAATACACAAAGACGAAATTTGATAATCCGGTCGAAACATCAAAACCCCAAAACACCCCAGAAAATAAAACTCTGGAATAAATATTAAAAATACCCATAAAACTCAGCTTCTGAAATAATTAATTACTGCGCAAAGTAGAAGTGCTGACGTCATCATCCTGCCGCGGAACCGCCGCCTAACGAGGCTTATGCCGCGGTTCCGCCGCAGGTTGCACTGTTCATGACTTGAATTTTGTGCCGTAATTCTTAGAATTTCTTGCTGATTTTTCTGCGTATTTTTAATTTGGAAAAATCCCAGTTTCTAGAAAAAGTCCAGAGAGCGTGGAAAAATGCGGTTTTGGGTTCGATCGGACTTCAAACTCCATCTAGACTTCGCCTAAGTCTCTAGCTAGGCTCTGATACCACTGTAGGGTTCCTAGGCACTCTAATGAAGTCTCACAAGGCATCAACCATGCCAATTTCATATTTTATGGGTGCCGAGAAACCCTAATACGGATCGTTAACTAGAAATTTAGGCGAAACACGAAACTAGTTAACACTTTAACTAAAGGAGAGAGACTACAACCTTTGTAGATCCGGTTCTCCACTTACTTAGCTCCATGTTGGTGTCCTCTCGCTGTCCATCATGAATCCCGAACTCAATCGTCGGCTTCATCGGAGAAACGGGCGAGCTAGGTCGTCGGCTTCGTGTCAAAGACGATCTACGTCGAGGCATCACAAGTTCAAGCTCCGACTTCACAAAGTTGTGAAACTTGTGAAGAAAACACCCAAAACAACTTGGCAAGAGGTAGAGGGTGAAGAAATAGGAGGTGGGTTCACTTTAGAATTAGATTTCTCTCACTTTAGCTCAAGTTTCCATTGATGGACCTTAAGCTTTTCTTGAAGAAGAAGAAGGAGAAGAAGAAAGAATATGATAAGTCTTCTTTTTTAAAAATGAAACTAATATGAATACTTATCATATCTTGACCATGGTCAAGTGTAGAGATTAAACTAAGGTTAGTTGGAATGGTTAGGGTTAAGGATGAGATAAGGATGGTGGACTTTGTCAAAGCTTCAAGAAGCTTCAACATAGAAACAAAATAAGCCACCATTCTTAACTAAATCCTTTCCAAATAAATAAACAAATAAATAAATGAAAAACCAAAACCCTAATCATCATTTAAACATGGTTTAATCCTTTACACTTAACCACATTATCAAGTATCATCAAACATGATACAAGAATGTGCACAAAAGTATATCACATATACTTCTTGCACATCAAGTGAGAAAATCCATATAAAGTGAACCAATACTAGTTAATGCAAAGTAATATATCAAATATATAATTATACATTAAATCATTAAATCAACACTTGATTTAACGATCCGGTCATATCGCATATAACCGACTAGTATCCTATGTATCCGCTTATCGAATCAATCCTTGATTCGATATCTAGGTTATATCGAATATAACCAATCGATACATCCATCGCGAGAATGAAATACGGTATCACATACACGCATTATTCTCGGTCCTGCAGATATCTCATATGCGCTCCTATTTCGTTTCGCTTGAGCCAGGAAACTCTGTGTAGGACTCTAAAGACTCGTCAATACGCCGGTAGCAGATGATGATCATATCAAGCACCCACAAGCCGCAAGCGGTCTGCTAAACGTAACGGCCATCCGGGTATTGAGCGATCAGAAGATCGACGAGCTAGCCCGTTCACACTCCTGTGAATCCAACCAGTAACACTTACCGTACAGTCCAGTATGTTCGTCTGATATGTCGCATATCAAGTCTAGGGGTGGTAAACGTCAGACCCCAATAACCGATAAGTCGTGCCGATATGAGGCTCATAACGGGTCGAGAAACTACTGGTAACTCTTACCAGCAAATCTCTGATCAGCCCTGGCCAGGGACTTCCCTGTTACGGCCAATCGAGCACAGCGCAACATCAACCCCCAATACCGGGAGAGACGAAACCCCTCCTATCGCTTATTGCCTCCATGTGACTCGGGACTGTACCCAAAGACCACCGTTTTGCACGCCCTCATGGACATGGTAAGGTGGAGATCAAAGCACAGTGGGAATCACACAAGACTCTATGACGATCTCGGGTCTACAGACTAACCTGTACAAGTGTCACCTGAGAACTGCCATCTGACGTGAGGTATAATACCATCTGGGAGTTCTCGGCGAGTCCATCCAGTGTACCCAGTCTCCACTGAGCACCCGTATACTATCTCTGATGTCAAACACCAATGGATATGGGATCATCCATCGCCCATCTCATGGGTCGAGAAGCGTATACGCTAGTCTACACTGGTATATCGATGCCCCGTCTCGATACACCCACGACTAGGGACCATGATGGATGTACTTATGGACTACCATGTCCCCACTAGTATGATCTTCATCATAGTCCAGGTAGTCAAGTACACACCCTAAGGGCTTTATCAACATGTAACTATAAGACAGTTTAAAGAGACAAGTGTACATGTTAAGATAAAGAGTAACCAGATAGCATACTATCATATCGAGCAAGAAAGTCATCTCTATATATGTCCAAGCATCCAATATAATATACATCATCTGTACAATACTGGCCTCTAGGGCATACATACAACTAACAGAATGCAAACTGGCAACTTCAGAAAACTGATCCCGTAATAAATTACAGGAAAACCCCGCGACTGTACATACATACCCGCATTTGTATTCCGACCGAATACAAATGCAATGAGACAAAATCTACACTGTACAATACTAGGATCCAGCTTAAACCAAAGCCCGCTAGTATTATCCGTCCGATCATGATCTGTGCAATACCGCACGTACATGATCGAACCCTGCCTTATCTCCATACGGCCTCTACAGCGTTTCGCCCGAAACTTGAGAAACTGTCTGTGGGGGACTCTAAAGACTCTTCAGTACTTTTAGCTGTGGATTTAACCACTAGCACGTCAGAGATATTAGCCATACGTAACGTGCTAACAGGTATTAACCAAAAGGGACGTCGATGAGCGAACTCATCCTGACACCCTACTGAGCCTGTCAGTGACAATATCCGTACAGTCCGGTCCGTTCGTCTATGAGCATCGCATGGCGGGCCTAGGGGGTTGGTAAAAGTCAGACCGCCAAAAGCGGTACAAGTCGTGTCGGAGTGTAGCCCAGAATACCCTGAGATACTACTGGAATACCTACCAGTTAATCTCCTGCCTTGGCCAAGGACTTCGTGTAATGGCTCTCCTAGACACAGCGCGACCTCACCCCCAATACCGGGAGAGAAGAACCCCTGCAGATCCGCTCACTGCCTCCATGTAGCTCGGGACTGTACCCAACCAAAACCTGTTTGCACGACTCCTTTGAGCCGTGGTAGGGTAGTAATCAATGTACAATGGGAACTCACACGAGACAAATGACGATCTCAGGTCGATGAACTAACCTGTAAACATGTCACCAGGGAACTGCTATCTGACGTTAGGTATAAGACCAACTAGAATGTTCCCGGTGAGTCCTGTCCGGTGTACTCATAACCCAATGGGCACCTATATACATCTTAGGTGAACCAACTGACACCAGTGGCTTGTGAGACCGGCCACCGCCCCTCGTCAGGGTCTCGACTGTATACACTAGTCTACTCTGGAGTATCGATGCCCTGTCTCGAAACTCCCACGACTAGGGACCTATTAAGGATGTGCTTATAGACCCCAGCTCCCACGTATATGATCGCCATCATACTGCTGGCCGTCAAGAAAGAATCCTAAGGGCTCTATCAACGTGCAATAGTGACCTGTAAGGTCACCTAAAGCAGTACACAATGATAAAGATAAACCAGATAGCATACTATCATCTTGAGTAAGACTGTCCTACCGGTATAGGTCCTCCCTCAATCATTGCAATCACGTGCCTGTGATCCAATAGTTGACTAAGAGGGCACTATCTCCAACAATCTCCAACTTGCACTCAAGGCTAATTATTGCGATGTCGCAAACTCACAGCCCGTGTGATACCGAACACCCAACTCCTCTACTAATCAGTCTCACAAAACCCGTTTGCGAAACTATTGCGTTCGAGGAATAGCCTCAGTGAGTGGATCCTCTTTGATGTTTCTTTCTATGTCTCTCTTAATCTCAAGTTCGCGGAGAAACCCATCTCCCGAAATGAGCAATACCAGTCTTAGAATATGTCTGGATATCTGATGGGACATAGTTCATAAATGAACTCTAAATCCAAACTTCTTAGACTGTATCGTCAACTGAACTTAATCAGTATGCTGCGCCATGCCTCCCTCAGTATCCGCCTGGACCACCTGTCCAAAATACTGCCCCTCGTAAGAGGGAAAACTACAACTCTGACAGTCACTCTGTCTTCCAGGTCACCTTGGAAGCCTGGAATGATAACCGTCTCCCAAACGGGGCTGTCGTTATCATATCCCTAGAACATCCACTTATGTTCTAAAACTGCTTCCTAATATTTCTCCAGGATTGGATCAATATCAACTTATTGCCTCTTGTGCAAAAAACAACATCTGGTGTGGTACTTGACATCTAATGATTGACTCAATTGCCTAAGCAAGCGTTCTGCCAATCATGCACATCCCTCTCCCCTTTAGTCTATAAGACACCTTCAGAGAGGGTGACTCCATCACCTGCAGGTACACTACCGTGCCAGGAGTCGTCCATTGTAAATACCTTTAGAATGCTGTCTAAGTACCCAGATTGGGACACTTCCCAAATCTAGATCTAAAACCATAGATCTAGTAACCAGAATGTCTGATATAATATCCAAGTCCTTTGTGGAGAAACCACTGTGTGACAACCAAAGTATAACCGACCGTAGTATAGGAATTTCACTTCCTACTCTGTGTATGTCATCCAAATACCAGGACATCACACCCTACTACCTTCTTAACAGATCCATCCCCTATTCTGATGAAGTCAAACCTATGACTGTCACATCAGAAATAGATGATCTATCTCCGCTATATCTGCTTTAGTCTCTTAATAGACCGAAGCCACTTGTCCACCAATGCTTCCGCTGCTCCCACTGACTACGACAACCCTCTGGCAGAATCATATACACGTGCACTTCCAAAGCTTGTTTAGAATGACGCTATACTCATCCTCCTGCCGGGTCTCACAGTCTGGAACAACAGCAATGGCAAGTCTGGGTAAACAAGAACCTCCCTGTCACCGTATTTGAGGCTACCGAAGTACCACTCGGGTGCCTGAGGTTACCCACCATATCTGCGGAGTGGCTAATGGAATGTCAGACCAGATTGAATCTTTAGGTTCTTATCAAATTTTCAGTAATCGTTTGCGGTTCTGGAATCACTTCCAGTTCTACCATACTTCCACTACTTTTTTCTGAAAAAATCCATTTTTATTAAAACTGTGGCAAGTCAAGAACAATATCACTATTGATCTTCCAGATGATAAAAAGTCAACCTTCGTCATAGCCCGGGTCAACCCACAAGCAGCCATTACGGAAACGTGCCTTGACTTGTCCAGAGTCTGGTTTTAATCATAAGCCGGACAACTCCCCGTACCTTAACATCGTTAAGATATGAACCGTTCTATATCCAATATAGAAACAGAGGCACTGATTTAATTGAAGCAGATTCAAATCATGCAGCTGTCTCCAGTGCATGTCAAGTAAACAGAAAGAGGCTGATCAGCGTTACCCAACTTAGGAGTGCTTCCAATTATGGGTAACCTGAAAGAGAAGCAAGTTCTCTTAATCATTACTATCAACTGAATACCATACACAAGTATCTACATCTTCGATCACCTTGAAAAATCCCGATACTTGCAATACCTGGTTCTCTACTTTACTCTTATACCTATAACTTCTCAAAACTTAGACCTTGTATTTCTACGAAACACATGTCTAAGAACTAGAGAAGTCACAAGTAAACAGAATAGAGTACGAGGACCATCCTCTCTGTCCTAATGGACACTGGACTATATACAATACTCTGTACAAGTCCCTTGAGTCTAATAACTCACTCCCTGTGTGTCGTAGGTTGAAAACTGTACTTATGGTTAAGAAGAATTACACCGCTGTTTAATTCTCCTTACCTAACCATCAACTGATATAGGTAAATGTCATCGACATAATTTCAAAAAGGTATATCTCACTCTATAAAAATAGACGTACAGATATATCAATTTGAAATTTGTGCATAACAACGAATATTCAAAACCAAATATTTGCCGCCCGACAAACAGCCCAGGCGATTTCCTCAAATATCACCAATTACAACGAATTCCGATATAATGGGGATGATCACCTAATTCCCAATAACTTACTCCAACTCATCATCTGTAAAACCATACAGATGTGCGAATCATACCTGGTAAATACATACCCTGGAGCAAGGACTAATTGGGAAATCAGTTTTCTTTTAACAATACACAGTGAAACTGAAACATTGAAATGTTTCATAGGGGTATCCGGGTATTCATAGTAATGCCTCTTCCATCATCCAGATTCACAACTGTAACCATGTATTTCTTTGCCATCTCTCCTAATCCCTTCATATGTCTTTAGTCATTACCTTCAGTACACCCTCTTAGGCTAAGTGGTTTTCTTCCTTCCCTACCGCTCGGCACCAGCCTATGGTTTGGAAGAAGACTATCCAATAAGCATAATGGGTATACTGTCCTAATCCTAGGAGCACTCGCAACCTGAGAGAAGGTAAAAGGAAAAGACAACTGAATAGTCCTATTGGTTTTCTCCAGAACCAGAAACCATCCTCGAATCTGGAACAAGTTCCTTCGAGTTCGTATATAACCATACGATGGTTTTATCCAATGGAAGTGGACGCTCGTAGTAATACGGGGTGTCCTGGAGAAAAGGGTAAAAGTAGGAGTGGCAATGAGGTATGCAACTCTGACAATCCAAAAGCTAGTCTTATAAGAAGGTTCGGTCAACTTGGTCACTGAGTTATAGTCAAGGGTCGGGTCATGGTCGCTGCCAAAGAGAGAGAGAAAAGAAACACTCAGCATGCACTCAAACCTAGATCAGAATGGTTGTCACTTTATCTAATCAGGAAACCTCCCACTGTAACCTCAAATTCTCCTCCAAACCTGAAAGAAGAATTAGTCGGGATCACCCGAGGAGTAAACCAACTCATCAGTGGGAATCGGGATCCAACTATCATCGCATGATAACGTGGCGGAATCCGCTCATGTTATCACACTCCAGAAGGTATGCGCATATCTGGAAAGTTTCAGTTTCTTTAGAAACTCCCGATGTGATTTTTTACCCCATGCTCTTATGACCTTGGCGAAGGCCAACAAATCATAAGTCACATGTCAAGTTATACCCGTCATTATCCACGTTGATTTGAACCCACCGGTACCTACCCTTGACTTTGGCCAACAAGGCAGTACGACTGTCCCAAACCAACGCATCTATCTATGCAGCAGAAAGGTAACAAGCAGCTACCATACACTATGCCTTGACGAAAGCCAACAAACATAGCATGAATACTACGTGCTACCCGTCTGAAATGACGGAGGGCAACGAATGGTTTTTGGCGAAAAACCTTTAACGTAATGAACTTGATATCGTTGAAAGAACCGGATAGCTTTTATAAAAATATAGTGACGAAAACCTTTGCTAAAGAGGTCACTCCCGGTGAAGGGATCTCGGCTCTTTCCCTGTAGAATGAGGTGCAGGATATTCCAACTGAATACCACGATGCAAAGCAAAAGTAATCGGCTATAGTGAAGTTATTGCCCTGACGCAAACTTCTGTCCAAGGGGTCACTCCCGGTGAAAGGATCTCGGCCCTTGCCTCGTCGAATGAGGTGTTGGATATTCATAACCGAATACCACTGTGCAAAACAAAAGAGAACGTCCTTGCAATAACAGCTTTTTTTGAAAAATGTTCCAACAACATCAGAATAGGTTTGTTTAGCTTGCATTGATCTGAATCAATGCAGTCCCATCAATTGATCACACCAATAAAGAACGAAAATAATGATGTATGTATATGCCATCCGCATCGCCACTGGGTCCCGTCATCACCCGTTAGGTTACTTAACTAACGACAGAGCAGGGACTGGACTAGCGCGGATGCAAAACATATACAACATCTACTAATATATATATCAATATATAATATTCGCTCAAGGCATGATAAAATGCAACATCACATAAATGTAATAAGCATCACAGAACAATACAGATATCTGGGATCCCCGGGTTTCATAAAGCCGCTACTGAAACCCGACGTTCCCCTGGTCGTGTGGATAGCTTGTGCAATGAAAATCCTAGACCCCTACGGGCGCGGCAAGCCACCCGCCAAAACCTGAAGCGAGGCATCCCCCTTCAGCAACGTGAATGGACCACCCAGCACTTCACGGAATCCGGTAACTTGGGCACCCCTCCTTGGGTCAACCAGTACCCCCTACGAGTGCGGCGAATAGCCCGCCAATTCTAGAGTGAAGCCTCCTCCGTCTCAACGCCATGAGATGCGGGCCCGTTGCCCTCTAGAACGCTGCTATCCGTGCACCCTTCCGTAGGGTAATCCTAGTACAGAAAGTAAAATATACATACAACGGGTACATCGACCTCAGCCCGGTCGTGCCCCAAAAGAATAATATACAAACAGGCAGTGACGGCAGTCCACATGTCGGACGCTCGCCCCGCAATATCAAATGTACATATACAACCAAAGTGTACTAACATTTCATCCAGGCTATCCACCACGACAAATCCGCAACATCACAGAACAACACAGAACATCAACGTGAATGTCACGTTCGCAAATCCGTCTAAAAGGGCTATAGCAGTTAGACAGGATTTACCGATCAAATGACATTCACGGTCGCAGATATAATGTAAATACTGTGAACTAACATGTTTAAAACTTTCGATCGAATAAATTTTCTGGAGTGGGCCTAAAGCACTACTGTAGCACTCAAAGCAAATCTGGGCCTAAACAGAACATACCAAAAACACTATTTTCAACTCAGGAATCACTGCAAGAAATTTGGTGCAGTGACTTCACTGTTCGGCGGCGGAACTGCGGCCCAAAGGGGGTTATGGCCGTGGTTCCGCGGTGATACAGTGACGTCATGTAACCAAATTTCTACAGTGTTCACTAAAAACCCTGCACGATTTTTTGACATGCCCAGAAAAATTTTTGGAGCAAAAAATAAAATCGACAGAAACTGCCAAATTTGAAAACGCGGTTTTGGGATTTTTGTTCGATCAAGTTCTAAACACGTTAGAGTAAGCTATACTAGGTTAATGGCGTGGCTCTGATACCAGTGCAAGTGCACGGCGGCGCCCCGGCCGTATGAACGAGGCCAAAATGCGGAAACGATACTTTTACAAAACATGTAAACCGGCACTGCCGCGCACTTTAAACCCAGATCGGGCCATTAACCTACTCCTAGCAAACTAGAGAAGGGGTAGAGAGATATACCGAGCGATCCGTGTCCTTCGGTCTTCTCGCCGTCGTCCCGATCTCCCCGCGGAATCTTCGGTCTTCATCTCCTCGTCGGAAGGGCACCACATCGCCGGGTTCTTTTACGGGCTCCCACCTCTGGACCGAGGCAACTCGATCACGGAGTTGGCGAGTCGACGTGCCCAAGGATACTGTAGATGAAGTGTAGAAAGTTTTGTCTCATTGGCGTATGAAGTTGCCATTTTGATGGAGGAAATGAACTATGGAATTTTTGTGGCAAGTAAAGAATATGAGATGAATGATTTTTCTCCCCACAAAATCTATCCTCATCTCTCTCTCCCTTTCAAAAGTGGTCGGCCCCCTTACAAGAATGAGGAAGGAAATATACAAGGGGGGTGAGCACAAGAGAAGTGAGGAGGTAACCATAAGAAATGTGAAGAAAGAATGATGAGTGATGATGAGAGAATATAATCATCAACCATCTCATCAAGCAAAGTCAAGCAATGATGAACTAATGAAGTCAATGGATGGTGCACAATCATGAAGCAACCATGTGCCACAAAAAGTCTTCTCCTTTGTTAATTGCACAATTGCAAATAACCCCCTCCACCAATTTTCAGCCAAAGAAAGGAAACAAAGGAAAATGGCCGAGACGGAATGCAAACTGGCAACTTTAGAAAACTGATCCCGTAATAAATTACAGGAAAACCCCGCGACTGTACATACATACCCGCATTTGTATTCCGACCGAATACAAATGCAATGAGACAAAATCTACACTGTACAATACTAGGATCCGGCTTAAACCAAAGCTCGCTAGTATTATCCGTCCGATCATGATCTGTGCAATACCACACGTACATGATCGAACCCTGCCATATCTCCATTCGGCCTCTACAGCGTTTCGCTCGAAACTTGAGAAACTGTCTGTGGGGGACTCTAAAGACTCGTCAATATTTTTGGCTATGGATTTAACCACTAGCACGTCAGAGGTATTAGCCATACGTAACGGGCTACCAGGTATTGACCAAAAAGGACGTCGATGAGCGAACTCATCCTGACACCCTACTGAGCCTATCATTGACAATATCCGTACGGTCCAGTCCGTTCGTCTATGAGCATCGCATGGCGGGCCTAGGGGTTGGTAAAAGTCAGACCCCCAAAAGCGGTACAAGTCGTGTTGGAGTGTAGCCCAGAACACCCTGAGATACTACTGGAATACCTACCAGTAAATCTCCTGTCTTGGCCAAGGACTTCGTGTAATGGCTCTCCTAGACACAGCGCGACCCCATCCCCAATACCGGGAGAGACGAACCCCTGCAGATCCGCTCACTGCCTCTATGTGGCTCGGGACTGTACCCAACTAAAACCTGTTTGCACGAGTCCTTTGAGCCGTGGTAGGGTAGTAATCAAAGTATAGTGGGAACTCACACGAGACAAATGACGATCTCAGGTCAATGAACTAACCTGTACACATGTCACCAGGGAACTGCTATCTGACGTCAGGTATGAGACCAACTAGCATGTTCCCGGCGAGTCCTGTCCGGTGTACTCATAACCCAATGAGCACCTGTATACATCTTAGGTGAACCAACTGACACCAGTGGCTTGTGAGACCGGCCACCTCCCCTCGTCGGGGTCTCGACTGTATACACTAGTCTACTCTGGAGAATCGATGCCATGTCTCGAAACTCCCACGACTAGGGACCTTTTAAGAATGTGCTTATAGACCCCAGCTCTCACGTATATGATCGCCATCATACTGCTGGCCGTCAAGCAAGAATCCTAAGGGCTCTATCAACGCGCAATAGTGACCTATAAGGTCACCTAAAGCAGTACACGATGATAAAGATAAACCAGATAGCATACTATCATCTTGAGTAAGACTGTCCTACCGGTATAGGTACCCCCTCAATCATTGCAATCACGTGCCTGTGATCCAATAATTGACTCTGAGGGAACTATCTCCAACATCTCTCTCACTCCTTTCTTTGCCCATATAATATTTTAATTAGGACTCTATTTAAATTAACTACACACCGCTCACTACGGCACCCTATCCTACGAGATAGCGGTGATTCCCTAGTTAGACCGGTTGTGGTTGATTCAAATAGAGGTTAGGGCTAAGAGTTAAGAAAGGACGGACAAGGACCAAAAGGAAGAAACGAAGTTTCTTCCTAGTCGTGCTAATCCACTTTGTTGACTATTACCCTAACACCTATGTTCTGAACTAGGGCAAAGAAAGCGGTGAAGAGAATCCATTTTCCAAACTAACCTAATCCGAACCCTAGCAAGATTTTAAATCAATTGAATCTCATTCTTAGAATTTAAAACAAAACCTACCAAAAATAGGACTTAACTCGTTAGAACTTAAAGAGAGAACACCATTTCCCTGTGGACCGACCCGTACTCAACCGGCTAGCTACCAAGCGACACCGTCTTGATTGCGGTATTTCTTAAATTTTAAAACGCACGTACAAAACCTCAAACAATCAAACGTACAAAACCTCAAAAAAATTAATAAAAATTGAAAAAAAAATTCACATTCTTCTCCTTTCTCTCATCACATCATGAGTATCCCACCTCGTAAAACTCTTGCCGAACTTTGGTACCCTCAACCAGACATTACTTCCTACGCTTCTTGTTTTGGTCGAATTTCGAACGACCCCTCCATGAACAAAATTTCTTTGAAAGATCAGAAAGACGCTTCTAAGACAACCAATTGGACTCAACAATCCATCTTGTATCAACCATTTCAACCTTCACCACCTTCTTACGTTAATACACCTTTTTCGAGTCATGTTGTAACTCCGAAACCCATGTCTATTGCTGAACATATTGAACAATCTCGTAACCGATCTTTCACTCCTTTCACCACTGTGAATTCTTTGGATCAACAATTCCATTCACCTTCTTATCCAAATGTTGATCCTACTTCTGTCCAACCATTCAATTCCTATGTCACGACCCAAATATGGCGCGTGACCGGAACTTAAAACACGTGATATCTAAAGACATCGACGTAATTTAAGTAAGCCGAAACCCGGAATCTAAACCCTTTTTGAAAATATTGAAGGTGAGGTTTAAATAATCATTCGATAAAATAAAGTTAAACTAACATCTAAATTTAATTAAGTATGTTGAAAAGCATTTATGACATTTTGAAACTTGACATCACCTCCTTTGCATTTTATAAAAACCCGATACAACATAATGAAATAGCATCCCAACGGAAGCTAGTCTCCACGTCCAAACGATGGAGCAACCAATCAATCTAAAGCAGAAGTCGACTCCAAAGAGTATGACCACTCAAGACACAACTCTAATCCTCGCTTCTAAGGCCATAATACACAATTTTTAAGTTAATGGAGTTTCCGCTTGATACAAGAATATATAAATAATCAGGAGTTGGTAGGATACAATAACAACTCACTTACACATCAATCCCCAAAAGAATGTGTGCCCAACCCGCTGATAATTCAAGCGGTAAAACCTGCAAGAAACTGTGGCACAACGGGGATGAGTTGCAAACTCAGGGAATAAAAGTACATCTAAAGGTAGAAATCGAAATGCATGACGATCCCTAGGTCATAAGAATAGCAGTGTAATAAACTGTACCGATGTACTATATGATATGCATAAGTGCAATACTAACTATCATGCAATACCAAGTATACTATCTCAATGTCATATGAGTCAAAATCATGAATCTAGATTCCGTATTGGAATCCCCTTTTTTTCCTTGACTGTCTAGACAAATATATACAGGTACTGTCCCCCGGATCAGTCCTGGTGGAATCCAATAAATAATATCTATCGGTACACCTCATGATAATGATCGTATCAATATACATATAGAAGTCTAGCATCGACATCGAAATCCGAAATCTCTCGTGTCCTGCATCGACACGTAAATACAGATACCATCGACACCATCTCAACAGATGATCGCCACCCGATATTTTGGCTATGATCAGTATCCCCTGGATATCTGTCGTACCTAATCGAACCCCGGTCAGTATCCCCTGGATATCTACCGTGCTCAATTCTAACTCCGGTATCGAGTATCCTCGCTAGGCTCCCCCGCCTCAATGCGGCTATCCTGCCCCTTGGTCTCGACCGGATCCACCATGTATCCAACTGTATATCTTCCCCACTCAGTCTGGATAACGTAAAAATCCGCGACCGTATATCTCCCCCACTCGGTTCGGAACAAAACCAGAAAACAAAAGAACTCATGGTGGACGTTTTACTCATCATCTCAAAATATCAAGTAAGGAATAAGAATAATTACATAGTTTGTATTGATGATATACTATATATGTATATATATAACAGTGTCCCACACCACCGATATATATATCATCAGGAGTAAAATACTCAGAAATCCCAAGAAAATCAAATACATCATCTATAGTACTACAACATGAATAGCAAACGACTACGTAATCATAACACATAACATAATGATTTCAATTCTAATGGGTCATGGCACTACTAATGATGTGTAGTGAAGCATACGCGTCTGTGCTCGTGCAACATGAAAATCATTAGTATTTATGCAAGTGTTCTACGGTGTAACAATCTATATATTAACACATATATATCAGAACGATTCTACAGTGACATGGCAGTACCAATGACGTGTAGTGTAACATATATTTACTTGCTTGTGCAGCATAATACTCGTTGGTATTTGTGCAGTATTCTATCAGAGTGTGCGTAACGCAGAAACATATAATACAGATAATATAATAAAAACCTGTAAAGTAATCTAAACGTACTTATTGTAAGTACTTGTTATGAGCTATACCATTATCTTTAGAAATGATCAGAACGTTAAGTTTGAAATAAAGAAGCTGCTTTAGATTTAAAATAGATGTTTTTTTTAAAAACCGGCACGCATCCTGGTAGTTTGTTTAAAATGCAACAAACCGTGGTTTTTTTTTAAAATAATATAGCTCATACCAGTGTTACATCCTAAAACAGAACATAATCTATCTCTACGAGTCAAAGAATAAATTGGCCGTTATTTGGCATACAAAGTTCATCATTTCCGATACATATAAATCCTTGTATTATAGCTCATCATGTCGCTATATCCATATTATCTTAAGTACGGCATGATCCCTCGTATAAACCCATCAAATCATACCCATATCATACGGATCAATATCACATATATCTCATTTAAAAACTTCATATTAAACTTTATGCAAACAGGGGGCATACAAGATGCAATACTGTATCAATACTTTGAAGAAAAGCTAAACTTAACTAGATATCACAATAATAGTTATAAGGTTGCGGGGGTGCTATACGCCATCCACCCGACTTCCCCCGTTGATATAAATCTACTCACCGGAAAGACGTCGTATCTACTCAGGAATCACCAATCCTTTTCATTTCCTCGCAGCCTCCGAAGTTCCCATATTTGAATCTAACATTGAAAATTAACTTGTATAAGGAAACGGTTATTCCGACACGGCGAGTATGCAAACACACGTTCCTACGTACTAGTTATAATGCATACGACTATTTCAAGCTATCATACACTTAAACTTACTGGATTTTAACCCAACGCTGCATCGCGACAGAAAACAGATCGCGATACATTTTAACCGTGTCGTATTATAGATTTGTAGATAACTTTTCCGATATTAGCTTTCAGATTTTATATTCAGTTAAACTAACTTGTTTAAATAATACCAAAATGGCCAAAATTCTACACAGAAACCTATCTAACAGGCCAAAACTCCCTAGCTTCCTACAAATCCGATGACGCCGGAATTTCCTTATTGGTCGCCGGCCAAAATCCGATCCCTATGGTTCGTGCTCCTATGTTTTGCTCTAGGTTCATTATACAACATTTAGATCCTGTTTAGTTAAGTTAATTTTTCTCTAAATTAAAGCAGATTCAAACAGGCTCGATTTTGCATAAAGATACAATATTCTAGACACTTTGATTTCTAATTTAAACAGAATACAGAATTTAAACCCCTACTGTGATTAAGGATTTACCTACAATTAACTTGTCGGAATAACACCCTCCAAAATGCACAAGCTCCTAGTCCTAGCTTCATGATGAAATCCTTGCCTAGTTCTTCTTCTTCACTTCTCTTGTTCTTCTATGTTTGTTCTTGGTTTCTTTTCTTTCTTTAAAATTTCAGATTTTAATTAGCTAAATGATCTGAACAAGGTTTATATATGGTGATGGGAAGAGGGAGGTGGTAGGAGGCGGTGTCAATGACCTAGATATGCCATCCTCATGTAAGGAAGAGGTGTGGGGAGTGTGTTGTGCATGAGAGGAGGTGGTGGTAAAACATTATCTTTCCATTTTAATTTATCTTAAGATAAAATTCTGAACAAAAACCTAATTTACCTCTTTTTCACTTACACCCTTAATCAATTGCCATTTGCACAAATTCCTAAACTTTACATAGAAACCCCTCACAACGTATGTTATTATATAATCACCATTTTATTAAAATGAAACTAAATTTATCACTAAAACCCTTATAATTTATTTATGTTGCATACAAAAATTAAAATTTAATTTGTTTTACATATATCTTATGAAATTGCCTTATTTGGTTTTAATAACTTTTTAATTTAACACTTTATTATTTAATTAATTAATTTTATTTATTTCCAAATTTTCAGAATATTACAATATTCCCTCCTTGAGAAAATTCGGTCCCCGAATTTAAAACTTAACTAAGCGTACCTTCAAAAAGATGTGGAAATTTCTTTCGCATCACATCCTCGGTCTCCCAAGTAATCTCCTCGCGATTCTTTCGTTGCCAAAGAACCTTTACAGACGGAAGTACCCTTGATCTTAGTTTCTTTGCCTGCCTGTCTAGAATAGTGACTGGCTACACTGTGTAGGATAAATCCGACTCAAGCTGTAAGGTCTGATGCTGGATCGCGTGAGAAGGATCATGAAGATACTTGCGAAGCCTCGAAACGTGAAACACCGGATGCACATCGGGAAAACTCGGTGGAAGTGCTAAACGATAAGCTACAGAACCCACTCTCTCCAGAATCTCGTAAGGTCCGACATATCTGGGGCTGAGCTTCCCCTTCTTCCCGAATTGCATCATACCTTTCATCGGAGACACTCGAAGGAACATATGATCACCCACCTGAAATTCGAGTCTACGACGTCGTCGATCTGCATATGATTTCTGTCTGTATTGGGCCGCCCTCATTCTATCCCGTATCAATTGAATCTTCTCTGTAGTCTCCTGTACTATCTGCGGTCCCAAGATGCTACACTCGCTCAGTTCCGTCCAACAAACGGGTGATCGACATTTCCTCCCATACAAAGCTTCAAAGGGTACCATTTGGATCATCTCCTGAAAACTATTGTTGTATGAGAATTCTATTAAAGGTAAGTGACGATCCCAACTACAACCGAAATCAAGGCTACAAGCCCGAAGCATATCCTCTAAAGTCTGAATGGTCCGCTCTGACTGACCATCTGTCTGTGGGTGGCAAGCTGTACTAAAACTCAATTGTCTATCGAGAGTTTCTTGAAGTTTCTGCCATAGCCTATTAGTAAACTGGGTACCCCTATCTGACCCTATGCTCATTGGAACTCCATGTAAATGTACAATCTCATCAATATAAATCTAAGCATACTGTGCAAATCCATACGTCATCTTCACTAGAAGAAAATGAGCTGCCTTTGTCAATCTATCTACAATCACCCAAATGGAATCATACCCTCTGCTAGTCCTGGGTAGACCCACAACGAAATCCATGGAAATCTGTTCCCATTTCTACTCCGGAATGGCTAAGGGCTGCAATTCTCCAGCTGGCCTCTGGTGCTCTGCCTTGACTTGTTGACCAGTCAAGCATCTCGAAACTAACCCCGCAACGTCCCACTTCATTCCTTCCCACCAATAAACATCCCTCAAGCCATGATACATCTTGGTGGAATCAGGATGAATACTGTATGCTGATCTATGGCCTCCTCTAAGGTCAGTCCATCCGAATCTGGCACACAATGACGAGTGCCAAAACGTAATACTCCACGGTCATCTATCACAAACTCCGACTCTCTACCCTACCTAACCTGATCCATGATCTCCGTCATACGAGCATCTGCGGCTATGTCTCTCGAATACGATCCAATAACTAAGGACGGTGCGAACATGTGCTAACTGTCCTCCTGTCGGTATGAACTCGAACTGTACACAATTATCACATTAAATCTGCCAGTCTGTAGAATACTGCCTCTGTAAGGTGCGCAAACGAGATAAGCTACCTCCAGGCCTCCGACTCAAGGCATCTGCCACAACATTTGCTTTTTCTGGATGGTACAAGATCTCACAATCGTAATTCTTCACGAGTTCCCTCTATCTACGCTACCTCAGATTCAGATCCCTCTGCTAAAAAATATACTTTAAGTTCTTATGATCTGTGAGAATCTGGCACCACTCTCTATATAAGTAATGTCTCCAATCTTCAGTGCGAATACTACAGTAGCCATCTTTAAATCATGAGTGGGGTAGTTCTGCTCGTGCCTCTTCAACTGTCAAGAAGCATAAGCTACAACCCAGCCGTGCTGCATCAGTACACAGCCTAAACCCACTCGAGAGGCATCACAAAAAAACCACGAACCCACCTGAACCGGAAGGTAACGATAAGACAGGTGCAGTCGTCAATCGAGTCTCTAACTGCTGGAAACTCTGTTCACATGCATCTGTCCAAAGAAATGGAACTTCCTTCCTAGCCAATCCGGTCAACGGTGCAGCGATCCGAGAAAAATCCTGCACAAAACGTCTGTAATAACCGGCCAGACACAAGAAACTTCGAACCTCTATATCTGACACAGGCCTGGGCCAGTGTTGTACCGTTTCTATCTTCTTTGGGTCTACATGTATCCCATCTCTTGCAACTACGTGACCCAAGAAATCTACACTATCCAGCAACAAAGCACACTTGGAGAATTTAGCGAATCCGTTACTTCTGATACCTTGTAGAGAAATCTGGCTAATCTCACCCCCGAAGACTTGTCCCAATTTGTCGGAGAAAAGCTTACTATATGATCTCCTTCTTGAACTACTTGCACCTGGTCTGAACAAACTCCATCGGAAGAAATACATCAATTTCACCGATCTCGTATCGAAGCGCCACAACGGATTAAAATCATAACCATCTCACCTCTGAACGGTTATAAATCCTGCTGATCCATCTATACCGGTAATGTCGTCAACCATTTAACTTCATGAACTCGGGAAGCAACATCTCGATAACCTCAGCAATGATTGTTACCGCTGTCTAAACAGTACGCGGCACAACGATTTTCAGAGAGGAGAAAAACATCACGTCTCAAGTCTGTCTGATCTCTAAAAATGACTCTACCATCTGGTGTGGATCCCGAAGAACTTGCCCCACCATTTGAACTCGATCATATATGAATAAACGACGTGTCTCTATATCATCGAAAAGTCACCCCAGTCAGTCCTTGTCCCAAACAAGTCTGCTCTGACCGTATCCCTAACTGTAGCCCTCTCGGCCCTCATAACATGGTGATTGAACAACCAATCATGCCCTGACGAAGATAGATCAACGTAAAGAATAGAAGGAAAATCTCAAGATATAAATCCTAAGGTATCTTAGGCGGAGTATCATATCGTAAATATGCCGCGGAATATATGTACGGTACGTCACTCTACTTAGTACCTACTCCATCAACAAAGGTCATCCTATATAACGAAAATTCGGGTATAAGACTCCCAAAGTCAAGTCTAAGTTCTATAAGGTCAAGCCCAGGTAACAAAATATATGCCCAGACTCCATATAGTCAACCTATACTCGAACAAAGGTTAAACCAAACGCTCTGAAACCAACTTGTCATGACCCAAATATGGCACGTGACCGGCACTTAAAACGCATGACATTTAAAGACATCGACGTAATTTAAGTAAGCCGAAACCCGGAATCTAAACCCTTTTTGAAAATATTGAAGGTGGGGTTTAAATAATCATCCGATAAAATCAAGTTAAACTAACATCTAAATTTAATTAAGTATGTTGAAAAGCATTTATGACATTTTGAAACTTGACATCACCTCCTTTGCATTTTTATAAAAACCCGATACAACATAATGAAATAGCATCCCAATGGAAGCTAGTCTCCACGTCCAAACGATGGAGCAACCAATCAATCTAATGCAGAAGTCGACTCCAAAGAGTATGACCACTCAAGACACAACTCTAATCCTCGCTTCTAAGTCTATAATACACCATTACTAAGTTGATGGAGTTTCCGCTAGATACTGGAATATTTAAATAATTAGGCGTGAGTGGGATACAATAACAACTCACTTACCCATCAATCCCCAAAAGAATGTGTGCCCAACCCGCTGATAATCCAAGCGGTAAAACCTGCAAGAAACTGTGGCACAATGGGAATGAGTTGCCAACTCAGTGAATAAACGTACATCTAAAGGTAGAAATCGAAATGCATGACAATCCCTAGGTCATAAGAATAGCAGTGTCATAAACTGTACCGATGTACTATATGATATGCATAAGTGAAATACTAACTATCATGCATTGCCGAGTATACTATCTCAATGTCATATGAGTCAAAATCATGAATCTAGATTCCATATTGGAATCCCCTTTTTGTCTATGACTGTCAGTACAAATATATACAGGTACTGTCCCCCGGATCAGCCCTGGTGGAATCCAATAAATAATATCTATCGGTGCACCTCATGATAATGATCGTATCAATATACATATAGATGTCTAGCATCGACATCGAAATCCGAAATCTCTCGTGTCCAGCATCGACACGTAAATACAGATACCGCCGACACCATCTCAACAGATGATTGCCACCCGATATTTTGGCTACGATCAGTATCCCCTGGATATCTGTCGTACCTAATCGAACCCCGGTCAGTATCCCCTGGATATCTGCCGTGCTCAATTCTATCTCCGGTATCGAGTATCCTCACTAGGCTCCCCCGCCTCAATGCGGCTATCCTTCCCCTCGGTCTCGACCGAATCCACCATGTATCCAACTGTATAACCCCCCCACTCAGTCTGGATAACGTAAAAATCCGTGACCGTATATCTCCCCCACTCGGTCCGGAACAAAACCAGAAAACAAAAAACTCATAGTGGACGTTTTACTCATCATCTCCAAATATCAAGTAAGAAATAAGAATAATTGCATAGTTTGTATTGATGATATACTATATATGTATATATATAAAAGTGTCCCATACCACCGATATACATATCATCAGGAGTAAAATACTCAGAAATCCCAATAAAATCAAATACATCATCTATAGTAGTACAACATGAATAGGAAACAATTACGTAATCATATCACATAACATAATGATTTCAATTCTAATGTGTCATGGCACTACTAATGATGTGTAGTGAAGCATACGCGTCTGTGCTCGTGCAACATGGAAATAATTAGTATTTGTGCAAGTGTTCTACGGTGTAACAATCTATATATTAACACATTTATATCAGAACGATTCTACAGTGGCATGGCAGTACCAATGAGGTATAGTGTAACATATATTTACGTGCTTGTGCAGCATAGTACTCGTTGATATTTTTGCAGTGTTCTATCAGAGTGTGCGTAACGCAGAAACATATAATATAGATAATATAATGCAAACCTGTAAAGTAATCTAAACGTACTTATTGTAAGTACTTGTTATGAGCTATACCATTGTCTTTAGAAATGATCGGAACGTTAAGTTTGAAATAAGGAAGCTGCCTTAGATTTAAAATAGATGTTTGTTTTAAAAACTGGCACGCATCCTTGTAGTTTATTTAAAATGCAACGAACCGTGGTTTTTTTTAAAATAATATAGCCCATAACAGTGTTACATCCTAAAACAGAACATAATCTATCTCTACGAGTCAAAGAATAAATTGGCCGTTATTCGGCATACAAAGTTCATCATTTCCGATACATATAAATCCTTGTATTATAGCTCATCATGTCGCTATATCCATATTATCTTAAGTACGGCATGATCCTTCGTACAAACCCATCAAATCATACCCATATCATACGGATCAATATCACATATATCTCATTTAGAAACTTCATATGAAACTTTATGCAAACAGGGGGCATACAAGATGCAATACTGTATCAATACTTTGAAGAAAAGCTAAACTTAACTAGATATCACAATAATAATTATAAGGTTGCGGGGGTGGTATACTCCATCCACCCGACTTCCCCTGTAGATGTAAATCTACATACCGGAAAGTCGTCGTATCTACTCAGGAATCGCCAATCCTTTTCCTTTCCTCGCAGCCTCCGAAGTTCCCATATTTGAGTCTAACATCGAAAATTAACTTGTATAAGGAAACGGTTAGTCCGACACGGCGAATATGCAAACACACGTTCCTACGTACTAGTTATATTATATATGACTATTTCAAGCTATCATGCACTTAAACTTACTGGATTTTAACCCAAGGTTGCATCGCGACAGAAAACAGATCGCGATACATTTTAACCGTGTCGTATTTAGATTTTTAGATACCTTTACCGAAATTAGCTTTCAGATTTTACATTCAGTTAAACTAACTTGTTTAAATAATACCAAAATGGCCAAAATTCTACACGGAAACATATCCAAAAAGCCAAAACTCCCTAGCTTCCTACAAATCCGGCGACGCCGGAATTTCCTTATTGGTCGCCGGCCAAAATCCGATCCCTATGGTTCGTGGTCCTATGGTTTGCTCTAGGTTCATTATACAACATTTAGATCCTGTTTAGTTAAGTTAATTTTTCTCTAAATTAAAGCAGATTCAAACAAACTCGATTTTGCATAAAGATACAATATTCTAGACACTTTGATTTCTAATTTAAAAAGAATATAGAATTTAAATCCCTACTGTGATTAAGGATTTACCTACAATTAACTTGTCGGAATAACACCCTCCAAGATGCACAAGCTCCTAGTCCTAGCTTGATGATGAAATCCTTGCCTAGTTCTTCTTCTTCACTTCTCTTGTTCTTCTATGTTTGTTCTTGGTTTCTTTTCTTTCTTTAAAATTTCAGATTTTAATTAGCTAAATGATCTGAACAAGGTTTATATATGGTGATGGGAAGAGGGAGGTGGTAGGAGGAGGTGTCAATGACCTAGATGTGCCATCCTCATGCAAGGAGGAGGTATGGAGAGTGTGTTGTGCATGAGAGGAGGTGGTGGTAAAACATTATCTTTCCATTTTAATTTATCTTAAGATAAAATTCTGAACAAAAACCTAATTTACCTCTTTTTCACTTACACCCTTAATCAATTCCCATTTGCACAAATTCCTAAACTTTACCTAGAAACCCCTCACAACTTATGTTATTATATAATCACCATTTTATTAAAATGAAACTATATTTATCACTAAATCCCTTATAATTTATTTATGTTGCATAATAAAATTAAAATTTAATTGGTTTTACATATATCTTATGAAATTGTCTTATATGGTTTTAATAACTTTTTAATTTAACACTTTATTATTTAATTAATTAATTTTATTTATTTCCAAATTTTCAGAATATTACATCCGACCAGTCCTACCCGACTTTTGCACCTCCCATAGACATTGCTTCTGAACAGCCGTTTGGGAGTTTCCAGTATCCAAACAACTTTAAATCTTTTACTGAAACTCCTTAAAAACCCATGTCTATTCTGAAACAGTCGTTGGAAGATTTTATGGTAGCGTCAAGCCAACAGATGATGGATTTGAATGCGTCCATGGCCACCCTTATACAACCTAGTGACCCGGGAGCGAGTTTCCAACTAGCTCCAAATTTTCCAATGTATGATGAGGCGGTTGGACAGATTGAGAATTTGAGTGGTGAGAGTGAGCTGTACACCCTTCCAAATCAAACCTACCCATCCCCAATCGAATCCCACAACTCCGATTTTGAATGTCTATCGAGTGTCCCACGTGATTCACCAGTTGAAGATAAAACGTTTAATGAGTTGTGTGACTTTGTAGTGTTTGATTTACCTAATTGTGAAGTGTCCCTTTCGAGTGAAACCATCACCAATCCTTTTGACCTCTACACCTCCACTCTAGAACCTAAATTGATTGATATCCATGCTTTTGATGAGGTGTCTGAAAAATTTAATTTTTACTTGATCGAGAATATTGACGCTGGGAATATTTTGGATGATGAACCCATAGATTTGGATGAGTTTCTCTCTCTAACTCATCATCCCGAGTCATTAACTGTTTTTCCTGAATTTCATATGCGTCTGGATTTTGATGATAATTGCATGGATGAGATAACTTTTGAGGGGAATTATGAGGAGATTATTGAGGATGAACCAGTTTTGTTTGATGAGTCGGATTCTCCAATCCATCCTGTCCTTTCCACTGACTGTGTACACCCTCCTGAACCTTTAACTGTTACCCTTCCTAAATCACTCCCTTCATCCTTTCCATCGTTCCGACCGCGCAAGAAACCGTATCACTTTCATTTTCTATGTATGGTTTACCAAGTTCAACATACCCATGTTTACTCACGAATCTTGAAGGATTTGACCCCATTTCTCGACGGGTTAATAGATTAGCACAATCGCTTTTTATACATCGGTCATCACAATTTGTGCTAATTTATTCACTCAATTTACACTCTCAAGTTCGTACTACACTCCTTTCTCACTTCCTCCATTCTTCTCCTAATATACCGAGACCGTATTTCACCTTCCTTCCCATACGGTCTCGCGTATTCTCCAATTTTTTCCTCTCCGCATTCTTTCACCAACCAACACACTACAGAGATAGAATATTTGAATAGTTGGTGCTTACTTTTGGCCTGTGTAAGGCTTTATATAGATTGATACTGTTCTCTTTTCCCCCCTAATCCTGAACTTCACCCCATAAACAGTGGAAACACTGTTTCAAATAAGTTTGGGGGTATGTATCACTTGTAATTATATAAAAACAAAAAAAAAAAAAATTTAAATTTTTGCGGGTATTTTTGTAAATTCTCAGTTTTAATAAAAAAAAATTAATTTACAAATAAATTCCTCTTTTTGAGAGGTCCTTTTTGCAAATAATCAGAACACCCCCTATAAATAGAACCCGACCCTTCTCTGTATTTTACCAAACCCTAAAATCTTCCTCTCTGAAACCCCTAGCCGCCGCAGCAGCCAGAGCAAGGAGATCTCGCCAGAGCACCTATTCGGCTGCGCTTCCGCCGCTCACTACTGTCTTCTCCCTCTGAAAACTTCAGAGGAGGTTTTCATTCTCTGGTTCTCTCTGTTAAATTTTTTAGAAGTATTCTGCACTTTTTTGATGGCACCCACTTTGCAATTTGAGGGGGACTTTTCCCAAATCTTTGCACACACGATCAACGGAAGTTATTTAGGTGAAGAGATCCGTAGGCACGGATGGAATTTTTTACTGTTTAATCATCCAAACTCCTTCGCGTTCCTGGATCTCGTCACTCGATTTTACGAGTGCAAGGAGGATGGTTACCTCTCACAACATGGTTACATTAGGCTAATTTGGGGTGATAGGGAAATAATAATCGATAGGGACTTCATCCATGAAATCACTTTAATTCATAGACTGTCTACCCATGACCAACCCCTTCAATTCGAGGATTACCTACCCTTGATGGGTAATGACTGTTCGAGGGAGCCACGTAAAGGCATCCAGGCTAGAACCATCTTTGCGAATGTACTAACTGTGTGTCGTTGGGCACAAAATAACATTTTTGGTAGTTCGCACGATACGACATTTTTCACACCATCCCATCATATCGTGCACACCTTGATGACTAGGAACCCAAGCTATGATATGTGCACGGTGTTATTTCATTCGATTGGTGCGGGCAAAAGGGCTGCCAATTATCCATGCCCTATGTTGGTGACACAACTGTGTCGCCATTTCCTCCTTGTGGAGGAATTTGAGCTTTATATGCATGGAAGGATCCCTATTAGACCTCTTATAGAGGGCGTATCCACGTCCTACACATGCTTAAATGATGTATGGTCGCGCACTGAGCCGGCCGAGGATGTACCCGCCAAGACATCCAGCTCCAGCTCGACCGCGAGCGAGGAAGAGCTTACCCCTCCAGCACATGCACGTTTACTTAGGAAAGCCACTAGGGGGATAGACAGATTAATAGGGATGGTGACCAACTTGGATCACCGTGTGACAGAAATAGAACACGGCATGACGACCCTGCTGGCGAGAGAGGAACGTTCCCGTTCACGTTCAAGGGGACGGCGAGGCCATGAGCAATGAGGGCACTGCTTTTGATAAGTTTGGGGGTGGAGGTGGTTTGTAAATAGTTATCTTTGCATTGCATTTGCATATTTTTATTTTTGTACATATTTGTTTCTTCTTTCTTTGCATATTTAATTTTGCATTGCATCTTTATAAAATATATATATAATTAAAAATGAAAATAAAAAAATATATAAAAATATAAAATCAAATAAAAATTTAAAAAATTTAAAAATTCAATTTTGGCCATATTTGACTTAAGTTCAACATGACGATTGAATAGTAGGAAAAAAACTAGATCCTAAACATAGTAAATTAAAAACCCCAAAAGTAACCTTTCTCAAAGTTTAACTGTAGAAAATATATGTCCTTGTAGTTTATTTAGAAATAGGCAAATTTTGAATTCAATTCTTGGGCTAAGTCAAAATAAGGGAAGAGTATTGAAATTTTTATTTGAAGTGTAAGTCTGAAAAATAATTCCTAACCTTAAGTCTAAATTCTGAAAATATATACCCTACAACTCGCACATACACACTCCTTGAAACTTGGAATAGTAGATGATACCTTGAAATGCTCTTGTCTAAAATCCTTAGTATGAAGGAAAATAAAAGTATAAGTATGAATGAAGAGATAAAAAAAATTGATGAACACTGGTCTTGTAATTACTTAAGGCGCATAAATAAAAAAAATATAGCGAGAGTGCTTTATCACCTAGTGCCTTAGACCAACTGGTTTGGGAGTCACTGCTAAGCCTTAGGTATTACAAGACGAGGAATTACGCCTTAATGCGCGAACACATTTTGTAATCGGTCGTTAGTACCTCAAGAAGTATTAACGGTCGCATGTAGGATGTGAGCAATTTCATCTAAAATTCACCAACTAAAAGTATTTTGGACGATGGGCAAGAGTATGATAGCTTGAATTGAATTTCCAAGTGTAGGGGTGATACATACACACACGTAGGGATATATGATTGGGGTTTGGATAAGAGATAGAAATGAAAGGTACGACTTATACCTTCAGTAGAGATGATAAAAATTCCTAAGTTGAGATGGAATCTTAGAAGGAAAATTCGGGAAATGCTGAAAGCTTTATAAATTGACAAAACATATATAATCTTAAGTTAAATGAAAAAGAAGTGTGAAAAATACAGGTTGATGATTTCTAAGTTGAAGATAATAGAATTTCTTACTAGAATACTGAATTAAAGAATTAGATCAATGGCCAAATTGATCGGATTTTGTGGGTAGTATCCGCTGAAAACCCTCAGGAGACAACACTCCTCCTACTAGGGACACCTAAAGGTTTAACGGCTTGTTGCACGAGCTCAGTACAATCGCGATTCCCTGCGAAAGTGAGGTTAGGATTTTTCGAGAAATAAATTGGCTTTGCTCGGGACGAGCAAAAGATAATTTTGGGGGTATTTGTTCATATCATAATTTTGCATTATTATATCACCCATTCTTAACCATATTACAAATAAATAGGTGCTTTTTATCCATGTCTGCTAAATAGTTGCAGGTTACAAGTTCTCAGAACAATACAGTGAAATTCATGAAAAGACGCTACAAATGTGAGACTACGACCAATAATAAATGAATCCGTATGATGTCGCCTACCAGTTTAAGAAACAAACAAAGATCAGTAGACAGTTCAATGCACAAAGTACAAGGACAGCATAGGATTAAAGACTTCAACGCGAAGCTCACGGCAAAAAGTCCACAACATTCTGCACGGTGGAAATCTGGAAGAAAATAAAAGATATTCTGTAGAACTAAGTGAAGAAAACAGAAGGAAAATGCAACATGAAGCAACCCTAGAAGTTTGAGCCAGAGATCCCACTAATTGGCCGCGGAACCGCGGCCAAACATGGCTTTCTGCCGCGGAACCGCGGCCGTGCAGTGCACGTGTCGGTGCACGTGTCGGTGGGTGTCGGTGCTTTGACCCGGCTTTCTTAGGGTAGTCTTGTAATTTCAAATGTGGATCAGATGTAAACCTAGGGTTTCTCCTATCTATAAATAGAAATGACAAAAGCCTAAATTGGCATGCATCTCTTTAATTTTTTATGCCTCTTTTTAATATTCTAGATTAAAATTTTATTCAAATTGTAATGCATTGTTGAGAGGTATCAATAAAGTAAGTTCTTTTCCTATCTTGAATTTTTTTTCTGAATTTTTTTCTGCAATTTTATTATCTGTCTTTTATTATCGGCAAATTAGGTCATTAAATTAAAACTATAAAAATGAATTTTATCGTAACTTTCCTAATGAGTGAGTAATTCCTCACTTGTTAGGGTTAGGATAGGGAAGGTTTGAGAGAAGGAAATCTCTCACTCCTTTCTTTGCCCATATAATATTTTAATTAAGACACTATTTAAATTAACCACACACCGCTCTCTATGGCACCCTATCCTACGAGATAGCGGTGATTCTCTAGTTAGACCGGTTGTGGTTGATTCAAAAAGAGGTTAGGGCTAACAGTTAAAAAAGGGCGGACAAGGACCAAAAGGAAGAAACAAAGTTTCTTCCTAGTCGTGCTAATCCCCTTTGTTGACTATTACCCTAACACCTATGTTCTTAACTAGGGCAAAGAAAGCGGTGAGGAGAATCCATTTTCCAAACTAACCTAATCCTAACCCTAGCAAGACTTTAAATCAATTGAATCTTATTCTTAGAATTTAAAACAAAACCTACCAAAAATAGACTTAACTCGTTAGAACTTAAAGAGAGAACATCATTTCTCTATGGACCGACCCGTACTCAGCCGGCTAGCTACTAAGCGACACCGTCTTGATTGCGGTATTTCTTAAATTTTAAAACGCACGTACAAAACCTCAAACAATCAATAACCCCTAAAAGGAAATAGGCTTCTCAGTAGTACCCATCATAGAGCACACCATATCTCATAGGGTGCAATTGCTCCACCCCGATGTACCAACTTTTGGATATAGTGCCCTCAGAGTAAATTATTGGATCACAGGCACGTGATTGCAATGATTGAGGGAGGACCTATACCGGTAGGACAGTCATACTCAAGATGATAGTATGCTATCTGGTTTATCTTTATCATCGTGTACTTGCTTTAGGTGACATTACAAGTCGCTATTACACGTTGATAGAGCCATTAGGATTCATGCTTGAATGCCAGCAGTATGATGGAGATCATATACGTGGGAGCTGGGGTCTATAACCACATCCTTAAAAGGTCCCTAGTCGTGAGAGTTTTCGAGACAGGGCATCGATACTCCGGAGTAGACTAGTGTATACAGTCGAGACCCCGGCGAGGGGCAGTGGCCGGTCTCACAAGCCATTGGTGTCAGTTGGTTCACCTAAGATGTATACAGGTGCTCATTGGGTCATGATTACACCGGACAGGACTCGCCGGGAACATGCTGGTAGGTATTATACCTGACGTCAGATAGCATTTCCCTGGTGACATGTGTACAGGTTAGTTCATCGACCTGAGATAGTCACTTGTCTTGTGTGAGTTCTCACTGTACTTTGATTACTACCCTACCACGGCTCAAAGGAGTCATGCAAACAGGTTTTAGTTGGGTACAGTCCCGAGCCACATGGAGGCAGTGAGCGGATCGGCAAGGGTTTCGTTTCTCCCGGTATTGTTAGTTAGATGTATGCCCTAGAGGCCATTACTGTACAGACGATGTATATTGTAGTGGATGCTAGGACATATATAGGGAGGACTTTCTTGCTCGACATGGTAGTACGCTATCTGGTTGTACTTTATCTTAACATGTACTCTGATTGTCTCTATGTTACATGTTGATAAAGCCCTTAGGATATTTACTCGACTACTGGGACTATGATGAGATCATACTAGTGGGGCCACGGTAGTCGACGAGTACATCCTATAACTGTTCCTAGTCGAGGGTGTATCGAGACAGGGCATCGATACACCTGAGTAGACTAGCGTATACGCACCTTGACCCATATGATGGGCGATGGATGATCCCATATCCATCGGTGTTTGACATCAAGGATGGTGTACGGGTGCTCAGTGGAGACTGGGTACACTGGACGGACTCGCCGAGAACTACCAGATGGTATTATACCTTACATCAGATGGCAGTTCTCAGGTGACACTGGTACAGAGTAGTCTGTTGACCCGATATTGTCATAGAGTCTTGTGTGATTCCCACTGTGCTTTGTTTTCCATCATACCACGTCCAAGAGGGCGTGCAAAAAAGTGTCTTTTAGGTACAGTCCCGAATCACATGGAGGCAATGAGCGATAGGAGGGGATTCGTCTCTCCCGGTATAGGGAGTAGATGTTGCGCTGTGTTCGATTGGCTATAACCGGAAATCCCTGGCCAGGGTTGCTGAGATTTACTGGTAAGCGTTATCAGTAGTTTCTCGAACTGTTATAGACCTCATATCGACACGCCTTATCGAGCTACTGGGGTCTGACTTTTACCACCCCTAGGCGAGATATGCGACATATCAGACGACGAGAACGGACTGTACGGGAGTGTTACTGTTTGGATTAACAGGAGAATGTACAGGCTTGCTTGTTGATCTTCTGAGCGCTCAATATCTGGGTGGCTGTTACGTTTAGCTGACCGCTTGCATCTTGTGGGTGTTTGATATGATCATCACCTACTGCCGGCGTATTGACGATTCTTTAGAGTCCTACACAGAGGTTTCTTGACTCAGGCAAAACGGAGTAGGAGCACATATGTGATATGTGCGGGACCGAGGATAATGCGGTATTTGATACCGTATTGGATTCTCGCGATATGAGATATCGGCCGGGTATATGTGATATAGCCGGGTCATCGTATTAGTCGGTTATATGCGATATAGCCGGATTATCGGATCAAGTGTTGATTCGATAATTTAATGTATAATAATATATATGATATATTAAATTACATTAACTAATATTAGCTCACTAAAAGATTCATTTTCTCACGGGATAATACATTGATATATATGCGATATATGTTAATTGTATTATTTTCTATTGTTACAAAATATATTGTATATGTGATATATAATATTGTAACATGTTAGGGTTACAAATTTAACAATGGTTTAGGGTTTAAACTGGGTTAGGGTTTGGATTAGGGTTAGCTTTTGCATGAAGCTTCCATGTGTAGGGTTCCTAGGCACTCTAATGGCATCTCACAAGTGATCAAACATGCACAAATCAAATTTTACAAGTGCCGAGAAACCCTAATACGGATCGTTAACTAGATAAATAGGCGAAGCAAGCAAGTAAACGGAAATATAGCTAAAGGAAAGGGGCTACAACCTTTGTAGATCCGGTCCACCACTTCCTAAGCTCCACGATGATCTCCCTCCGCTGTCCAAATCGAACCCTTGACTCTAGCATTGGCATCATCGAAGAATGGGCGGGCTTGATCGTCGGTTCGATGCCGAAGATGATCTACGTCGAGGCATCACAAGAACAAGCTCCAACTTCACCAAGCCTTGAAAACTTGTGAAGGAAACACCCTATACTACTTGGCAAGAGGTAGAGGATGAAGAAATAGGAATTGGGTAGACTTTAGTTTTGGATTTCCCACACTTTTTCATCAATCACCATTGATGTAGCAAGCTTTCTCTTTTGTTGAAGAAGATGAAGATGAAGAAAAAGAATATGATAAGTATTAAGTAAATGATAAATAAATCAATACTTATCATTTACTAACCCTTGGTTAGTTGTAGAGAATGGACCATAGTTAACTTGAATGGTTAGGGTTAAGGATGAGACAAGAATGGTGGACTAATTCAAAGCTTCAAGAATCTTCAACTAGCAAACAAAAATAGCAACCATTCTTTTCTCATCTTTTTCCAAAATAAATAAATAAATAAATAAGAAAAAAGAAAACCCTAATCATAATCTTAACCATGGTCTAATTCTTTACACTAACCCTAGCTTGCATGTATCATCAAACATGATACAATCATGTGCACAAAATATATCACATATGCAATGTGCACAAACCAAGTGAGTAAATCCATTTAAAGTGAACCAATACTAGTTAATACAAAGTAATATATCAAATATATAATTATACATTAAATCATTAAATCAACACTTGATTCAATGATCCGGTCATGTCGCATATAACCGGCTAGTATCCAATGTATCGGCTTATCGAATCAATCCTTGATTCGATAACTAGGTTATATCGCATACAACCATTCGACACATTCATCGCGAGAATGAAATACGGTATCACATACACGCATTATTCTCGGTCCCGCACATATCTCATATGCGCTCCTATTTCGTTTCGCTTGAGCCAGGAAACCTCTATGTAGGACTCTAAAGACTCGTCAATACGCCGGTAGCGGATGATGATCATATCAAGCACCCACAAGCCGCAAGTGGTCTGCTAAACGTAACGGCCACCCGGGTATTGAGCGATCAGAAGATCGACGAGCAAGCCCGCTCACACTCCTGTGAATCCAACCAGTAACACTTACCGTACAGTCCGTTCTGATCGTCTGATATGTCGCATATCTCGCCTAGGGGTGGTAAACGTCAGACCCCAATAGCTCGATAAGTCATGCCGACTTGAGGTCCATAACATTCGTGAAACTACTGATAACTCTTACCAGTATATCACTGCAACCCTGGCCAGGGATTTCCTGTTATGGCCAGTCGAGCATTGCGCAACATCAACCCCCAATACCGGGAGAGACGAATCCCCTCCTATCGCTCATTGCCTCCATGTGAATCGGGACTGTACCCAAAAACCACCTGTTTGCACGACTCAGTAGAGCCATGGTAGGATGGAAATCAAAGCACAGTGGGAGACACACAAGACTCTATGACGATCTCGGGTCAACAGACTAAGCTGTACCAGTGTCACCAGAGAACTGCCATCTGACGTGAGGTATAATACCATCTGGGAGTTCTCGGCGAGTCCGTTCAGTGTACCCAGTCTCCACTGAGCACCCGCATACCATCTTTGATGTCAAACACCAATGGATATGGGATCATCCATCGCCCATCGCATGGGTCGAGAAGATATGCGCTAGTCTACTCTGGAATATCGATGCCCCGTCTCGATATTCCCTCGACTAGGAACATTTCAAGGATGTACTCATGGACTACCCAGGCCCCACTAGTATGATCTACATCATAGTCCTGGAAGTCGAGTACACATCCTAAGGGCTTTATCAACATGTAATTAGAGAGACAGAAAGTATACATGTTAAGATAAAGTGCAACCAGATAGCGTACTATCATGTCGAGCAAGAAAGTCCTACCTATATATATCCCAGCATCCACTACAATATACATCCAATGTACAGTAATGGCCTCTAGGGCATACATATAACTAACAATCTCCCACTTGCACTAGGGCCATCTGTAGCAGTGGTTGCAGTATCACATACTCAACCATCCCATAAAAGTCTCTCTTTGGGAAAAGGCCTTCGTGAGTGGATCCGCCGTGTTGTCCTCTGAGTCTACTCTCCTAACCTCGATCATCCTAGAGATCAACTATCTCCATGATCAGGTGATGCTGCCTCAGAATATGTCTGGGTCACTGATGGGACCAGGGTTCCAGGGTCGAAGCCTCACTTCCATTGTCACACAATGGTAGGAACCTAGTTCATCTTATGAACCAATATACACCCAAACTGCCTCTTTGGTAGTATCTTTAATAGCGATGTTACCAGCCTTTATCGTCTAGTTTGCCACGGTATCTAGCTTGGAACTCTTCCAATATACCGTCCCTTTACTAAGGGTAAAGACAACGCCTATGACTGACATTCAGTCGTCTTTATCACCCTGGAACTCTTCCAGTGATTCTCCCCAGGATCGATTGATACCATCTCACTACAACTAGTGAGTATCCTAACATCCAATTAAATCTATCTCATAGATCCAAAGCTTAGGATTTAGTATGTATCACTTTGATCCTATATGGAAAATCATTGTGATAAGCGGAGATTGATCGAGCGTAGCATAGGAAACTCCTTCCCTAACAAGAGTATGTCATCCACGTACTCTACAAGGATCGACACCATACTCCCTACTACCTTTTTGTTTATACAAGGTTCATCTACCATTTTGATGATGTCAACTTCTTTGACTAATCCATCAAAACAGATGTTCCAACTCCGCGATGTCTACTTTATCCTATAAAGCATCTTGTACATGTTTCCGCTGCTCCCACTGTCTATGAGGAACTATGGCTGTGTTGTTATAGACGTTCTCTTCTAAATCAATATTTAGAAAAGTAGTCATGGCACCCATCCATCAGATATCGTAGTCATGGTATGTAGCCGTGGCAAGTAGGATCTGGATGGACTTAAGCATAGTCCCTGGAAAAGGTTTCACCATTATCCGTGCCTGGTCGATGACGAAAACCTTTAACAAGTCTAGCTTTGAAAGTCTCAACTTGTCCATCTACACCAAGTAATCTTCTCAAGATATACTTGCTCCTGATGGGGATTTAACCCTTCAGATATCGCAACCAAAGTCCATACTTTGCTGGTGTATATGGATTCCATCTCAGATCGCTAAGCATCCAGCCATTCTTACAGAGTCCCTACTCTTGATGGCTTGCTCGAATCTAGTTGGGTCATCATCTCATGATGCAATCCTTGCTCCCACTGTCATCGAGAAACCGAGGTATCTCTCAGGCAGGCGAGGAACCCTACCAGATCGGCGGAGAGGCTGAGGTTCGTCGGGGACTATAGTATCCTTTGGTTCTGTCAAATCATCTGCTGTAGTTTGTATAGCTGGAACCTTTCCAGTTCTACATTACAGACCTTGCCTCGAGCTTGTCCGGATTTTGCTTTTAGACATAGGCCGGTGAACCCCAAATCTTAACTAGCTTAAGACATGGGCTCTTCCCTTTCCATATCACATATGAAGCGGTAGGGAACTGATTTGATTGGAACCCTATTCAATAGGTATGCAGCTTCTCAAGCGCATAACTCCCAAAAAGGAAATAGGTAACTCAGTAGTACTCATCATAGAGCACACCTTATCATATAGGGTGTGATTGCTCCGCCCCGATATACCATCGTGCTATGGTTTATACGGAGGAGTAATGCTGAGAGAGAATCTCATTTTCTTTTAGAATAGTCCAGGAATGCTATGCACAAGTATTCTCCTCCCTGATCTCATCATAGGACATAATACTTATACCCGTATTTTGGTTCTCTACTTCCTACTTATATTCTGTGAATACCTCAAAAGGTTCGGACTTATATTTCAACAGGAATATATGACTGAATCTTGAGAGATCATCAGAGAATATAATGAAGTATAAAGAACCAGTCCTGGCATGTGTAGACATGAGACCTTACATACATCATCATGCATCAGTCCCAAGAGTTCATTAACTTTTTCTCTGTTTCCAATAAACAGAGCTATGGTCATATTATCTTTGTGACATGACTGGCAAGTTTCACAAGATGTAAATTCAAACTGATTTAAATATACATCTAAATGCAACTTCAGCCAGTCGGGTCGCATTGATATGACCTAGTCTACAATGCCTCAAGAAGAATTCGTTCATTTCTGAACTCTTCTTCTTGTGTGTGTTCAGTATACTAGGAACTGTAGTTTGATTTAGAACGTTAATGCTTTTAGATAGCGTGCCTGAACCGATCAACTTTTGATATAGGAAGTGTTCAAAACATTATCCATCAATACAAAATTATATCCTTTCTTTACTAATAAAGAGACTGATATGATTTTGTATATCAGGTTCGGTATCTAATAGCATTTGTTCAGAATCAATGTATTCGTAATACAGGGTGACAGTGACCAACAGACTTGGCTGCAACACTTGCCCCGTTTTCTGTCTCATGAAACTTATCACCCGTTCTCAGTTTTTCTACCCTTTTGTAGCCCTATATAACAGATTACATATCTGGGATCCAGATCCGGTATCATATACCCAGGATGCAGAGGATACTGAGAAACAGTTCTTTGTAATGAACACACCCGAAGGAGATGCATCATATGCACTTTCTTCGTTTGGGCGGCATAGGAATTCTGGTATTCCCCAATTTCCTGCTCTGTCTTATAACAATTATAAGTTGGAGCGGGACCAACGTTCCCCAGCTCAGTATAACAAGCAGGTTCGGTCAATATATCCGTATTATTATCTTGATTAAGGCGTGATATGGTCGCTACCAGGAGAGAGAGAGAAGAAAACACTCTGCGTGCGCTCTTGCAAGATCAGATTGGTTATATATTTTATCTAATCAGGATGGCTCCCACTGTTTTTATCAAATCTTCCTTCAAACCTTAAAAGGAAAGACTAGCCGGGATTAATTACACTCTACAAGTTCGCCAACCTTTCAGCCAGGCCAGTGTCGGTACTTTGAGGGAGGTTCCCCGTGCTTTCGCACGGACCTAATTACAGTAAACCTCGTTTTCCCAGAGGCGTAATCCCGTTGACACCTTTCTAGACACCTACTTGATCGGCTAATTGTAAAGTGCAAAACTCTCCCAGGGGTAACAATTACTCGCAGTGGGTATCGGGATCCAACTATCACATAGAAGGTATGCAATCTCATTGCAAATTTCAACACTTGAAACTCCCGATAAAGGTTTTTACCCCTAGCACCTATGACCTTAACTATGGTCAACAAATCACAAGTACTAGTCAAGTTCTACCCGTCATTTCGTGATTAATTAGACCCACCCACATGACCCTTAACTAAGGTCAACAAAGTCATGCGACTGTCCTAACTAATCGCATCATATGCGGTGTAGGAAGACATCACTTAGCTACCGTACACTGTGCCTTGACTATGGTCAACAAACACAGCACGAATACTAAGTACTCTACTTCCTAAAATGACGGAGGGTTGCGGCTGGTTTTTGTGAAAACCTTTAACGCTTTGAACTTGATCTCGTTGCGGAATCAAATGGTTTTTAAATGGAATGTTTTTGAGGCTTTTCTAGTTTTGCTAAAAGGGTCACTCCCGGTGAAGGGATCGTCGGCCCTTTCCTCGTCGAATGAGGTGCGGGATATATCATATATATCACTGTGCAAAGCAGAAAATATAGAAGCGATCAAAAGACAAACCGAGGGTTGTAGCATCTGCCAGTTATTTCTAAAGGAGTCACTCCCGGTGAAGGGATCTCGGTCCTTTCCTTATCGAATAAGGTGCAGGATGTTCTACAAGGAACACCACGATGCAAAGCAAGAACTGTAGCTGCCTGTTTTATTTTGAAATTCGATTCCACAACATCAATTAGGTTTATTTTTCTTTCATTAATCTTATTAATGAATATCCCATCAATTAAGTCCACCTAATCATCACAGATAAATATAACGTACGCTTATGCCATCCGCATTCGCCTCGATGTCCCGTCTGCACCGTTAGGTTAGGTAACTAACGCCAGAGCGAGGCAGGGCTAGCGCGGGTGTAAAACATAAGCAACGTCTATATAATATATCATATATACTATATATAATACCTGTCACAGAACATCACATGATCACAGATAAATCACAGCAGAAGAAACATATGAAATATTGGATATACTAGGACGTCCGTGTTTTCAATACGAGCCAGTATAAAACACGGATTCCACGGTCGTGATGAATAACCAATCCCACACCCCTAGACCCCTACGAGAGCGGCAAGCAACCCTACCAATTCTACGGTTAGGAGACCCGGACTCGACTCCTCGAGTTGGTCTCCCACTGGACCCCAGAACCCGGTTACTTATGCTCCCCTCCTTGGGTCTATCCTAGTGCAGAAAAGTAAATAATATACATCAACGGTGACAACTTCCGCAACCTGGAAGTGCTCCAATAAAAGAATATTACATACAAGTTTTTACATGAATGAAAATGAAAAACACTCATCTCACATAAAACCCCCCGGCTATTCAAACACGACGATCCAATATAACATATCCAGCAACACATAACATCACATGTCATCAACGTAAGTAAATATGCGCATCCCAATTGTCGTTGACATATAGCAACGAAACCGGCGATATCACATATTACACTTACGGTCACAGAAAAGAAAGTGTAAAAATACAACAGTTGGAATCCGCAACCTCCTCAGACATCGCATGCCTGACCAAATGAAATACTTAGACATCGCATGCCTAACAATTATAAACCCCGCATTTTAGTCTCATTATCGAAAGCTCTTTTCAATATCAAGTCGGGCAATTCAACAGGATTCCCGACATTCTGATCGAATGCTCGTCGCAAACTTTAGTAGGCGGCCGCACCCCTAACGCCGTCGACGAAGTGCACCAAGGCGGAACACCGCTACCGGGAGCACCTGAACGGATGCTTTCGGCGACGGGGTTCTCCTACAGTCACTTGGTCGGGGCTATGGAGTGAGGCTGTCTATTAAGTTTACCCGGCGAGTATCCGCGTATGCTACGTGATTGCGACGGACTTTTGATCACATCAAAATTCCGTGGCAACCGATCAAGTAAGACTAAACTTCTATGTTTATAACATTCATTCCGTTATCTCATAACTATTTGCGAATTCCAATTATTGTATCACATTCCGGATAAATAGAAAATGCTAAACTTTTCGATCGAACAATCGAACACCCAAGTTTTCCCGATACAGCTCAACACATGAAATAAGTCTAACAACATTCAGTTCGTGCCTCAGTACCAACGGTCCAGCCGTAGAAGGGTCAAGCCAACGCCTCACATGTGGCACGCCGTACTGCCCCAAACCCGAAGGTTCAAAGGGCAGTTCAAGACGGTCACATAATCGAGTTAAGGTTTGTTGTCTTCTAGAGGGTCCATCGCGTTACTTGCACTACTTAGAACGTCGTTAAACTACGGAAAAATCCAACAATTGGAAATTTCCCGGCAGGGGAAAAATTGGGTATTTATAACCGGTCGAACTTTTTAACATATTATAAAAATACCCGGAAAAGCACACCGACAAAAATTAGACAGTCCGATCGAATACACCGAGTCCCCAATACAACTCAGAAAATGCAACTCTGCGAAAAATTATTAAAAAACCCCAGGAAAACCAGCACAGACAACTAAGAATTACTGTGCAAAATAGGATGCACATAACAACAAAATGGCCGCAGAACCGCCGCACGAGCCATGCTCGTGCCGCGGATCCGCGGCTCTTTGATGGAATTACTCCATCGAAATTCACAGTAATTCTTAAATTAGCCTGCTGATTTTTCTGGATATTTTTAATGTGGAAAAATCCTCGAAATTAAAAAATGTACAGAGAGCATATTCAAAGTCGGGGTTTTGGGTCGATCGGACAACTAAGAACTCCCAGATGGTATTATACCTTACATCAGATGGCAGTTCTCAGGTGACACTGGTACAGAGTAGTCTGTTGACCTGAGATC
Source organism: Agapanthus africanus (assembly GCA_030015575.1). Classification (NCBI taxonomy): domain Eukaryota; kingdom Viridiplantae; phylum Streptophyta; class Magnoliopsida; order Asparagales; family Amaryllidaceae; genus Agapanthus; species Agapanthus africanus. The sequence continues at coordinate 229,970,897 of CM057348.1, forward strand.
GTCATAGAGTCTTGTGTGATTCCCACTGTGCTTTGTTTTCCATCATACCACGTCCAAGAGGGCGTGCAAAAAAGTGGCTTTTAGGTACAGTCCCGAATCACATGGAGGCAATGAGCGATAGGAGGGGATTCGTCTCTCCCGGTATAGGGAGTAGATGTTGCGCTGTGTTCGATTGGCTATAACCGGAAATCCCTGGCCAGGGTTGCTGAGATTTACTGGTAAGCGTTATCAGTAGTTTCTCGAACTGTTATAGACCTCATATTGACACGACTTATCGAGCTACTGGGGTCTGACTTTTACCACCCCTAGGCGAGATATGCGACATATCTGACGACGAGAACGGACTGTACGGGAGTGTTACTGTTTGGATTAACAGGAGAATGTACAGGCTTGCTTGTTGATCTTCTGAGCGCTCAATACCTGGGTGGCTGTTACGTTTAGCTGACCGCTTGCATCTTGTGGGTGTTTGATATGATCATCACCTACTGCCGGCGTATTGACGATTCTTTAGAGTCCTACACAGAGGTTTCTTGACTCAGGCAAAACGGAGTAGGAGCACATATGTGATATGTGCGGGACCGAGGATAATGCGGTATTTGATACCGTATTGGATTCTCGCGATATGAGATATCGGCCGGGTATATGTGATATAGCCGGGTCATCGTATTAGTCGGTTATATGCGATATAGCCGGATTATCGGATCAAGTGTTGATTCGATAATTTAATGTATAATAATATATATGATATATTAAATTACATTAACTAATATTAGCTCACTAAAAGATTCATTTTCTCACGGGATAATACATTGATATATATGCGATATATGTTAATTGTATTATTTTCTATTGTTACAAAATATATTGTATATGTGATATATAATATTGTAACATGTTAGGGTTACAAATTTAACAATGGTTTAGGGTTTAAACTTGGTTAGGGTTTGGATTAGGGTTAGCTTTTGCATGAAGCTTCCATGTGTAGGGTTCCTAGGCACTCTAATGGCGTCTCACAAGTGATCAAACATGCACAAATCAAATTTTACAAGTGCCGAGAAACCCTAATACGGATCGTTAACTAGATAAATAGGCGAAGCAAGCAAGTAAACGGAAATATAGCTAAAGGAAAGGGGCTACAACCTTTGTAGATCCGGTCCACTACTTCCTAAGCTCCACGATGATCTCCCTCCGCTGTCCAAATCGAACCCTTGACTCTAGCATTGGCATCATCGAAGAATGGGCGGGCTTGATCGTCGGTTCGATGCCGAAGATGATCTACGTCGAGGCATCACAAGAACAAGCTCCAACTTCACCAAGCCTTGAAAACTTGTGAAGGAAACACCCTATACTACTTGGCAAGAGGTAGAGGATGAAGAAATAGGAATTGGGTAGACTTTATTTTTGGATTTCCCACACTTTTTCATCAATCACCATTGATGTAGCAAGCTTTCTCTTTTGTTGAAGAAGATGAAGATGAAGAAAAAGAATATGATAAGTATTAAGTAAATGATAAATAAATCAATACTTATCATTTACTAACCCTTGGTTAGTTGTAGAGAATGGACCATGGTTAACTTGAATGGTTAGGGTTAAGGATGAGACAAGAATGGTGGACTAATTCAAAGCTTCAAGAATCTTCAACTAGCAAACAAAAATAGCAACCATTCTTTTCTCATCTTTTTCCAAAATAAATAAATAAATAAATAAGAAAAAAGAAAACCCTAATCATAATCTTAACCATGGTCTAATTCTTTACACTAACCCTAGCTTGCATGTATCATCAAACATGATACAATCATGTGCACAAAATATATCACATATGCAATGTGCACAAACCAAGTGAGTAAATCCATTTAAAGTGAACCAATACTAGTTAATGCAAAGTAATATATCAAATATATAATTATACATTAAATCATTAAATCAACACTTGATTCAATGATCCGGTCATGTCGCATATAACCGGCTAGTATCCAATGTATCGGCTTATCGAATCAATCCTTGATTCGATAACTAGGTTATATCGCAAACAACCATTCGACACATTCATCGCGAGAATGAAATACGGTATCACATACACGCATTATTCTCGATCCCACACATATCTCATATGCGCTCCTATTTCGTTTCGCTTGAGCCAGGAAACCTCTATGTAGGATTCTAAAGACTCGTCAATACGCCGGTAGCGGATGATGATCATATCAAGCACCCACAAGCCGCAAGCGGTCTGCTAAACGTAATGGCCACCCGGGTATTGAGCGATCAGAAGATCGACGAGCAAGCCCGCTCACACTCCTGTGAATCCAACCAGTAACACTTACCGTACAGTCCGCTCTGATCGTCTGATATGTCGCATATCTCGCCTAAGGGTGGTAAACGTCAGACCCTAATAGCTCGATAAGTCATGCCGACTTGAGGTTCATAACATTCGTGAAACTACTGATAACTCTTACCAGTATATCACTGCAACCCTGGCCAGGGATTTCCTGTTATGGCCAGTCGAGCATTGCGCAACATCAACCCCCAATACCGGGAGAGACGAATCCCCTCCTATCGCTCATTGCCTCCATGTGAATCGGGACTGTACCCAAAAACCACCTGTTTGCACGACTCAGTAGAGCCGTGGTAGGGTGGAAATCAAAGCACAGTGGGAGACACACAAGACTCTATGACGATCTCGGGTCAACAGACTAAGCTGTACCAGTGTCACCAGAGAACTGCCATCTGACGTGAGGTATAATACCATCTTGGAGTTCTCGGCGAGTCCGTTCAGTGTACCCAGTCTCCACTGAGCACCCGCATACCATCTTCGATGTCAAACACCAATGGATATGGGATCATCCATCGCCCATCGCATGGGTCGAGAAGATATGCGCTAGTCTACTCTGGAATATCGATGCCCCGTCTCGATATTCCCTCGACTAGGAACCTTTCAAGGATGTACTCATGGACTACCCAGGCCCCACTAGTATGATCTACATCATAGTCCTGGAAGTCGAGTACACATCCTAAGGGCTTTATCAACATGTAATTAGAGAGACAGAAAGTATACATGTTAAGATAAAGTGCAACCAGATAGCGTACTATCATGTCGAGCAAGAGAGTCCTACCTATATATGTCCCAGCATCCACTACAATATACATCCAATGTACAGTAATGGCCTCTAGGGCATACATATAACTAACACCATGAAGCTTTGACTTTGTGGTTTGCTTGATATTTTGTGAAAATATTATGTTAACCCAATCGAAACCATTAACTCTAGTTAATTCACTATAAGGGTTAACTCCTTCATGCTTAACCCTTGGTTAGATTTGTAACCACTACAATAATTCATTATTCATCACAAAAGGATTATGAGATTCATCTTCTTCTTCCTTGAGTTTCTTCTTGAAATAGCTTTCTTTTGTGATGAAAGTTAGTGAGAAAAAGATTATAAATGAGAGCAAAAGTCCTACTTCATTATCCTCATCTATCCTTGCCATTTAGATAAGGGTGTTCACATCATTTCATGAGTGATAGCTTGTGTTACCAAACTTCAAGGTAGATCATCATGTTATCGAAGATCGGAAGCAAGGTTGCATCATTCTCTTCGTGAAGCCTCTCGAGAGTCCGGAACACGATGATCGCAGCGAAGGGACCTCAACACGGAGCTTAAAAAGTGAAGGACCGGATCTACAAAGGTTGTAATCCCTCTCACTTAGTGTTTAAGTGTTTAACATGTTAGTTTTCGCAAAAACTCAAGTTTAAAGATCCGGCTTTGGGTTGTTCGGCACGGCTAAAATTTTAATCGGGCATGGTTGATGCCTCGTAGACCCTTGTGCGTGTGCATAGCAACCCTACAGTGGTATCAGAGCCAAGCTAGAGCTTTAGACGAAGTTTAAAGTCCGATCGAACCCGGAAACCCCGATGTTTACCCCTCTCTGTACATTTTTCAAAAATGTGTTTTTTTAAGAATTAAAAATGCTCAGAAAAACAATCAGGAAAAACTAAGAATTACTGTGAAGTACGGTCCACTAAGTCAATTATTTGACCGCGGAACCGCGGCCAAATCAAGGGTTTGGAGGTGGTTCCGCGGCCAAAATTTGGACTTAGTCCCTCATATTTCATATATTTATTCTTAAGTCTTTTATTATTATTTTTTTCTGGGAATTTTTTAATTCCACTCAAGTGTTGAGTTTTCTAAGGTTGTATTGGGGACTCGTTGATTTGATCAGATAATTTAACTTTGTTTAGTTTTGTCCGGATAATTTTAGAAACTGTTAAAAAGTTCGAACGGATATCAATAACTCACGTTTTCCCCAATCGGAATTTTTTTCAAAAGTTGGATTTTTTCTCGAGTTTAAGAACGTTCTAAGTCGTGCAAGTAACGCGGTGGACCCTCTAGAAGACAACAAACCTTAACTCGATTATATGACCGTCTTGAACTGCCTCTAAACCTTAGGGTTTAGGGCAGTACGGCGTGCCACATGTGAGGCGTTGGCTTGACCCTTCTACGGCTGGACCATTGGTACTGTGGCATGTGATGGATGTTTTTAAACTGATTCAAGTGTTGAGATATGTTGGGAAATCTTGAGTGTTTGATTATTCGATCAGAAAGTTTAACATTGTCTATTTATCTGGAATGTGATACAATAATTGGAATCCACATGAAGTTATGAGACAACTAATTTGAATGTTATAAATCTAGCGGTTTAGTCTCAGATGATCGGTTGCCACGGAATTTTGATGTGATCAAAAGTCCGTCGCAATCACGTAGCGTACGTGGATACTCGCCGGATAAACTAAATAGACAGCCATGCCCCATAGCCCCGACCAAGTGACTGTAGGAGAACCCCGTCGCCAAAACCATCCGTTCGGGTGCTCGCGGCAGCGGTGTTCCGCCTTAGTGCACTTCTTCGACGGTATCCGGGGGTACGGCCATCTACTAAAGTTTGCGACGAGCATTCGATCAGGATGTCGGGAATCTTGTTGAATTGCCCGACTTGATATTGAAAAGAGTTTAAGATAGTGAGACTAAAATGCGGGGTTTATAATTGTTAGGCATGCGATGTCTAAGGAATTCATTTGGTTAGGCATGCGATGTCTAAAGAGGTTGCGGATTCCAACTGTTGTAGTTTTACACTTTCTTTTCTATGACCGTAAGCGTAGTATGTGGTGTATCGCCGGCTTCGTTGCTATACATCAACGACAATCGGGATACGCATACTTGCTTACGTTGATGATATGAGATATTATATGTTGCTGTGATATGTTGTATTGGATCGTCGCGTTTGAATAGCCGGGGGTTTTATGTGAGATGAGAGTTTTTCTTTTTTCATTCATGTAAAATTCATTTGTATGTAATATTCTTTTCTTGGGGCACTTCCGGGCTGAGGATGATGTCACCGTTGTATATTATTTAATTTCCGCATTAGGTAGACCTAAGGAGGGGAGCACAAGTAACCAGGTTCTAGGGTCCAGTGAGAGACCATCTCGAGGAGTCGAGACCGGGTCTCCTAACCCTAGAATTGGCAGTGTTGCTTGCCGCTCTCGTAGGGGTCTAGGGATGTGGGTTTGGCTATTCATCGCGACCGTGGAATCCGTGTTTTATACAGGCTCGTATTAAAACACGGACATCCTAGTATATCCAATATTTCATATATGTTCTTCTGCTGCAATGTTCTGTGACGAGATCATATTACTGTCTGAGACGAATGTTTATATTATATATATGAGATATATGTTATATTGCAGATTTCGTTTCAAAAGTGATGCTTGTGAAGCATAATAAAATGGGACTTCATTAATGAGATTAATGAAACTAAAAGAAACCTAAGATGTTGTAGAAACTTGTTTAAAAACTGGTAGCTCTAGTTATTGCTTTGCATAGCGGTGTTCCTTGTAGAACATCCAGCACCTTATTCGATAAGGAAAGAGCCGAGATCCCTTCACCGTGAGTGACCTCTTTAGTGAAACTAGCAGATGCTACAAACTCGGTTTGTCTTTTGATTGCTTCTATAGTTCTTGCTTTGCACAGCGGTATATATGATATATCCTGCACCTTATTCGATGAGGAAAGAGCCGACGATCCCTTCACCAGGAGTGACCTCTTTAGCAAAACTAGAAAAGCCTCAAAAACACTCCATTTAAAATCACTCGATTCTACAACGATATCAAGTTCATTACGCAAAAGGTTTTCTTAAAAACCTGTCGTAGCCCTCCGTCATTTCAGATAAGTACCGGTTAGTATTCGTGCTGCGTTTGTTGACCTCTGTCAAGGCGTAGTGTGTGGTAGCTGATTAGTGCTTATCTGTATAAGCATATGATGTGATTGATTTAGGGTAGTCGTGCGACCTTGTTGACCTCTGTCAAGGGTCGTGCGGGTGGGTTTACCTCAATCAGGAAATGACGGGTTGAACTTGACTAGCAGCCTATGGTTTGTTGACCTCTGTCAAGGTCATAGGACGCTTGGGGTAAAATATTATTGGGAATTTCAAGTGTTGAAATTTGCAATGAGATTGCATACCTTCTATGAGATAGTTGGATCCCGATACCCGCTGCGAGTAAGAGTTACTCCTGGCAGAGTTTTACACATAAAAATTAGCCGATCAAGTAGGTGTCAAGAAAGGTGTTAACGGGGTTACGCCCCTGGGAAAACGAGGTTTACTTTAATTAGGTCCGTGCGAAAGCACGGAGAACCTCCCTCAAAGTACCGACACTGGCGTGGCTGAAAGATTGGCGAACTTGTAGCGTGTAATTAATCCCGGCTAGTCTTTCCTTTTAGGGTTTGAAGGAAGATTTGACTAAAACAGTGGGAGACATCCTGATTAGATATATTAGATAACCAATCTAATCTTGCAGGAGCATACGCTGATTGTTTTCTTCTCTCTCTCTCCAGGTAGCGACCATATCATGCCTTAATCAAGATAATAAAACGGATGTATTTGAACGAACCCGCTTGTTATACTGAGCTGGGGAACGTTGGTCCCGCTCCAACTTATAATTGTTAAAAGACAGAGCAGGAAATAGGGGATTACCAGAATTCCCGTGCCGCCCAAACGAAGAAAGTGCATACTGATGCATCATCTTCGGGTGTGTTCATTACTTAGAAATGTTTCTCAGTATCCTTTACGTCCTGGGTATGAGATACCGAATCAGAATTCCGCATATGTAATCTATTACATGGGCTACAGATAGGTAGAGAACTGAGAACGGGTGATAAGTTTCATGAGATAGAAAACGGTGCAAGTGTTGCAGCCAAGTCTGTTGGTCACTATCACCCTGTATTACCAGAATACACTGATTCTGAACAAATGTTATTAGATACCGAACCTGATATACAACATCATATCAGTCTCTTTATTAGTAAAGAAGTGATATAATTTTGTATTGTTAGATAATGTTTTGAACATTTCCTATATCAAGAGTTGATCGGTTCAGGTACGTTATCTAAAAGCATTGATGTTCTAAATCAAACTACAGTTCTTAGTATACGGAACACACACAAGAGAAAGAGTTTAGAAATGAACGAATCCTTCTTGAGGTATTGTAGACTAGGTCATATCAATGCGACCCGACTAGCTATAGTTACATAAAGATGCATATTTCAATTAGTTTGAATTTACATCTTGTGAAACTTGCCGGTCATGTCACAGAGATAAGATGACCACAGCTCCGTTTATTCGAAACAGAGAAAGAGTTAGTGAACTCTTGGGATTGATACATGCTGATGTATGAAAGTCTCCCGTCTACACATGCTAAGACCGGTTCTTTGTACTTCATTACATTCTCTGATGATCTCTCAAGATTCAGACATATGTTCCTGTTGAAACACAGGTCCGAACCTTTTGAGATATTCACGGAATGTAAGTTAGAAGTAGAGAACCAAAATGCGGGTAAAAGTATTATGTCCTTTGATGTGATCAAGGAGGAGAATACTTGGGCACGGAATTCCTGGACTATTCTAAAGGAGAATGAGATTCTCTCTCAGCATTACTCCTCCGTATACACCACAGCACGTCGGTGTATCGGGGCAGAGCAATAGCACCCTATCTGATATGGTGTGCTCTATGATAAGTACTACTGAGTTTCCTATTTCCTTTTGGGTGTTATGCGCTTGAGAAGCTGCATACCTATTGAATAGGGTTCAAATCAAATCAGTTGCCTGCACTTCATATCTGATATGGAATGGGAAGAGCCCATATCTTAAGTTTGTTAAGATTTGGGGGTTGCCCGGACTATGTCTAAAAGCAAAAATAGGACAAGCTCGAGGCAATGTCTGTTATGTAGAACTGGAAAGGTTCCAGCTATACAAACTGCAACTGATGATTTGGTAAAACCAAAGGATTCATTAGTTTCCAACGAACCTCAGCCTCTCCGCCGATCTAGTAGGGTTCCTCACCTACCTGAGAGATACTTCGGTTTTCTCTATGACAGTGGGAGCGAGGATTGCATCATGAGATGATGACCCAACTAGTTCCGAGCTGGCCATCAGGAGTGAGACTCTGTAAGAATGGCTGGATGCTTATCGATCTGAGATGGAATCCTTATACACCAACAAAGTATAGACTTTGGTTGCTTTATCTGAAGGGTTAAATCCCCATCAGGAGCAAGTATATCTTAAGAAGATTACTTGGTGTACATGGAAAAGTTGAGACTTTCAAAGCTATGCTTAAGTCCATCCAGATCCTACTTGCCACTGCTACTTACCACGACTACGATATCTGGTGGTTGGGTGTCATGACTGCTTTTCTAAATGATGTTTTAGAAGAGAGCGTCTATAAGTACACAGCCAGAGGGCTTCGTAGACAGTGGGAGCAGCGGAAAGGTGTGCAAGATGCTTTATAGGATAAAGCAGGCATCGCGGAGTTTGAACATCTGTTTTGATGCGGTAGTCAAAGTGTTTGACTTCATCAAAATGGTAGATGAACCTTGTATATACAAAAAGGTAGTAGAGAGTATGGTGATGATCCTCGTAGAGTACGTGGATGACATACTCTTGATAGGGAAGGAGTTTCCTATGCTACACTCGGTTAATCTCCGCTTATCACAAGGATTCTCCATATAGGATCAAACTGATACCTCCTAAATCCTGGGTTTTGGATCTATGAGATAGATCTAATTGGATGTTAGGATTCTCACTAGTTGTAGTGAGATGGTATCAATCGATCCTGGGGAGAATCACTGGAAAGGTTCCAGGGTGATAAGGACGACTAAATGTCAGTCGCAGGCATTATCTTTACCCTCACTAGAGGGACGGTATGTTGGAAGAGTTCCAAGCTAGATACCGTGACTTACTAGACGATTAAAGGCAAGATACATCATTACCAAGGATGCTACCAAAGAGGCAGTCTGGATATATAAGTTCATGAGATGAACTTCGTTCCTACCATTGTGTGACAATGGAGTTATGGCTTTTACCAAGGAACCCCCGTCCCATCAGAAATCCAGATATAATTCTTAGGCAGTATCACCTGATCATGGAGATGGTTGATCTCCAGGGAGATCGAGGTTAGGAGAGTAGACACAGAGGACAACAGCGCGGATCCACTCACAAAGGATTTTTTCCCAGTAGAGACTTTTATGGGATGGTTGAGTATGGTATACTTCAACCAAAGCTAAATGTTGGGTATGTGATACCACAACAGATAGCTCTAGTGCAAGTGGGAGATTGTTAGTTATATGTATTCCCTAGAGGCCATTACTGTACATACAATGTATATTGTAGTGGATGCTAGGACATATATAGGGAGGACTTTCTTGCTCGACATGATAGTACGCTATCTGGTTGTACTTTATCTTAACATGAACTCTGATTGTCTCTATGTTACATGTTGATAAAGCCCTTAGGATATGTACTCGACTACTGGGACTATGATGAGATCATACTAGTGGGGCCACGGTAGTCGACGAGTACATCCTATAACTGTTCCTAGTCGAGGGTGTATCGAGACAGGGCATCGATACACCAGAGTAGACTAGCGTATACGCATCTTGACCCATATGATGGGCGACGGATGATTCCATATCCATCGGTGTTTGAAATCAAGGATGGTGTATGGGTGCTCAGTGGAGACTGGGTATACTGGACGGACTCGCCGAGAACTCCCAGATGGTATTATACCTTACGTCAGATGGCAGTTCTCAGGTGACACTGGTACAGAGTGGTCTGTTGACCCGAGATCGTCATAGAGTCTTGTGTGATTCCCACTGTGCTTTGATTTCCATGATACCACGTCCAAGAGGGCGTGCAAAAAGGTGGCTTTTGGGTACAGTCCCGAATCACATCGAGGCAATGAGCGATAGGAGGGGATTCGTCTCTCCCGGTATAGGGAGTTGATGTTGCGCTGTGTTCGATTGGCTATAACCGGAAATCCTTGGCCAGGGTTGCTGAGATTTACTGGTAAGCGTTATCAGTAGTTTCTCGAACTGTTATAGACCTCATATCGACATGACTTATCGAGCTACTGGGGTCTGACGTTTACCACCCCTAGGTGAGATATGCGACATATCAGACGACGAGAACGGAATGTACGGGAGTGTTACTGTTTGGATTAACAGAAGAATGTACAGGCTTGCTTGTTGATCTTCTGAGCGCTCAATACCTGGGTGGCTGTTACGTTTACCTGACCGGTTGCAGCTTGTGGGCGTTTGATATGATCATCACCTACTGCCGGCGTATTGACAATTCTTTAGAGTCCTACACAGAGGTTTCTTGACTCAGGCAAAACGGAGTAGGAGCACATATGTGATATGTGCGGGACCGAGGATAATGCGGTATTTGATACCGTATTGGATTCTCGCGATATGAGACATCGACCGGGTATATGTGGCATAGCCGGGTCATCGTATTAGTCGGTTATATGCGATATAGCCGGATTATCGGATCAAGTGTTGATTCGATAATTTAATGTATAATAATATATATGATATATTAAATTACATTAACTAATATTAGCTCACTAAAAGATTCATTTTCTCACGGGATAATACATTGATATATATGCGATATATGTTAATTGTATTATCTTCTATTGTTACAAAATATATTGTATATGTGATATATAATATTGTAACATGTTAGGGTTACAAATTCAACAATGGTTTAGGGTTTAAACTTGGTTAGGGTTTGGATTAGGGTTATCTTTTGCATGAAGCTTCCATGAAGCTTTGACTTTGTGGTTTGCTTGATATTTTGTGAAGATATTATGTTAACCCAATCCAAACCATTAACTCTAGTTAATTCTCTACAAGGGTTAACTCCTTCATGCTTAACCCTTGGTTAGATTTGTAACCACTACAATTGTAGGGTTCCTAGGCACTCCAAGGAGGTCTCACAAGGCATCGAACATGCCAATATAAAATTTTACGGGTGCCGAGAGACCCGACTACGGATCGTTTGCTAGAAAACTAGGTGAAAAAGCTAACTAGTTAACACTTAACTAAGAGATACGGAAATACAACCTTTGTAGATCCGGTGCTCCACCTCCATAGCTCCGCAACGAAGTCTTCTCCGCTGTCCAAAAAGAATTCGGGCTCTAGCGTCGACTTCTTCGGAGAATAAGCGAGCTAGGTCGTCGATGTCCATGCCGAAGATGATCTACGTCGAGGCATCGCTAGATCAAGCTCCACCTTCACCAAGTCTTGAAAACTTGTGAAGGAAACACACTCTACTACTTGGCAAGAGGTAGAGGATGAAGAAATAGGAAGTGGGTAGACTTTAGTTTTGGATTTCTCACTCATATCATCAATCCACCATTGATGTAGTCTAGGTTTTTCTTCTTTTGTTGAAGGAAGAAGAAGAAGAAAAGATATGATAAGTTTTTTTTATGAAAAATAATAATAATATCATTCTTATCATAACTTTAACCTAAGTTAAGTGTAGAGAATTGACCAAGGTTAAAGGAATGGTTAGGGTTTAGGAGATGAGACAAAAATAGTTGCATCATAAAAGCTTCATGAAGCTTCAAGTGCAAACAAAATAAGCCACCATTTTTCTCTCATTTCTTTTCCTTTTTCCAAAAATAAAAAGACTAATTAATGAATAAGTAAAACCCTTAACCATTTAAATAACTTTGGTTAAATTCTTTACACATAACCTAGCAATCATGCATCATCAAACATGATACAATAAAGTGCACAAAATCATATCGCATATGCAATGCGCACACCCGAGTGAGAAAATCCATTTTAAAGTGAACCGATACTAGCTGATGCAAAGTAATATATCAAATATATAATCATACATTAAATCATTAAATCAACACTTGATTCAATGATCCGGTCATGTCGCACATAACCGACTGGTATCATTAGTAACAACTTATCGAATCAACACTTGATCCGATAACCCGGCTATATCGCATATAACCGATCAATGTCACATCGCGAGAATCGAATACAGTATCACATACTGGTATTATTCTCGGTCCCGCACATATCTCATATGCGCTCCTATTTCGTTTCGCTTGAGCCAGGAAACCTCTGTGTAGGACTCTAAAGACTCGTCAATACGCCGGCAGCAGATGATGATCATATCAAGCATCCACAAGCCGCAAGCGGTCTGCTAAACGTAACGGCCACCCGGGTATTGAGCGATCTGAAGATCTACGAGCAAGCCCGCTCACACTCCAGTGAATCCAACCAGTAACACTACCGTACAGTCCGGTCTGATCGTCTGATATGTCGCATATCTCGCCTAGGGGTGGTAAACGTCAGACCCCAATAGCTCGATAAGTCGTGTCGATATGAGGTCTATAACAATTCGAGAAACTACCGGTAACACTTACCAGTAAATCTCAGCAACCCTGGCCAGGGATTTCCTGTTATAGCCAATCGAACACAGCGCAACATCAACCCCCTATACCGGGAGAGACGAATCCCCTCCTATCGCTCATTGCCTCCATGTGATTCGGGACTGTACCCAAAAACCACCGTTTTGCACGCCCTCTTGGACGTGGTAAGATGGAAATCAAAGCACAGTGGGAACCACACAAGACTTTATGACGATCTCGGGTCAACAGACTACTCTGTACCAGTGTCACCAGAGAACTGCCATCTGACGTGAGGTATAATACCATCTGGGAGTTCTCGGCGAGTCCGTCCAGTGTACCCAGTCTCTACTGAGCACCCGTATATCATCTCCGATGTCAAACACCAATGGATATGGGATCATCCATCGCCCATCTGTATGGGTCGAGAAGGTATACGCTAGTCTACTCTAGTATATCGATGCCCCGTCTCGATACACCCACGACTAGGGACTTTGAAGGATGTACTTATGGAATACCATGTCCCCACTAGTATGATCCTCATCATAGTCCAGGTAGTCAAGTACAGATCCTAAGGGCTTTACCAACATGTAACAGAGAGACAAACAGTATACACGTTAAGGTAAAGATCAACCAGACAGCATACTATCATGTCGAGCAAGAAAGTCCTCCCTATATATGTCCCAGCATCCACTACAATATACATCCTATGTACAGTAATGGCCTCTAGGGCATACATATAACTGACAATCTCCCACTTGCACTAGGGCCATCTGTAGCAGTGGTTGTAGTATCTCATACTCAACCATCCCTTAAAAGTCTCTCTCCGGGAACAGGCCTTTGTGAGTGGATCCGCTGTGTTGTCCTCTGAGTCTACTCTCCTAACCTCGATCTCCCTGGAGATCAACCATCTCCATGATCAAGTGATACTGCCATAGAATATGTCTGGATCACTGATGGGACCGGCGTTCCTTGGCATAAGCCACAACTCCATTGTCATACAATGGGAGGAACATAGTTCATCTCATGAACCAATATACACCCAAACAGCCTCTTTGGTAGCATGTTAAGTAGCAATGTATCCTGCCTTTATCGTCTAGTATGTCACGGTATCTAGCTTGGAACTCTTCCAACATACCGTCCCTTTACTGAGGGTAAAGACAATGCCTGTGACTGACACTCAGTCGTCTTTATCACTCTGGAACCATTCCAGTGATTCTCCCCAGGGTCGATTGATACCATCTCACTACAACTAGTGAGAATCCTAACATCCATTTAGATCTATCTCATAGATCCAAAACACAGGATTTAGGGGGTATCACTTTGATCCTATATGGAGAATCATTGTGATAAGCGGAGATTGACCGAGCGTAGCATAGGAAACTCCTTTCTTATCAAGAGTATGTTATCCACGTACTCTACGAGGATCATCACCATACTCCCTACTACCTTTTTGTATATACAAGGTTCATCTACCATTTTGATGATGTCAAACTCTTTGACTAACACATCAAAACAGATGTTCCAACTCCGCGATACCTGCTTTATCCTATAAAGCATCTTGCACATGTTTCCGCTGCTCCCACTGTCTATGAAGCCCTCTGGCTGTGTACTTATAGACGCATTCTTCTAAAACATCATTTAGAAAAGCAGTCAAGACACCCAACCACCAGATATCGTAGTCATGGTATGTAGCCGTGGCAAGTAGGATCTGGATGGACTTAAGCATAGATACTGGAAAAGGTTTCATCATTATCCACTCCTGGTCGATGACGAAAGCCTTTAACAAGTCTAGCTTTGAAAGTCTCAACTTTTCCATCTACACCAAGTAATCTTCTCAAGATATACTTGCTCCTGATGGGGATTTAACCCTTCAGATATAGCAACTAAAGTCCATACTTTGTTGGTGTATAAGGATTCCATCTCAGATCGCTAAGCATCCAGCCATTCTTACAGAGTCCCATTCCTGATGGCCAGCTCAAAACTAGTTGGGTCATCATCTCATGATGCAATCCTCGCTCCCACTGTCATAGAGAAACCGAAGTATCTCTCAGGTGGGTGAGGAACCCTACTAGATCGGCGGAGAGGCTGAGGTTCGTTGGAATCTACTAAATCCTTTGGTTCTACCAAATCATCTGCTTTAGCTTGTATAGCTGGAACTATTCCAGTTCTACATAACAGACCTTGCCTCGAACTTGTCCGGATTATGGTTTTAGACCTAGGCCGGACAACCCCAAATCTTAACCAACTTAAGATATGGGCTCTTCCATTTCCATATCATATATGAAGTGGTAGGCAACTGATTTGATTCGCTATTCAATAGGTATGCAACTTCTCAAGTGCATAACACCCAATAGGAAAAAGGTAACTCAGTAGTACTCATCATAGAGCACACCATATCCAATAGGGTGTATCTGCTCCGCCCCGACATACCATCATGCAATGGTGTATACGGAGGAGTAATGCTGAGAGAGAATCTCATTCTCCTTTAGAATAGTCCAGGAATTCCATGCACAAGTATTCTCCTCCCTGATCTCATCATAGGACATAATACTTATACCCGTATTTTGGTTCTCTACTTCTCGCCTATATTCTGTGAATATCTCAAAAGGCTCGGACTCATGTTTCAACAGGAACATATGTCTGAATCTTGAGAGATTATCAGAGAATGTAATGAAATACAAAGAACCTGTCCTGGCATGTGTAGACAGGGGACCTTACATACATCAACATGTATTATCCCAAGAGTTCACTAACTCTTTCTCTGTTTCCAGTAAACGGAGCTATGGTCATCTTATCTTTGTGACATGACTGGCGAGTTTCACAAGATGCAAATTCAAACTAATTTAAATATGCATCTAAATGTAACTTCAGCTAGTCGGGTCGCATTGATATGACCTAGTCTACAATGCCTTAAGAAGGATCCGTTCATTTCTGAACTCTTCCTCTTATGTGTGTTCCATATACTAAGAACTGTAGTTTGATTTAGAACATCAATGCTTTTAGATAACGTGCCTGAACTGATCAACTTTTGATATAGGAAATGTTCAAAACATTATCCAACAATACAAAATTATATCCTTTCTTTACTAATAAAGAGAGAGATATGATTTTGTATATCAGGTTCGGTATCTAATAACATTCGTTCAGAATCAATGTATTGGTAATACAGGGTGGCTGTGACCGACAGACTTGGCTGCAACTCTTGCCCCGTTTTCTGCCTGATGAAACTTATCACCCGTTCTCAGTTCTCTACCTATCTGTAGCCCTATGTAACAGATTACATATCTGGGATCCTGATCTGGTATCACATACCCAGGACGTAAAGGATACTGAGAAACAGTTCTCTGTAATGAACACACCCGAAGATGATGCATCAGCATGCACTTTCTTCGTTTGGGCGGTACGGGAATTCTGGTAATCCCCTATTTCCTGCTCTGTCTTATAACATTTATAAGTTGGAGCGGGACCAACGTTCCCCAGCTCAGTATAACAAGCGGGTTCGGTCAAAAATCCGTATTATTATCTTGATTAAGGCGTGATATGGTCGCTACCTGGAGAGAGAGAGAAGAAAACACTCAGCGTGCGCTCTGTCAAGAATAGATTGGTTATTATTTTATCTAATCAGGATGGCTCCCACTGCTTTTTATCAAATCTTCCTTCAAACCCAAAAAGGAAAGACTAGCCGGGATTAATTACACACTACAAGTTCGCCAATCTTTCAGCCAGGCCAGTGTCGGTACTTTGAGGGAGGTCCCCCGTGCTTTCGCACGAACCTAATTAATGTAAACCTCGTTTTCCCAGAGGCGTAACCTCGTTAACACCTTTCTAGACACCTACCTGATCGGCTAATTGTAATATGTAAAATTCTCCCAGGAGTAACTCTTACTCGCAGCGGGTATCGGGATCCAACTATCTCATAGAAGGTATGCAATCTCATTGCAAATTTCAACACTTGAAATTCCCGATAATATTTTGCCCCTAACGTGCTATGACCTTGACGAAAGCCAACAAACCATAGCCCGCTAGTCAAGTTCAACCCGTACATTTCTTGATCGAATTAAACCCACCCGCACGACCCTTGACGAAAGCCAACAAAGCCGCACGACTACCCTAATCCAATCGCATCGTATGCTAGCAGATAAGCAGCATATAGCTACCGCACACTGCACCTTGACGAAAGCCAACAAATGCAGCACGAATACTATATACTACTTATCTGAAATGACGGAGGGCTACGACAGGTTTTTCTGAAAACCTATTGCGTAATGAACTTGATATCGTTGTAGGATCGAATGAATTTTGAAATGGAGTGCTTTTGAGGCTTTTCCAGTTTTGCTAAAGGAGTCACTCCCGGTGAAGGGATCGTCGGTCCTTTCCTCGTCGAATGAGGTGCGGGATATATCATATATATCACTGTGCAAAGCAAAAACTCTAAAAGCAATCAAAAGACAAACCGAGTGTGTAGCATCTGCCAGTTATTGCTAAAGGAGTCACTCCCGGTGAAGGGATCTCGGTCCTTTCCTCATCGAATAAGGTGCAGGATATATCTCATATACCTC
Organism: Agapanthus africanus; assembly: GCA_030015575.1. NCBI lineage: Eukaryota > Viridiplantae > Streptophyta > Magnoliopsida > Asparagales > Amaryllidaceae > Agapanthus > Agapanthus africanus. The sequence goes on from CM057348.1 coordinate 229,988,212, forward strand.
TGTGCAAAGCAAGAACTGTAGCTACCTGTTTTATTTTGAAATTCGATTCTACAACATCTTTAGGTTTCTTTTATTTTCATTAATCACATTAATGAAATCACATCATTTAAGTACCTAAACATCACAGATAAATACGACGTACACTTATGCCATCCGCATTCGCCTCGATGTCCCCTCGTGCACCGTTAGGTTAGGTAACTAACGGCAGAGCGGGGCAGGGCTAGCGCGGGTGTAAAACATAAGTAACGTCTATATAATATATCATATATACTATATATGCTGTATCTATCATAGAACATCACATGATCACATCACAGATATCGCAGCAGAAGAAACATATGAAATATTGGATATACTAGGACGTCCGTGTTTTCAATACGAGCCAGTATAAAACACGGATTCCACGGTCGCGATGAATAGCCAAACCCACACCCCTAGACCCCTACGAGAGCGGCAAGCAACCCTACCAATTCTGGAGTTAGGAGACCCGGACTCGACTCCTCGAGTTGGTCTCCCACTGGACTCCAGAACCCGGTTACTTGTGCTCCCCTCCTTGGGTCTATCCTAGTGCGGAAAAGTAAATAATATACAAACGGTGACAACTTCCGCAACCTGGAAGTGCCCTAATAAAGAATATTACATACAAGTTTTTACATGAATGAAAATGAAAAACACTCATCTCACATAAAAAAAAAAACCCGGCTATTCAAACACGACGATCCAATATAACATATCCAGCAACACATAACATCACATGTCATCAACGTAAGTAAATATGCGCATCCCAATTGTCGTTGACATATAGCAACGAAACCGGCGATATCACATATTACACTTACGGTCACAGAAAAGAAAGTGTAAAACTACAACAGTTGGAATCCGCAACCTCCATAGACATCGCATGCCTAATCAAATGAATTCTTTAGACATCGCATGCCTAACAATTATAAACTCCGCATTTTAGTCTCATTATCGAAAACTCCTTTTCAACATCAAGTCGGGCAATTCAACAAGATTCCCGACATGCTGATCGAATGCTCGTCGCAAACTTTAGTAGGCGGCTGCACCCCAGATACCGTCGACGAAGTGCACCAAGGCGGAACACCGCTACCGCGAGCACCCAAACGGATGCTTTCGGCGACGGGGTTCTCCTACAGTCACTTGGTCGGGGCTATGGAGTGAGGCTGTCTATTAAGTTTACCGGCGAATATCCGCGTACGCTACGTGATTGCGACGGACTTTTGATCGCATCAAAATTCCGTGGCAACCGATCAAGTGAGACTAAAGTGCTATGTTTATAACATTCATTCAGTTATCTCATAACTGTTGTGAATTCCAATTATTGTATCACATTCCGGATAATAGAAAATGTTAAACTTTCCGATCGAACAATCGAACACCCAAGTTTTCCCGATACAGCTCAACACATGAAACAAGTCTAAAAACATTCAGTTCGTGCCTCAGTACCAACGGTCCAGCCGTAGAAGGGTCAAGCCAACGCCTCACATGTGGCACGCCGTACTGCCCCAAACCCGAAGGTTCAAAGGGCAGTTCAAGACGGTCACATAATCGAGTTAAGGTTTGTTGTCTTCTAGAGGGACCATCGCGTTACTTGCACTACTTAGAACGTCGTTAAACTTCGGAAAATCCAACACTTGGAAATTTCCCGACAGGGGAAAAATTGGGTATTTATATCCGGTCGAACATTTTAACAGTTTCTAAAATATCCGGAAAAACATAAACAAAGTTAAATTAACCGATCAAATTAACGAATCCCCAATAAAACCCTAGAAAACTCAACACCTGAGTGGAATTAAAAAATTCACATAAAAAATTGCCAAGAAAGGACCTAAGAATAAATATATGAAATTTGAGGGACTAAGTCGAAATTTGGGCCGCGGAAGCGCCGCCAAACCCCTGGTTTGGCCGCGGATCCGCGCTCCAATTATTGAATTAGTCGACCAAACTTCACAGTAATTCTTAGTTTTTCCTGCTTATTTTTCTGCATATTTTTAATTCACAAAATACAACAGTTTTGAAAAATGTACAGAGAGCGATTTTGCTTGGGGTTTCGCGGTTCGATCGGATCTCTAACTTCGTCTACCGATCGCCTAAGGCTCTAGCTAGGCTCTGATACCACTATAGGGTTCCTAGGCACTCTAAGGAGGTCTCACAAGGCATCGAACATGCCAATATAAAATTTTACGGGTGCCGAGAGACCCGACTACGGATCGTTTGCTAGAAAACTAGGCGAAAAGCTAACTAGTTAACACTTAACTAAGAGATACGGAAATACAACCTTTGTAGATCCGGTGCTCCACCTCCATAGCTCCACAACGAAGTCCTCTCCGCTGTCCAAAAAGAATCCGGGCTCTAGCGTCGACTTCTTCGGAGAATAAGCGAGCTAGGTCGTCGATGTCCATGCCGAAGATGATCTACGTCGAGGCATCGCTAGATCAAGCTCCACCTTCACCAAGTCTTGAAAACTTGTGAAGGAAACACACTCTACTACTTGGCAAGAGGTAGAGGATGAAGAAATAGGAAGTGGGTAGACTTTAGTTTTGGATTTCTCACTCATATCATCAATCCACCATTGATGTAGTCTAGGTTTTTCTTCTTTTGTTGAAGGAAGAAGAAGAAGAAAAGATATGATAAGTTTTTTTTATGAAAAAAAATAATAATATCATTCTTATCATAACTTTAACCTAAGTTAAGTGTAGAGAATTGACCAAGGTTAAAGGAATGGTTAGGGTTTAGGAGATGAGACAAAAATGGTTGCATCATAAAAGCTTCATGAAGCTTCAAGTGCAAACAAAATAAGCCACCATTTTTCTCTCATTTCTTTTCCTTTTTCCAAAACTAAAAAGACTAATTAATGAATAAGTAAAACCCTTAACCATTTAAATAACTTTGGTTAAATTCTTTACACATAACCTAGCAATCATGCATCATCAAACATGATACAATAAAGTGCACAAAATCATATCGCATATGCAATGCGCACACCCGAGTGAGAAAATCCATTTTAAAGTGAACCGATACTAGCTGATGCAAAGTAATATATCAAATATATAATCATACATTAAATCATTAAATCAACACTTGATTCAATGATCCGGTCATGTCGCACATAAACGACTGGTATCATTAGTAACAACTTATCGAATCAACACTTGATCCGATAACCCGGCTATATCGCATATAACCGATCAATGTCACATCGCGAGAATCGAATACAGTATCACATACTGGTATTATTCTCGGTCCCGCACATATCTCATATGCGCTCCTATTTCGTTTCGCTTGAGCCAGGAAACCTCTGTGTAGGACTCTAAAGACTCGTCAATACGCCGGCAGCAGATGATGATCATATCAAGCATCCACAAGCCGCAAGCGGTCTGCTAAACTTAACGGCCACCCGGGTATTGAGCGATCTGAAGATCTACGAGCAAGCCCGCTCACACTCCAGTGAATCCAACCAGTAACACTACCGTACAGTCCGGTCTGATCGTCTGATATGTCGCATATCTCGCCTAGGGGTGGTAAACGTCAGACCCCAATAGCTCGATAAGTCGTGTCGATATGAGGTCTATAACAATTCGAGAAACTACCGGTAACACTTACCAGTAAATCTCAGCAACCCTGGCCAGGGATTTCCTGTTATAGCCAATCGAACACAGCGCAACATCAACCCCCTATACCGGGAGAGACGAATCCCCTCCTATCGCTCATTGCCTCCATGTGATTCGGGACTGTACCCAAAAACCACCGTTTTGCACGCCCTCTTGGACGTGGTAAGATGGAAATCAAAGCACAGTGGGAACCACACAAGACTTTATGACGATCTCGGGTCAACAGACTACTCTGTACCAGTGTCACCAGAGAACTGCCATCTGACGTGAGGTATAATACCATCTGGGAGTTCTCGGCGAGTCCGTCCAGTGTACCCAGTCTCTACTGAGCACCCGTATATCATCTCCGATGTCAAACACCAGTGGATATGGGATCATCCATCGCCCATCTGTATGGGTCGAGAAGGTATACGCTAGTCTACTCTGGTATATCGATGCCCCGTCTCGATACACCCACGACTAGGGACTTTGAAGGATGTACTTATGGACTACCATGTCCCCACTAGTATGATCCGCATCATAGTCCAGGTAGTCAAGTACAGATCCTAAGGGCTTTACCAACATGTAACAGAGAGACAAACAGTATACACGTTAAGGTAAAGATCAACCAGATAGCATACTTTCATGTCGAGCAAGAAAGTCCTCCCTATATATGTCCCAGCATCCACTACAATATACATCCTATGTACAGTAATGGCCTCTAGGGCATACATATAACTAACAACAATAATTCATTATTCATCACAAAAGGATTATGAGATTCATCTTCTTCTTCCTTGAGTTTCTTCTTGAAATAGCTTTCTTTTGTGATGAAAGTGAGTGAGAAAAAGATTATAAATGAGAGCAAAAATCCTACTTCATCATCCTCATCTATCCTTGCCATTTAGATGAGGGTGTTCACATCATTTCATGAGTGATAGCTTGTGTTAACGAAACTTCAAGGTAGATCATCTATGTTATCGAAGATCGGAAGCAAGGTTGCATCATTCTCTTCGTGAAGCCTCTCGAGAGTCCGGAACACAATGATCGCAGCGAAGGGACCTCAACACGGAACTTAAGAAGTGAAGGACCGGATCTATAAAGGTTGTAATCTCTCTCACTTAGTGTTAAAGTGTTTAACATGTTAGTTTTCGCATAAACTAAAGTTTAAAGATCCGGTTTTGGGTTGTTCGGCACGGCTAAAATTTTAATCGGGCATGGTTGATGCCTCGTAGACCCTTGTGCGCGTGCATAGCAACCCTACAGGTATTGGGGGTGAGATCGCGCTGTGTCGAAGAGAGCAATTACACGAAGTCCTTGGCCAAGGCAGGAGATTTACAGGTAGGTATTCCAGAAGTATCTCAGGGTGTTCTGGGCTACACTCCGACACGACTTGTACCGCTTTTGGGGGTCTGAGTTTTACCAAACCCCTAGGCCCGACATGCGATACTCATAGACGAACGGACTGGACTGTACGGATATTATCAGTAACAGGCTCAGTAGGGTGTCAGGATGAGTTCGCTCATCGACCTCCCTTTTGGTCAATACCTGGTAGCCCATTACATACAGCTAGTACCACTGACGTGCTAGTGGTTAAATCCACAGCCAAAATATTGACGAGTCTTTAGAGTCCCCCACAGACAGTTTCTCAAGTTTCGGGCGAAACGTTGTAGACGCCGTATGGATTTATGGCAGGGTTCGAACATACGCGTGCACTTGTGCACGTGTCATGGTTCGGACGGATAATACTAGCGGGCTTTGGTTTAAGCCGGATCCTAGTATTATACTGTGTAGATTTTGTCTCATTGCATTTGTATTCGGTCTGAATAAAAATACGGGTATGTATATACAGTCGCGGGGTTATCCTGTAATTTATTACGGGATCGCTTTTTGAAGTTGCCGGTTTGCATTCCGTTTCGGCCATTTTTCTTTCTTCCATTCTTGGCTGAAATTCCTTTGTTGAAAGGGGGCATATTTGCAAATATGAAATTAGTAATGGAGGGGGTTTATTGTGGTGCTGGGGCTGCAGAATTTTTGTGGTAGCCTCTTGAGTTTTCTAGAGAGCTTGGCTTCATTTTTTGTGCATCATTGTTGCATTAATTGTGAAAGGATTGGATTAGACTTTGGTTGTGACATTTTTTCCTCTTTATCATCACACTTGTGCTTATGCTCACCACCACCATTTCCTCATGAGCATGGCTAGCCACTACAAGGGAGAGCCCCAAAATTTTGTGAGGGAGAAATTTTTGATCTCATTTTCATTTGCACAAAAATCCTTAGCTCAATTCCAAAGCTCATTTAATCTTCCCTCCATAGTGGCAACTTCGATTAACCCATGAGACAAAGCATTCTACGTATATTCTACAGCAATCTTCGACACGTCGGCTAGCAAACTTCATGTCCGAGTTGCCTCGGTTCAGAGGTGGGAGCCCGTAAAAAGACTCGTTGATGTGGTGCCCTTCCGAAGAGGAGACCGGAGATCGGAGATGCCGCGAGGAGCTTGGGATGGTGGCCAAAGACCGAAGGACACGGATCGATCGGTATAGCCTTTCCAACCCTTCTCTAGTTTGCTAGTTGTAGATTAATGGTTTGATCCGGGATTAAAGTCTGTGATAGCGCCGGTTTCAAGTTTTGAAAAAGTTTCCGTTTCCGCATTTTGGGCTCGGATCGACGGCCGGGGCGCTACCTAGACTTACATGGTATCAGAGCCACGCCATTAAGCTTTACTAGCTTGTTCTAACGTATTTAAAATATCGATCGAACGAAATTTCCAATACCGCGATTCCAATTTTATAGTTTCTGTCGAATTTTTTTTCTCGTCGAAAAATTATTTTGAGTATTGCAGAAAAACATGCAGGCCTTTTTAAAAGATCTGAGAAAATTTGGCACACTGATATCACTGTAGCGCCGCGGAACCGTGGCCGTACCAACGTTTTGGCCGCGGTTCCGCCGCATTACTGTAGCTACACTGCATCAAATTTTCTACAGTGGTCTCTGACTTGGAATTGGGGTTTCTGGTATTTTTTGTTTTGGCCCAGATTATTTTGAGTACTGGATCTATGCTTGGGGCCCACTTCGGGAAATTTTGTCGATCGAAAAATTTAAATATATTAGTTTACAGTACTTACATTATATCTGTGACCGTGAATGTCATTTGATCGGTAAATCTTGTCTAATTGCTACAGCCCTTTTAGACAGATTTGCGAACGTGACATTCACGTTGATGTTCTGTGTTGTATTGTGATGTTTCGGATTTGTCGTGGTGGATAGCCTGGATGAAATGGTAGTACAGTTTTGTTATATATGTACATTTGATATTGCGGGGCGAGCGTCCGACATGTGGACTGCCGTCACTGCCTGTTTGTATATTATTCTTTTGGGGCACGACCGGGCTGAGGTCGATGTACCTATTGTATATACATTTTATTTTCTGTACTAGGATTACCCCGCGGAGGGGTGCACGGATAGCCGGGTTCTAGAGGGTAACATGACCGCATCTCATGGCTTTGAGACGGAGGGGTCTTCACTCTAGAATTGGCGGGCTATTCGCCGCACTCGTAGGGGGTATAGGATGACCCAAGGAGGGGTGCTCAGGTTACCGGATTTCGTGAAGTGCTGGGTGGCCCGTTCACCTTGTTGAAGGGGGCTGCCGCTCTTCAGGTTTTGGCGGGTAACCTGCCGCGCCCGTAGGGGTCTAGTATTTCATTGCACAGGCTATCCACACAACCAGGGGAACGTCGGGTTTCAGTAGCGGCTCTATGAAACCCGAGGATCCCAGATTATCTGTAGAGTTCTGTGATACTTATTACATTTCTGTGATGTTGCATTTTGTCACGCCTTGAGCGATTATTATATATTGATATATATACTAGTAGATGTTGTATATGTTTTACACCCGTGCTAGTCCAGTCCCCGCTCTGTCGTTAGTTAAGTAACTTAACGGGTGATGACGGGATCCGGTGGCGAATGCGGATGGCATATACGTACATCGTATTTTCGTTCTTTATTAGTGTGATCAATTGATGGGACAGCATTGATTCGGATCAATGCAAGCTAAACAAACCTATTCCGATGTTGTTGGAACGTTTTTTCAAAAAGCTGTTATTGCAAGGACGTTTTCTTTTGTTTTGCACAGTGGTATTCGGTTATGAATATCCAGCACCTCAGTCGACGAGGCAAGGGCCGAGATCCCTTCACCGGGAGTGACCCCTTGGACAGAAGTTTGCGTCGGGGTAATAACTTCACTATAGCCGATTGCCTTTTTGCTTTGCATCATGGTATTCAGTTGGAATATCCTGCACCTCATTCTACGAGGAAAGAGCCGAGATCCCTTCACCGGGAGTAACCTCTTTAGCAAAGGTTTTCGCTACTATATTTTTATAAAAAGCTACCCGGTTCCTTCAACGATATCAAGTTCATTACGTTAAATGTTTTTCGCCAAAAACCATTCGTAGCCCTCCGTCATTTCAGAAAGGTAGCACTTAGTATTCATGCTATGTATGTTGGCCTTCGTCAAGGCATAGTGTATGGTAGCTATTTATTACTTTTCTGCTGCATAGATAGATGCGTTGGTTTGGGACAGTCGTACTACTATTTTGGCCTTCGTCAAGGGTATGTACCGGTGGGTTCAAATTAACCTGGATAATGACTGGTAGAACTTGACATGTGACTGTAGGGTTCCTAGGCACACTAATGAATTCTCACAAGGCATCAACCATGCCAATTTCTAATTTTACAAGTGCCGAGAAACCCTAATACGGATCGTCGACTAGAATTTTAGGCGAAAAGTTAAGCTAGTTAACATCTTAACTAAAAGTGAGAAGCTACAACCTTTGTAGATCCAGTTCTCCACTTCCTTAGCTCCACGTAGACGTCCTCTCGCTGTCCTAGTCAGATCTCAGACTCTAGCATCGGCTTCATCGGAGAAATGAGCGGACAAGTCGTCGGCTACGATGCCGAAGATGATCTACGTCGAGGTTACACAAGATCAAGCTCCAACTTCACCGAGTTGTGAAACTTGTGAAGAAAACACCCTATACTACTTGGCAAGAGGTAGAGGGTAAAGAAATAGGAGGTGGGTTCAGTTTAGAATTGGATTTCTCACACTTTTGCTCAAGATGCCATTGATGAAGACAAGCTTTCCTTCTTGATGAAGATGATGAAGAAGAAAAAAAAGATATGATAAGTATTGCTTTTAAAATGAAATAAAATCAATACTTATCATATGCTAACCATGGTAAAGTGTAGAGAATAGATCATGGTTAGTTAGAATGGTTAGGGTTAAGGATGAAGACAAAATGGTAACAAAGTCAAACCTTCATGAAGCTTCAACTAAATACAAAGAAAGCCACCATTTTTCTTCATAATCCTTTCCAAAATCAATAAATAAATAAATGAGTAATAAAAAGGAAACCCTAACCATTACACAACCATGGTTTAATCTTTACACAAAACAAAAGTTAGCATGCAACATCAAACATGATACAATCAAGTGCACACAAAATATATCACATATACAATGTGCTTTTCAAGTGAGAAAATCCCTTTAAAGTGAACCAATACTAATTAATGCAAAGTAATATATCAAATATATAATTATACATTAAATCATTAAATCAACACTTGATTCAATGATCCGGTCATGTCGCACATAACCGACTAGTATCCAATGTATCGACTTATCGAATCAATCTTTGATTCGATAACTAGGTTATATCACAAACAACCAATCGAAACATTCATCGCGAGAATGAAATGCGGTATCACATACACGCATCATTCTCGTTCCCGCACATATCTCATATGCGCCCCTATTTCGTTTCGCTTGAGCCAGAAAACCTCTATGTAGGACTCTAAAGACTCGTCAATACGCCGGTAGCAGATGATGATCATATCAAGCACCCACAAGCCGCAAGCGGTCTGCTAAACGTAACGGCCATCCGGGTATTGAGCGATCAGAAGATCGACGAGCTAGCCCGCTCACACTCCTGTGAATCCAACCAGTAACACTTACCGTACAGTCCGGTCTGTTCGTCTGATATGTCGCATATCAAGTCTAGGGGTGGTAAACGTCAGACCCCAATAACCGATAAGTCGTGCCAATGTGAGGCTCATAACGGGTCGAGAAACTATTGGTAACACTTACCAGCAAATCTCTGATCAGCCCTGGCCAGGGACTTCCCTGTTACAGCCAATCGAGCACAGCGCAACATCAACCCGCAATACCGGGAGAGACGAAACCCCTCCTATCGTTCATTGCCTCCATGTGACTCGGGACTGTACCCAAAGACCACCGTTTTGCACGCCCTCATGGACGTGGTAAGGTGGAGATCAAAGCACAGTGGGAATCACACAAGACTCTATGACGATCTCGGGTATACAGACTAACTTGTACAAGTGTCACCTGAGAACTGCCATCTGACGTGAGGTATAATACCATCTGGGAGTTCTCGGCGAGTCCCTCCAGTGTACCCAGTCTCCAGTGAGCACCCGTATACCATCTCTAATGTCAAACACCAATGGATATGGGATCATCCATCGCCCATCTCATGGGTCGAGAGGCGTATACGCTAGTCTACACTGGTATATCGATGCCCCGTCTCGATACACCCACGACTAGGGACCTTGAAGGATATACTTATGGACTACCATGTCCCCACTAGTATGATCTGCATCATAGTCCAGGTAGTCAAGTACACATCCTAAGGGCTTTATCAACATATAACTATAAGATAGTTTAAAGAGACCAGTATACATGTTAAGATAAAGTGCAACCAGATAGCATACTATCATATCGAGCAAGAAAGTCATCTCTATATATGTCCAAGCATCCAATATAATATACATCATCTGTACAATACTGGCCTCTAGGGCATACATACAACTAACAATCTCCCACTTGCACTAGGGCCAGCTGCTGTAGTATCGCATACCGAACATCCCGAAGAGTCTCTCAAACTGTATCTGGGGAATGGCCTTCGTGAGTGGATCCGCCGTGTTGTTCTTCGTGTCAACCCTCCTGACCTCGATCTCCCGGCGATCAACTATCTCCCGGATCAGGTGATACCGCCTCAGAATATGCCTAGATCGCTGATGGGACCTAGGTTCCTTGGCCAAAGCCACCGCTCCATTGTTATCGCAATACAAAGGTATTGGATGCTCAATGGATGGAACCACTCCAAGTTCAATAATGAACTTCTTGATCCAGAAAGCCTCTTTGGCAGCATCGTTGGCAGCGATGTATTCAGCCTCCGTTGTTGAGTCTGCCACGGTTTCCTGCTTGGAACTCTTCCAGCTAACCGCCCCTCCGTAAAGGGTAAAGACAAATCCCGACTGCGACTTAGAGTCGTCCTTATCACTCTGGAAGCTCGAATCGGTAAAGGACTCCACTTGGAGTTCTCCGTTACCATACACCAAGAGCATCTCCTTAGTCCTTCGTAAGTACTTGAGAATGCTCTTCACAGCTGTCCAGTGACTCTCTCCAGGATCAGCTTGATACCTACTCACTACACTTAGTGAGTATGCTACATCAGGTCTGGTACATAGCATCGCATACATAATAGAGCCTACAGCTGAAGCATAGGGTATTCCTTGCATGCGAGCTCTCTCCAAATTAGTCTTGGGAGACATCTCTTTGGAGAGAGTGACTCCAGAGATCGTGGGCAAGTTTCCACGCTTGGATTCTTCCATACTAAACCTCTTTAGTATGGTGTCAATGTACCTGGATTGGGACAATCCCAATATCCGTTTGGATCTATCTCTATAGATCCTAATTCCCAATATGCAGGAGGCATCACCAAGATCTTTCATTGAGAATCTTTGTGATAAGAAGAGCTTGACCGATTGCAGCATAGGAATATCATTTCCTATCAAGAGTATGTCGTCCACGTACAATACGAGGAAGACAACCTTACTCTCTGCCACCTTCTTGTAGATACAAGGTTCATCTGGGTTTTTGACGAAATCAAACTCTTTGATAACGACATCAAAGCAGATGTTCCAACTCCGCGATGCTTGCTTTAATCCATAAATGGATTTAAGCAGCTTGCACACCTTCCCGCTGCTCCCACTGTCTACGAAGCCCTCTGGCTGAGTCATGTACACGCACTCTTCTAAATCACCATTTAGAAAGGCGGTCTTAACATCCATTTGCCAGATTTCGTAGTCATGATATGCAGCGATGGCAAGCATGATCCGGATGGATTTAAGCATAGCCACTGGAGAAAAGGTTTCGTCATAGTCCACACCTGGTCTTTGACGAAAACCCTTTGCAACTAGTCTAGCTTTGAAAGTCTCCACTTTCCCATCTACACCAAGTTTTTTCTTGAAGATCCATTTGCTCCCAATGGGTTTTACCCCTTCAGGAGCAACTTCCAAAGTCCATACTTTGTTGGTGTACATGGATTCCATCTCGGACCGCATAGCATCCAGCCATTTTACCGAGTCCCTACTCGTGATGGCCTGCTCGAAGCTAGTTGGGTCATCATCCTCCATGATGCAATCCTCGCTCCCACCATCCATGAGAAAACCGTAGTATCTCTCAGGTGGGCGAGGTACCCTACTAGATCGGCGGAGTGGCTGAGGTTCATTGGGAGCTACTGAATCCTCTGGTTCCACTAAATCTTCTGTTGTGTTTTGTTCAGCTGGAACCTCTTGCAGTTCTACCTCAGAGCCACTAATCTCTTTTGCAAGAAATTCCTTTTCTAAAAAGGTGGCATGTTGAGCAACAAATACTCTTTGTTCCTCACTGTGGTAGAAGATATACCCTCGCGAATGTTTGGGATATCCAACAAATTTACACAAAACAGACCTTGCCTCGAGTTTGTCCGGTTTTTGTCTTTTGACATTGGCCGGGCAACCCCATATCTTAATAAAATTAAGATATGGTCTCTTCCCTTCCCATATCTCATATGGTGTGGTAGGCACAGATTTGGTGGGAACCCTATTCAGTAGGTATGCTGCTGTTTCCAGTGCATATCCCCAGAAGGAAACAGGTAACTCAGCTACACTCATCATAGAGCGCACCATATCCAATAGGGTGCGGTTCCTCCGTTCTAATACACCGTTGTGCTGTGGTGTATATGGAGGAGTCAGCTGAGAGAGAATCCCATTCTCTTTTAGGAAGTCCAGGAATTCAATGCTCAAGTATTCACCTCCTCGATCAGATCGTAGGATTTTAATACTTTTTCCGGTTTGGTTCTCGACTTCTTGTTTATATTCTCTAAATTTCTCAAAAGCTTCTGATTTGTGTTTCATCAGGAACACATATCCGAATCTAGAGAGATCGTCAGTGAATGTAATGAAGTATGAAGAACCATCCCTGGCATGTGTAGACATGGGACCGCATACATCACTATGTATCAGTCCCAAGAGTTCGGTAACTCTTTCTCCGTGTCCCGTAAACGGAGTTTTGGTCATCTTGCCTTTGAGACACGACTGGCAAGTGTCATAAGATGAAAATTCAAACGGATTTAAATATCCATCCTTATGCAACTTAGCTAGTCGTGTTGCATTGATGTGACCCATTCTACAATGCCATAAGAAGGATTCGTTCAGTTCAGAACTCTTCCTCTTGTGTGTGTTTGTTATACTTAGAACTGTGGATTGATTTAGAACATAAATGCCATTGCAAAACGTGCCTGATCCAACCAACTTTTGGTTACGGAAAATGTTCATAACATTATCCTGTAATAATAAATTATATCCCTCTTTACTCAATAAAGAAACTGATATAATGTTGCATATCAGGTTCGGCATGTAATAGCATTCGTTCAGAACCAATGTTTTACTAGTTGGTAATACAAGGTGATATTCCCCGACAGTCTTAGCTGCAACAATTGCACCATTTCCAACTCTAATGTCTTTATCACCTTCTCCAAGTTCTCTACCTTTCCTAAGCCCATGTAACTGATTACATATATGGGATCCTGACCCGGTATCTAATACCCAGGGCGTAGAGCAAATGCAGAAACAGTTCTCTGTAACGAACACACCCGAAGAAAATGCATCATCATGTACTTTCTTCATTCGGGTGGCATGGGAATCCTGGTATTCCCTTATATCCTGCTCTGTCCTATAACTCTTATAGGAAAGAACAGAACCAACGTTCCCCAGCACAGTATAACATGCGGGTTCGGTCAATACATCCATATTATTATCTTTATTAGGGCATGAAATGGTCTCTACCTGGAGAGAGAGAGAAGAAAACTCTTTAGCGTATGCCCGTCCAAGATCAGATTGGTTATTATCTTATCTAATCAGGATGGCTCCCACTGGTTTTTATCAAATCTTCCTTCAAACCCTAAAAGGAAAGACTAGCCGGGATTAATTACAAACTACAAGTTCGCCAATCTTTCAGCCAGGCCAGTGCTAGTACTTTGAGGGAGGTCCTCCGTGCTTTCGCACGAACCTAATTAATGTAAACCTCGTTTTCCCAGAGGCATAACCCCGTTGACACCTTTCTAGACACCTACTTGATCAGCTAGTTGCAATGTGTAAAACTCTCCCAGGAGTAACTCTTACTCTCAGTGGGTATCGGGATCCAACTATCTCATAGAAGGTATGCAATCTCATTGCAAATTTCAACACTTGAAATTCCCGATAATATTTTGCCCCAAGCATCCTATGACCTTGACGGAGGTCAACAAACCACAGGGTGCAAGTCAAGTTCAACCCGTCATTTCTTGATTGAATCAAACCCACCCGCACGACCCTTGACGGAGGTCAACAAGGTCGTACGACTACCCTAATCCAATCTGCATCACATGCATTAGCAGATAAATACTAGTTAGCTACCGCACACTATGCCTTGACGGAGGTCAACAAACGTAGCACGAATACTAAGTAGGATTTATCTGAAATGACGGAGGGCTACGACAGGTTTTTCTGAAAAGCTATTGCGTAATGAACTTGATATCGTTGTAGAATCAAATGAAGTTTTGAAATGGAGCGATTTTGAGGCTTTTCTAGTTTTGCTAAAGGGGTCACTCCCGGTGAAGGGATCGTCGGCCCTTTCCTCGTCGAATGAGGTACGGGATATATCATATATATCACTGTGCAAAGCAGAAACTATAGAAGCAATCAAAAACAAACCGAGTGTGTAGCATCTGCCAGTTATTGCTAAAGGAGTCACTCCCGGTGAAGGGATCTCGGTCCTTTCCTCATCGAATAAGGTGCAGGGTATATCATTTATACCGCTATGCAAAGCAAGAACTGTAGCTACCTGTTTTGTTTAAAATTTGATTCTACAACATCTTAGGTTTCTTTTCTTTCATTAATCACATTAATGAAGTCCAGATAAATACGACGTACACTTATGCCATCCGCATTCGCCTGGATGTCCCCTCGTGCACCGTTAGGTTAGGTAACTAACGGCAGAGCAGGGCAGGGCTAGTGCGGGTGAAAAACATAAGTAACGTCTATATAATATATCTTATATACTATATACTGTATCAATCACAGAACATCATATGATCACATCACAGATATCGCAGCAGAAGAAACATATGAAACATTGGATATACTAGGACGTCCGTGTTTTCAATACGAGCCAGTATAAAACATAGATTCCACAGTCGTGATGAATAGCCAATCCCACACCCCTAGACCCCTACGAGAGCGGCAAGCAACCCTACCAATTCTAGGGTTAGGAGACCCGGACTCGACTCCTCGAGATGGTCTCCCACTGGACCCTAGAACCCGGTTATTTGTGCTCCCCTCCTTGGGTCTATCCTAATGCGGAAAAGTAAATAATATACAAAAGGTGACAACTTCCGCAACCTGGAAGTGCCCCAAATAAAAGAATATTACATACAAGTTTTTTTACATGAATGAAAATGAAAAACACTCATCTCACATAAAAAACCCCGGTTATTCAAACACGACAATCCAATATAACATATCCAGCAACACATAACATCACATGTCATCAACGTAAGTAAATATGCGCATCCCAATTGTCGTTGACATATAGCAACGAAACCGGCGATATCACATATTACACTTACGGTCACAGAAAAGAAAGTATAAAACTACAACAGTTGGAATTCGCAACCTCTTTAGATATCGCATGCCTAATCAAATGAAATACTTAGACATCACATGCCTAACAATTATAAACCCCCCATTTTAGTTCCATTATCGAAAACTCTTTTCAATATCAAATGAGACTAAACCGCTAGATTTATAACATTCATTCAGTAATCTCATAACTGTTTGTGAATTCCAATTATTGTATCCCATTCCGGATAAATAGAAAATATTAAACTTTCCGATCGAACATTCGAACACCCAAGTTTTCACGAAACCGTTCAACACATGAATTAGGTTCAAAGACATTCACTTCATGCCTCAGTACCAACGGTCCAGCCGTAGAAGGGTCAAACCAACGCCTCACATGTGGCACGCCGTACTGCCCCAAACCCGAAGGTTCAAAGGGCAGTTCAAGACGGTCACATAATCGAGTTAAGGTTTATTGTCTTCTAGAGGGACCATCGCGTTACTTGCACTACTCAGAACGTCTTTAAACCACAGAAAAATACAACACTTGGAAATTTTCGGCAGGGGAAAAGTTGGGTATTTATATCCGGTCGAACTTTTTAACATATTCGAAAATTATCCGGAAAAACGACATAGAAAAAACTTGATAATCCGATCGAAACGACGATTTTTAATGCAACCCCAGAACACTCAACTCTTTAGTCAAATTAAAAATTCCCAGAAAACTCAGCATAATAAAATAGGAATTACTGTGCAAATTTGGAAGCCTGACGTCAGAAGGTGGTCGCGGAACCGCCGCAGTAGCTAGGCTTCTGCCGCGGTTCCGCCGCACTTTAGACTCTTCGTTTGGAAAAATTTGCACCGTAATTCTTATATTTCCCTGCTGAATTTTTTAAGCATTTTTAATAACGAAAAAACCCAATTTTTGAAAAAAGTCCAGAGAGCAATTAGGTTTTTAGGGTTTCGGTTCGATCGGGTTTCAAAAGTCGTCTACACTTCGCCTAAGGCTCTAGCTAGTCTCTGATACCACTGTAGGTCAGGCAGCAACCCCATCCAATGGGGTGACCGTGGCACCAACGGGTCCCTCAGCGGCTACTTTTTACGCATGCCCCCTCGCGAGGACTACAACCCGCCGGAACACCTTCCGGTCTCGGGACACCGTAGGGGTAAGAGCCTATGCTTCGCCACACTGTCACACAGTGAGAACCCCCCATAGGTCGACATCCAATGCCTAGTATACATCATCTGTACAATACTGGCCTCTAGAGCATACATACAACTAACAGTGACTTATTATATGTTGGCCTTCGTCAAGGTCATAAGAGCATGGGGTAAAAATCACATCGGGAGTTTCTAAAGAAACTGAAACTTGCGGCGTAAAAATCACATCGGGGTAAAAATCACATAGGCTGGTGCCGAATGGTAGGGAAGGAAGAAAACCATTTGGCCTAAAGGTGGTGTACAGAAGGTAATGACTAAAGACATATAAAGGGATTTGAAGAGATGACAAAGAAATATACGGTTATAGTTGTGAATCTGATAATGGAAGAGGCATTACTAGGAATACCCGGATACCCCTTCGAAACATTTACATGTTTCAGTTTCACTGTGTATTGTTAAAAGAAAACTGATTTCCCAATCAGTCCTTGCTCCAGGGTATGTATTTACCAGGTATGATTCTCACATCTGTATGGTTTTACAGATGATAAGTGGGAGTAAGCTATTGGGAATTAGGTGATTGTCCTCATTATATCAGGATTCGTTGTGATTGGTGATATTTGAGGAAATCACATGGGTTGTTTGCCGAACGACAAATATTTGGTTTTGAATATCCGTTGTTATGCACCAATTTCAAATTGACATATCTGTACGTCTATTTTTAAAAAGTGAGATATAACTTTTTGAAATTATGTGCATGACATTTACCTATATCAGTGGATGGTTAGGTAAGGAGCATTAAACAGCGGTGTAATTCTTCTTAACCATAAGTACAGTTTTCAATCTACGACGCACATGGTTTGAGTTATTCAACTTAACGGACTTATACAAAGTATTATATGTTGTCCAGTGTCCATTAAGACAGAGGGGTTGGTCCTTGTACTATATTCGGTTTACTTATGACTTCTCTAGTTTTTAGACAAATGTTTCGTAGAAACACAAGGTCCAAGTTTTGAGATGTTGTAGGTATATGAATAAAGTAGAGAACTAGGTGTTGCAAGTATCGGGATTCTTCAAGGTGATCTAAGATGTAGATACTTGTGTATGGTATTCAGTTGATAGTAATGGTTTTTGAGAAACTTGTTTCTCTTTTAGGTTACTCATATTTGGATGCACTCCTAAGTTGAGTAATGTTGATCGACCTCTCTCCATTTAGTTGACATACAGTGGAGACAGCTGCATGATTTGAATCTGGTTCCAATTAAATCAGTGCCTCTATTTCTATATTGGATATAGAATAGTTCATATCTTAACAACGTTGAGGTACGGGGAGTTGTCCGGCTTATACTTAAAACCAGACTCTGGATAACACATGGCACGTTTCTGTAATGGCAGTTTGTGGGTTGACCCGGGCTATGACGAGGGTTAACTTTCTACCACCTGGAAGATCAATAGTGATATTGTTCTTGACTCGCCATAGTTTTAGTAAAATGGACTTTTTCAGAGAACAGTAGTGGGAGTATGGTAGAACTGGAAGTGATTTCAGAACCGCAAATGATTACTGAAAATTTGATAAGAACCTAAAAATTCAATCTGGTTTGACATTCCATTAGCCACTCCGCAGATATGGTGGGTAACCTCAGGCACCCGAGAGGTACTCCGGTAGCCTCAAGGACGGTGACAGGGAGGTTCTTGTTTACCCAGACTTGCCATTGCTGTTGTTCCAGACTGTGAGACCCGGCAGAAGGATGAGTATATCGTCGTTCTAAACTAGCTTTAGAAGTGTACGTGTATATGACTCTACTAGGGGGTTGTCGTAGTCAGTGGGAGCAGCGGAAGCATAGTGGACAAGTAGCTTATGTCTATTTATGGACTAAAGCAGATATAGCGGAGATAGATCATCTATTTCTGATGTGACAGTCATAGGTTTGACTTCATCAGAATAGGGGATGGATCTGTTAAGAAGGTAGTAGGGTGTAATGTCCTGGTATATGAATGACATACACATAGTAGGAAGTGAAATTCCTGTACTACGATCGGTTATACTGTGGTTGTCACACACTGGTATCTCCACATAGGGCTTGGATATTATATCTGACATTCTGGTTACTAGGTCTATGGTTTTAGATCTAGATTTGGGTAGTTTCCCAATCTGGGTACTTAGACAGCATTCTAAAGGTGTTTTAGAATGGACGACTCCTGGCACGGTAGTATACCTGCAGGTGATGGAGTCACCCTCTCTAAAGGTGTCTTACAGACTAAAGGGGAGAGAGATGTGCATGATTGACATATCACTTGCTTAAGCAACTGAGTCAATCATGAGATGTCAAGTACCACACCAGATGTTGTTTTTGCACAAGATGCAATAAGTTGATATTAATCCTATCCTGGAGAAACGTTCGGAAGCAGTTTTAGAACATAAGTGGATGTTCTAGGGATATGATAACGACAGCCTCCTTCGGGAGACGGTTATCATTCCAGGCTTCTAAGGTGACCTGGATGACAGAGTGACTGTCAGAGTTATAGTTTTCCCTATTACGAGGGGCAGTAGTTTGGACAGGTGATCCAAGCGGACACTGAGGGAGGCATGACGCAGGATACTGATTAAGTTCAGTTGACGGTACAGTCTAAGAAGTTTGGATTTGGAGTTCATTTATGAACTAGGTCCCATCAGATATCGAGACATATTCTAAGACAGGTATAGCTCATTTCGGGAGATGGCTTTCTCCGCAAACTTGAGATAAAGAGAGACATAGAAAGAAATATTAGGGCGGATCCACTCACTGAGGCTATTCCTCGAACGCAATAGTTTCGCAAACGGGTTTTGTGAGACTGATTAGTAGAGGAGTTGGGTGTTCGGTATCACACGGGCTGTGAATATGCGACATCGCAATAATTAGCCTTGAGTGCAAGTGGGAGATTGTTGGATATAGTGCCCTCAGTGTCAATTATTGGATCACAGGCACGTTATTGTAATGATTGAGGGAGGACCTATACCGGTAGGACAGTCTTACTCAAGATGATAGTATGCTATCTGGTTTATCTTTATCATCGTATACATGCTTTAGGTGACATTACAAGTCGCTATTACACGTTCATAGAGCCCTTAGGATTCTTGGTTGACTGCCAGCAGTATGATGGCGATCATATACGTGGGTGCTGAGGTCTATAAGCACATCCTTAAAAGGTCCCTAGTCGTGAGAGTTTTCGAGACAGGGCATCGATACTCCGGAGTAGACTAGTGTATACAGTCGAGACCCCGGCGAAGGGCGGTGGCCGGTCTCACAAGCCATTGGTGTCAGTTGGTTCACCTAAGATGTATACAGGTGCCCATTGGGTTTTGAGTACACCGGACAAGACTCGCCGGGAACATGCTAGTTGGTGTTATACCTGACGTCAGATAGCAGTTCCCTGGTGACATGTGTACAAGTTAGATCATCGACCTGAGATCGTCACTTGTCTTGTGTGAGTTCCCACTGTACTTTGTGTTAGTTATATGTATGCCCTAGAGGCCATTACTATACATAGGATGTATATTGTAGTGGATGCTTGGACATATATAGGGAGGACTTTCTTGCTCGACATGATAGTATGCTATCCGGTTGCTCTTTACCTTAACGTGTACACTGATTGTCTCTCTGTTACATGTTGGTAAAGCCCTTAGGATGTGTACTCGACTACCTGGACTATGATGCGGATCATACCAGTGAGGACATGGTAGTCCATAAGTACATCCTTCAAGGTCCCTAGTCGTGGGTGTATCGAGACGGGGCATCGATATACCAGAGTAGACTAGCGTATACCTTCTCGACCCATACAGATGGGCGATGGATGATCCGATATCCATTAGTGTGTGACATCAGAGATGATATACGGGTGCTCAGTGGAGACTGGGTACACTGGACGGACTCGCCGAGAACTCCCAGATGCTATTATACCTTACGTCAGATGGCAGTTCTCTGGTGACACTGGTACAGGTTAGTCTGTAGACCCGAGATCGTCATAGAGACTTGTGTGATTCTCACTGCGCTTTGATTTCTACCTTACCACATCCAAGAAGGCGTGCAAAACGGTGGTTTTTGGGTACAGTCCCGATTCACATGGAGGCAATGAGCGATAGGAAGGGATTCGTCTCTCCCGGTATAGGGAGTTGATATTGCGCTGTGTTCGATTGGCTATAATCGGAAATCCCTGGCCAGGTTTGCTGAGATTTACTGGTTAGTGTTACCAGTAGTTTTTCGAACTGTTATAGACCTCATATCGACACGACTTATCGAGCTATTGGGGTCTGACGTTTACCACCCCTAGGCAAGATATGCGACATATCAGACGACGAGACCGGACCGTACGGTAAGTGTTACTGGTCGGATTCACAGGAGTGTGAGCGGGCTTGCTCATTGATATTCTGATCGCTCAATACCCGGGTGGCCGTTACGTTTAGCAGACCGCTTGCGGCTTGTGGGTGTTTGATATGATCATCACCTGCTGCCGGCGTATTGATGAGTCTTTAAAGTCCTACACAAAGGTTTCCTGGCTCAAGAGAAACGAAATAGGAGCGCATATGAGATATGTGTGGGACCGAGAATAATACCAGTAAGTGATACTGTATTCTATTCTCACGATTTGTATCATTGGACGGTTATATATGATATAGCTGGGTTACCGGATCAAGTGTTGATTCGATACATTGATACACTTGATATTAGTCGGTTATATGCGATATGACCGGTTCATTAAATCAAGTGTTGATTTAATGATTTGATGTATAATTATATATTTGATATATTACTTTACATTAACTAGTATTTGTTCACTTAAGATTGATTTTCTCACTTGATGTGCACAAGTAGTATATGTGATATATTTTTGTGCACTTGTTTGTATCATGTTTGATGATACATGCAAACTTGGGTGTATGTTTACTTTAAACTATGATTAGGCTAATGGTTAGGGTTTTATTTATTTATTTACTTTATTCATTGTGGCAAAGAATAAAATGGAGGCATGCTTTGTTTTATCCATAAAGCTTCATGAAGCTTTGAAAGTCTTTTGCCATTTTGTCTTTTGCCTTAGCCTAACCATTAAACCAAAACCCTAGTTTATTCTCTACATGTGTTAGCCTCACCCATGGTTGCATTATGATAAGGCATCACTTGATTTTCTATTTTATTAATTCATTCATTTTCATTTCTTTCTTCTTCTTCTTCTTGATGAAGAAAGAAAACCTTTGCTAGAAATTTTCAAGTGATGAATCCAAGTGAGAAATCCAAATCAAAAGTGAACCCACTTCCTATTTCTTCATCCTCTACCACTTGCCATGTAGTAGAGTGTGTTATCTTCATAAGTTTTATGACTTGGTGAAGTTGGAGCTTGATCTTGAGTTGCCTCGACGTAGATCATCTTCGGCATCGAAGTCGACGACCTAGCCCGATCATTTCTCCGACGAAACCATCGCCAGAGTCCGGGATCCGATGATCGCAGATTAGGGACGTCAACACGGAGCTAGAAAAGTGGAGGACCAGATCTACAAATGTTGTAGTCTCTTTCATTTAGCAATAAAGTTGTTTAGTTGCATGTTTCGCCTAATCTCTAGTTAACGATCTAGCATTAGGGTTTCTCGGCACAAGAAAATTTTGAATTTGGCATGGTTGATGCCTTGTGGAACCTCTTGTGTGTGCCTAGGAACCCTACAGTGGTATCAGAGCCTAACTAGAGCCTTAGGCGATGTGTAGACGAAGTTAGAAACCCGATCAAACCCCGAAACCCTAATTCTAACCCTTCTCTGTACATTTTTCAAAACTGTGCATTTTTCCAAATTAAAAATGCTCAGAAAAATCAGCAGGCTTTTCTAAGGATTATTGTGTAGCACGTAAGTCTAAATCGACTAAATCACCGCGGAACCGCGGCATGAGCATGGCTCATGCGGCGGTTCCGCTGCCGTTATGTCACTTTATCAATTTCTGTTTGCACAGTAATATCTCTCTGTAGGTGCTGTATTTTATGGGAGTTTTTAATATTTACTCAAGGGTTGAGTTTTCTGGGTTGTATTGGGAGTTCGGAAATTCGATCGGATATTCTAACCTCGTTTGTGTTTTTCCCGACATTTTAGAACATGTTAAAAAGTTCGACAGGATAAAAATACCCACTTTTTCCCCTGTCGGGAAATTTCCAAGTGTTGGATCTTTCCGTAGTTTTTGAACGTTCGAAGTAGTGCAAGTAACGCGATGGACCCTCTAGAAGACAACAAACCTTAACTCGATTATTTGACCGTCTTGAACTGCCCTTTGAACCTTAGGGTTTGGGGGAGTACGGCGTGCCACATGTGAGGCGTTGGCTTGACCCTTCTACGGCTGGACCGTTGCTACTGTGGCATGAAGTGAATGTTTTAAACTTATTTCATGTTTTGAGCTGTTTCGGGAAAACTTGGGTGTTTGATTGTTCGATCGGAAAGTTTAACATTTTCTATTTATCTGGAATGTGATACAATATTTGGAATTCACAAAGAGTTATGAGATAACTAATATGAATGTTATAAACATAGCAGTTTAGTCTCACTTGATCGGTTGCCACGGAATTTTGATATGATCAAAAGTCCGTCGTAATCGCGTTGCGTACGCGGATACTCGCCGGTAAGCTTAATAGACAGCTACACCCCATAGCCCCGACCAAGTGACTGTAGGAGAACCCCGTCGCCAAAAGCATCCGCTCGGGTGCTCGCGGCAGTGGTGTTCCGCCTTAGTGCACTTCGTCGACGGTATCGGGGGTGCGGCCATCTACTAAAGTTTGCGACGAGCATTCGGTCAGGATGCCGGGAATCTTGTTGAATTGCCCGACTAGATATTGAAAAGTGTTTTCGATAAATGAGACTAAAATGCGGGGTTTATAATTGTTAGGCATGTGATGTCTAAGGAATTCATTTGATTAGGCATGCGATGTCTAAAGAGGTTACCGATTCCAACTGTTGTAGTTTTACACTTTCTTTTCTGCGACCGTAAGTGTAATATGTGATATCGCCGGTTTCGTTGCTATATGTCAACGACAATTGGGATGGGCATATTTACTTACGTTCATGACATGTGATGTTATGTGTTGCTGGATATGTTATATTGGATCGTCGTGTTTGAATAGCCGGGTTTTTTTTATGTGAGACGAGTGTTTTTCATTTTCATTCATGTAAAAACTTGTATGTAATATTCTTTTATTGGGGCACTTCCAGGTTGCGGAAGATGTCACCTTTTGTATATTATTTACTTTTCCGCACTAGGATAGACCCAAGGAGGAGGGCACAAGTAACCGGGTTCTGGAGTCCAGTGGGAGACCAACTCGAGGAGTCGAGTCCGGGTCTCTTAACTCTAGAATTGGTAGGGTTGCTTGTCGCTCTCGTAGGGGTCTAGGGTTGTGGGTTTTGGCTATTCATCGCGACCGTGGAATCCGTGTTTTATACTGGCTCGTATTGAAAACACGGACGTCCTAGTATATCCAATGTTTCATATGATTCTTCTGCTGCGATATCTGTGATGTGATCATTTGATGTTCTGTGATAAATACTGTATATAGTATATATGATATATTATATAGGCGTTACTTATGTTTTACACCCGCGCTAGCCCTGCCCCGCTCTGCCGTTAGTTACCTAACCTAACGGTGCATGAGCGGACATCGAGGCGAATGTGGATGGCATAAGTGTACGTCGTATTTATCTGTGATGTTTAGGTACTTAAATGATGGAACTTCATTAATGAGATTAATGAAATAAAAGAAACCTAAAGATGTTGTGGAATCGAATTTTCAAAAACAGGTAGCTACAGTTCTTACTTTGCATCGCGGTGTTCCTTGTAGAACATCCTGCACCTTATTCGATGAGGAAAGGGCCGACGATCCCTTCACCGGGAGTGACCCCTTTAGCAATGACTGGCAGATGCTACAACCCTCGGTTTGTCTTTTGATTGCTTCTATAGTTTCTGCTTTGCACAGTGATATATATGATATGTCCCGCACCTCATTCGACGAGGAAAGGGCCGACGATCCCTTCACCGGGTGTGACCCCTTTAGCAAAACTAGAAAAGCCTAAAAAAACACTCCATTTCAAAATCATTTGATTCTACAACAATATCAAGTTCATTACGCAATAGGTTTTCAGAAAAACCTGTCGTAGCCCTCCGTCATTTCAGATAAGTACTATTTAGTATTCGTGCTGCGGTAGTTTGGCATGCGTCAAGGCGTAGTGTACGGTAGCTAACTAGTGCTTATCTGGTAGCATACGATGTGATTGGATTAGGGTATTCGTACGGCGTTGTTTGGCATGCGTCAAGGGTTGTGCGGGTGGGTTTAATTCAATCAAGAAATGTACGGGTTGAACTTGACTAGCGGACTATGGTTGTTTGGCATGCGTCAAGGTCATAGCACGCTAGGGGAAAAATATTATCGGGAATTTCAAGTATTGAAATTTGCAATGAGATTGCATACCTTCTATGAGATAGTTGGATCCCGATACCCACTGCGAGTAAGAGTTACTCCTGAGAGAGTTTTACACATTACAATTAGCCGATCAAGTAGGTGTCTAGAAAGGTGTTAACGAGGTTACGCCTCTGGAAAAATGAGGTTTACATTAATTAGGTTCGTGCGAAAGCACGGGGGACCTCCCTCAAAGTACCGACACTGGCCTGGCTGAAAGATTGGCAAACTTGTAGCGTGTAATTAATCCCGGCTAGTCTTTCCTTTTAGGGTTTGAAGCAAGATTTGATAAAAACAGTGGGAGCCATCCTGATTAGATAAAATAATAACCAATCTATTCTTACAAGAGCGCACGCTGAGTGTTTTCTTCTCTCTCTCTCCAGGTAGCGACCATATCACGCCTTAATCAAGATAATAATACGGATGTATTGACCGAACCCGCTTGTTATACTGAGCTGGGGAACGTTGGTCCCGCTCCAACTTATAATTGTTATAAGACCGAGTAGGAAATTGTGGGATACCAGATTTCCCGTGCCGCCCAAACGAAGAAAGTGCATATGATGCATCTCCTTCGGGTGTGTTCATTACAAAGAACTGTTTCTCTTTATCCTCTACGTCCTCGGCATTTACCGGATCAGGATCCCAGATATGTAATCTATTACATGGGCTACAGAAAGGTAGAGAACTGAGAACGGGTGATAAGTTTCATGAGACAGAAAACGGTGCCAGTGTTGCAGCCAAGTCTGTTGGTCACTGTCACCCTGTATTACCAGAATACATTGATTCTGAACAAATGTTATTAGATACCGAACCTGATGTACAAAATCATATCAGTCTCTTTATTAGTAAAGAAAGAATATAATTTTGTATTGTTGGATAATGTTTTAAACATTTCCTATATCAAAAGTTGATCGGTTCAGGCACGTTATCTAAAAGCATTGATGTTCTAAATCAAACTACAGTTCTTAGTATTCAGAACACACATAAGAGGAAGAGTTCAGAAATGAACGGATCCTTCTTGACGTATTGTAGACTAGGTCATATCAATGTGACCCGACTAGCTTAAGTTACATTTTAGATGCATATTTAAATCAGTTTGAATTTACATCATGTGAAACTTGCCAGTCATGTCACAAAGATAAGATGACCATAGCTCCGTTTAGTGTAAACAGACGTTACTGAATTCTTGGGACTGATACATAATGATGTATGCAAGGTCCCCTGTCTACACATGCCAGGACCGGTTCTTTGTACTTCATTACATTCTCTGATAATCTCTCAAGATTCAGACATATGTTCCTGTTGAAACACAAGTCCGAACCTTTTGAGATATTCACAGAATATAAGTTAGAAGTAGAGAACCATTACGGGTATAAGTATTATGTCCTATGATAAGATCAGGTGGGAGAATACTTGAGCACGGAAATCCTGGACTATTCTAAAGGAGAATGAGATTCTCTCTCAGCATTACTCCTACGTATACACCATAGCACGATGGTATATCGGGGTGGAGCAATTGCACCCTATGTGATATGGTGTGCTCTATGATGAGTACTACTGAGTTTTCTATTTCCTTTTGGGAGTTATGCACTTATGAAGTTGCATACCTATTGAATAGGTTTGAATCAAATCAGTGCCTACCACTCCATATAAGATATGGTGTGGGAAGTGTCACGTCCCGAAAGTACGGAACATGACCGGCACTTAAACTACGAAACGTCTCGAGGCGTACGTAATCTAAGTAAACCGAAAACCCAGAAATCCAAACCAAGAAAAGAAGTAGAGTGAAGGAAAACCAATTTAAAACAAGTAGTTTTAATAGCATAAGCCGAATTATGCGGTTTTTAAGAACATCAAAATTTACTGAAAATTTCGGCAGAGTCTCCTTTGCAAATACTGGCCCCCAAACGGGATACAACATGAATAGTATACGAAATCAAGAAAAAGGCATCCCCAAGCGGGAGCAAGCTCTTCGTCAATCGACGGTCACAACCACACAACAATATAATATACAACGCCAACGGCGAGGATCAAAACTCAAAAGGAAACTCAAAACCATCAGAAATATAACGAGCGACTCTAAGGTCGAAAAAATAAACAACACTGGTCTCTATCTCAAAAAATACATGTTTGGTTGATGGAATTTACTAGATACAACGGAATAATATTATACAAGGTAATATGATGGGTACGATACAAGAAAAACCCACCTACTAGCAAGTCACCCGAATGAAACTGAGCCCGCAAAGCCGTAATGAAACCTGTACGGCAACCTGCAAGAAACTGGGGCACAACGGGGGTGAGTTGCGAACTCATGAATAGAAAAATATCTACGTACAGAAATCGCATAAATAACGCAACCTAGGTCAATGATCATAATATATCCTCAAAAATATACATAACAAGCAGCCTATAACAATGGCTAGGGTAATATCTAACCGAGTGAAATTTCATGTGCCCGTGTCAGTGCCTCAGGTAGCAATATATCATATGAATGAGGTATGAATGCATGAAAACAGAATACATGTAAATGAAGAAACTGTTTTCATAAATTAGTGAGATTTCCTTCGTATTTTTAAACTGAGGTATCATAATGAAATCAGTATCAACAGTGTCTAGCATCGACACGAAACATAAATCTCACTGTCTCGAAATATCAATGTCTCAATCTCAATATCTAGGGCGCCGTCAGTCCAGACCGGCCCCTACCATCCATCTCAAGACCACGACGGTATCCTCCGGATATCCGACGCGTCGGGTAATATCACCGGTAGGTAATCTTTCCCCTGCCAGGCTCAACGTCAACACCACATTCATCTTGCCCCGGGGTACCATACCGGGCCCACCATGTACCCGTGACGGTTCCTCCACTCCTCGACACGGATCTCGAAAACCACAGCAAACTCATGGTGGACGACACTTACATCACTAGAAAACCGCAATTTACATATTTTAAAAGGTTAATAAGTTTAGAAATTTTGCGGCTTTCCCCCGAAATCCAGAAATATCATAAATCTCAAGAAGTCATCATAAGTGCATATGTCAATGCTAATGAATGTATATGGTATCAATAACCAAGTTGCAATGTATGATTAATAACTAGGCATGAACAATGGAATAACAGTATGCATGAAGTGACAAGTAATAACTACAATGTCTAAACTGGCATATAACCCAGGTACACTAATATCGTATCAACTACTAACTAACAAGCTAAGCCAAGCAATAGTATTTTCTAAGTGTACGTGACATGGTAATTACCGATGAAGATGTGTGTGAGCCGGCAAGTAAGTGTATGTGGTACATACGCATCATCGGTAATGGTGTTGGTGTCCTAACAGCATGATATCAATAATGGAGTATGCAGCAAAATAAGTATGCGGGGCAGAGCGAACAACAATAATGTGCGGAAGCAGAATACTAGACACAACGATAACTAATCAGTATTAAACTAATATAAGTCCTACGAATGGTGCCTTTTGAAATAACACAAATCATGGGGTTTTGAAAATAGGGGCTACGGTGTTTTTATGAAAAGATACGTCTTTTGAAATATCCGTAGGATCCCTTGGGCTGTCTTTTAAAATACCCACGATTCGTTAGTTTTTGAAATAGGTAAGAAGTCTAATCTAATCTAACAACTACACTAAACTATACGGCTGAACTACAGGTAAGGGAACCGCCTATCATCTGAGTCGATACATATACATACCTGTATATGTATAGTCGGTGATCCCGCCTCAATAATATCATATCCGATACCATATCTATAATCAGGCATCCCAAGTCAAGAGTGCGGATCAATCATCAATATAGCTCGTACGTAAATCCGTCGTACGGCATCCCAATCTGGGTACGGGTCAATATCACATTCATTATACTATTCACCGGGTATCCTCTTTATCAAATATCATGATCGGGGTACTGATCTACGTCTAGTACCATACTGATACCGCCTACGTATGCATGGACGTGTGTGAAACACTACATCAAGGACCCGCTACAACGTCATGTCGTATCTCAAATACGAACCCTGCTATATCACCGATCTCACGGCCTCAAATCAAATCTCATCGACTCAGCTCAATCCCAAGTATCATCCTCAAAGCCGTATGTGAACACATAGTCCCATACCCATATGAACACATAACTATAAAGAATCCCATGAGCACATATCAATAAGAAAGTATGCAAGTATGTATGTGTGTATGTGTAGTGCAACACTACCCTAGGGTTTGCAACACTAAGGTAATCCAACACACCAATATCTATCCTAAGCATCGTTATTAATCCCAAATAATATATAATAATTGTTGGTGTGTATACGCATCCGTATACACCACCACGGACTGCGGGGGTGCTATACGCCATCCACCCGACTTCTTCCCGTAGATATAAATCTACTCACCTGATCGTCGCTCGCCGGTGCCGACGCCGCCAGGCGCTTGCTTGTCGTCCCGAAGTTCACATGGGTTACCTACATATCATAACGCACCATATCGCATTAAAACTAAATTCGAAATCGAAACGGCATACGAAAATCAAATCGGCACGCGTATCACGCATAGATCCAAACCTATCGCCTACGCATGCAAGAATAGTCAAACCAACCCCCGATGTCGATGTACAAATGTCAAACCATCGAGAAAACCCAAACACACCAATCGTGATTTCAAAACTCACTAATTATATAAGAAATAGGGTTTAGTTCATCAAAACCATAAAATTAAACAATTCGTTTTATTTTCCAAAAACCTAGTTAGCACAAATTCCCATTTCGGTTCAAAACTTGATGTTTTACCCAAACTAAATATTTTGACGATTCTAATGGCCAAAATGCTCACTTAATATCATAATTAGGTCATACAAATCACCTCCATATTTTTAATCTCACGAATTAGCATTAACTCAAAATTCAAGTTTGCAACAAATATCGATTTTAACACTTTTCAAAGTAAAATTCACAATTTATCAATTGAGCATGGTTTTGCATGATCAAAGTCGCTAAACAACAAATTAAAATGCTAATAAAGTCATCAAAACCTTAATTACATTTTAAATCACAATTTATATGTATTTCACTAAAACCTAGTTTGCAAATTACATAATTAATACAAATTTAAATTTAACAAAGATATAAACTACCAACTAGATTAGTTTTAGCATAAAAACATGTTAAACTACCCAATTTTCCCATGATCAATTATAAGAACCCCAACTTAAATTCACAACCCTAATCTAGAATTTCTTAATCATACAATTGAACCCACATAAAACCAAATTAACACTTAATTAAGCTAACTACAAGCAATTAACAACGATTTAAGCAAAAAAGGTTAGAATTTACCCAAACAAATTGAAGATCCCACAAGCACACATAGCCCTCCAAAATGCTCCCTTGTCACCAAAATCCATGCGATAAGGGCTAAGCAAAAATGGGTAGGAGTAGGATTTGGGTTTTGGGATTTTTTTGATGGATTTTGGGGCAATTTTTGAAGAAGTTTTGAAGAGAAAAGAGAAGGGGAAAAGGAGGGGCTGTTGTTGCTGTAGGAGAGGGAGGGGTCGGCCAGAAATTGAGGGGGGGGGAGGAGAGAGAGGGAGGTAGAGAAAGTGGGGGTGAAGTCAAAGTCAAAGTAAGGTCAAAAGTCCACCTAATTCACCCATTTTCTTTTCTTTTCTTTCATATCTTTTCCTTTGAAAATCAAGTGGGGAAAACTATGGTGGCTGCTTAATTCAGCCATGGGGAGGAGTAAGTGGGGGTGTGTGGGTGTGGGTACGGGTGTGGGATGATGAAAAATGATAAATACAATACCCCAAACATCCATTTACGTTAAAAAAAAGCCTTTTTCTTCAATAATTTCTAAACCGTTTTGGCAAATGATTTCGTTCCAAAAACCACATGATAAAATTTTATTTAATGTTTTATGATGCACAAAATTTGTTTCGACTCATTCCAATTTGTAATTTTCCTTAATTAAATGTATTAGTGACGGCTTAAAATAATAATAAAATAATATTTTTTTCAGAAAATTTGAAATTTCACCAGCGGCTCAATAAACACCAAATAATAGCAATTACATAGATAGAATATGTATATTTAACTTTTATAATAAGATATTTGTATTTTGACTTTTTACAGAAAACCCCCTTATTTTACCGTTTTTTCGAAATTTCACCGAAACGATTTTCAAAACGTTACAATCTTCCCCCTTAAAGAAATTCGGTCCCCGAATTTAAATTAAAACTCTCCCCAAACACTAAAACATCTAAGAAAACCATCAAGTCGTCAGGGCTCCGAAATTGTAAATACATAGAACAAATCGTAGCGCAGCGCAAGCGCTTGAAAAATGAGTATATAACTCAAATCAAAACTCCGTCAAGCATCCCGCAATCATCGGAGTCATGGAGAAGACATCAATGCCAAATCCAAATCAAAACCAATATGATATAACTCGAAACTATACATGTAAATATCGAATCTATATCTGTAAGTATCCGAAGGAAATGCATGCCAAATCTCCTTAAGTCGCTGTGCAACGCGTATAACACTGCACAGTGGCGGACGTCTATCATAAGAAAATAACTATATACATATATACCTTGTTTGAAATGTACGTTCCGCCGTTTTGGAAACAATTTAGAAGGGTCTCCTTGTTTTAAACATTTCGTGTCATATCAGACACGTAGGTAAATACTGAGGCTATAGCTCGCTTTTTGGAAATCCCTTCAATAACTATCAATGCATGCAAAAATATATTCAGGTACTGTCCTCTGACTAGTCCTGCTCAGTACGAAAACACATAGCAATATCATAAAAACGTACTACTCTATAAGAAATCAATCCCAAAATATGCACATGAATACTACGTGCGTCTGGTGCGCACGGAAATCAAAATCCATGAATGTGCCATACATGCGCACAGAAACAACATCTAAGTGCATCGGGTGTGCATGAAACATCTGTCGTAGGCAACAGGTGTGCCTGACAGCAAAATCAGGTGCATCTGACATGCACAAAAAAAAATTCTCGATTTAGTGCATCTGGTGTGCACCACATCGCATCTCGTAACAGGCGCCCAACAGGCGCTAAAAATCCAATCCGGTGCATAAAATGCACAAAAAAAATGTCGAGCATCACCCTCGAAATCGAAATCCAGTGTATCCAAGTGCACAAAATATATGTCACTGCACTGCCAGCATATATAAACTATACAGAGTGTAGGAACCAAATCGCGTGCGTGCATACGCAAAAAATCAACTCAACTGTTTAAAACCGTAAAATCACAAACATGTGAAACTAAAACACGAAAACGATATCAAGTGCAACACTGTGCAAAGATCGTAAATCCTCAATCATCAAAATCAAATCATACGAATAAATCACCCAAAACATCGAAATCAATAATGGCGGAATAGTATCGCTCAAGTGCATCCTCTAAGAATCTCGGGCCAACTGTCGCGGTCACTAATGGGACGTCTCGTCGATGATCATGAACTCTGGCCTGCTGGTGTGCGTAACCATGACCACTCCTGGGTCAAGGTCTTCACTGTGAATTACCAATCTTTCGGTCCATCGGCTCATCGGCCCTGTCAGGTGTGCTAACGGGGACGATACCGTTCTGGCACTTCTCTGGTCATCTCTTGGTCAATCATCGCGACCACTCGTAAGACAGCATATCACTGGCGTCGGCCTCTGGCTATCTGAATGTACGTGACACATCTGACCCTGGGTGCAAGTATCATTGCAGCAGTGTCCTGGAAGAAATCCTGCTCACGGTCTCTTCCATGTCTCATCTCTGCCAACTGTCCGGAAGTCATCGTCCTTTCCTATATCTGCATCTTGCTCCGGAATGGCTGCATACCCATCGCGACCTCTTCTGGAAGGTAAGTCCAAGTACCATGCCTCGGCATGCGCATCGCCTCTCTGATGTCGGCGGAGTGGAACGTCATCTCATCTAGATCTGGTGCGAACCTCTTATTCCACTTTTCTCTAATGTCGTCTGCTTTGGACTCGTCTCGTCGCGGCTGCATAGACTGAGCTCCAACGACTATCCTCGTATCTGGAGTCTCCCAAGAATGCATCTCACCACCTAGCATCCGAATTAAGTCGAGCCATCCGATCGAGTCGTCAAAACCTCATAATCCCCCAAGAGCTCAACCTCTTGGGCACAGTTTAATAGTATCGAGTACATACCACAGCATCGGTGGTCCAGCCGTAGAAGGGCAAACCCAAGCCTCACTAATGGCGCCGTAGAACTGCCGCAAACCCGAAGGTTCAAAGGATTTCACACGGTCATTAAGTCGAGTTAGGGTTTCATTCTTCTAGAGGGACCATAAAATTGCCTGCATGTCTTTCCGACTACTTTAAACTTGGAATAATAGGTTTTTGACATTCGATTGTCTTTGTCGACTCCCAACGTCTCCGCGTGAAGTCGTCTCTAGCTGGAATCAATCTACCTGATGACCTCGGATCGGGGTAGGCGAACGATTCACATGTCCTAGTCATTCATCCACGATGACTAGCGACCTTCTATCATCTCTTAGTACAACTCGTTCTGCACTAACTCCAGCATCTGGGGCAATACCTCGTCGTTCGCGGCAATATCTGGCTCGCTCGTCTGCACGCTGAATAGTGCCTCGATCATCAGGAGTAAGCAACACACCAACGGTCATCAAAATCTGGCTGGCCTCCATCATCGGCTCAATTCTCTAGTGTCGACCAGCACCTCCAAGTAACCTCATAAGGGCGATCCGCCAAACGCTCGTGGCACGGAAATACAGTAAGAAGACACATCTCTGCAATCGTGTGTCACCGGAATTTCACCCTGGTCAGTCCTCGTTCGTGACGAGCTTGTGCTGACCGCAACTCTAGCCGTAGCTCTCCCTGCCGTAACCGTATCAGCAAAACCAAACTGGTACCGATGAGGCTAGATCGGAATGAATATAATACTGAGCAAAGAAATGTACATCCTAAGGCTTCTTAAGTGGAGTAGCGTATCGTAAATATGCCGCGGAACATACCCACGGTACGTCACTCTACTTTAGTCACCTATTCCATCAACCAAGGGTCATCCTACGCTCCGAAGGTAAAACCTAACGCTCTGATACCAACTTTGTCACGTCCCGAAAGTACGGAACATGACCGGCACTTAAACTACGAAACGTCTCGAGGCGTACGTAATCTAAGTAAACCGAAAACCCAGAAATCCAAACCAAGAAAAGAAGTAGAGTGAAGGAAAACCAATTCAAAACAAGTAGTTTTAACAGCATAAGCCGAATTATGCGGATTTTAAGAACATCAAAATTTACTGAAAATTTCGGCAGAGTCTCCTTTGTAAATACTGGCCCCCAAACGGGATACAACATGAATAGTATACGAAATCAAGAAAAGGGCATCCCCAAGCGGGAGGTAGCTCTTCGTCAATCGACGGTCACAACCACACAACAATATAATATACAACGCCAACGGCGAGGATCAAAACTCAAAAGAAAACTCAAAACCATCAGAAATATAACGAGCGACTCTAAGGTCGAAAGAATAAACAACACTGGTCTCTATCTCAAAAAATACATGTTTGGTTGATGGAATTTACTAGATACAACGGAATAATATTATACAAGGTAATATGATGGGTACGATACAAGAAAAACCCATCTACTAGCAAGTCACTCGAATGAAACTGAGCCCGCAAAGCCGTAATGAAACCTGTACGGCAACCTGCAAGAAACTGGGGCACAACGGGGGTGAGTTGCCAACTCGTGAATAGAAAAATATCTACGCACAGAAATCGCATAAATAACGCAACCTAGGTCAATGATCATAATATATCCTCAAAAATATACATAACAAGCAGCCTATAACAATGGCTATGGTAATATCTAACCGAGTGAAATCTCATGTGCCCGTGTCAGTGCCTCAGGTAGCAATATATCATATGAATGAGGTATGAATGCATGAAAACAGAATACATGTAAATGAAGAAACTATTTTCATAAATTAGTGAGATTTCCTTCGTATTTTTAAACTGAGGTATCATAATGAAATCAGTATCAACAGTGTCTAGCATCGACACGAAATATAAATCTCACTGTCTCGAAATATCAATGTCTCAATCTCAATATCTAGGGCGCCGTCAGTCCAGACCGGCCCCTACCATCCATCTCAAGACCACGACGGTATCCTCCGGATATCCGACGCGTCGGGTAATATCACCGGTAGGTAATCTGTCCCCTGCCAGGCTCAACGTCAACACCACATTCATCTTGCCCCGGGGTACCATACCGGGCCCACCATGTACCCGTGACGGTTCCTCCACTCCTCGACACGGATCTCGAAAACCACAGCAAACTCATGGTGGACGACACTTACATCACTAGAAAACCGCAATTTACATATTTTAAAAGGTTAATAAGTTTAGAAATTTTGCGGCTTTCCCCCGAAATCCAGAAATATCATAAATCTCAAGAAGTCATCATAAGTGCATATGTCAATGCTAATGAATGTATATGGTATCAATAACCAAGTTGCAATGTATGATTAATAACTAGGCATGAACAATGGAATAACAGTATGCATGAAGTGACAAGTAATAACTACAATGTCTAAACTGGCATATAACCCAGGTACACTAATATCGTATTAACTACTAACTAACAAGCTAAGCCAAGCAATAGTATTTTCTAAGTGTACGTGACATGGTAATTACCGATGAAGATGTGTGTGAGCCGGCAAGTAAGTGTATGTGGTACATACGCATCATCGGTAACGGTGCTGGTGTCCTAACAGCATGATATCAATAATGGAGTATGCAGCAAAATAAGTATGCGGGGCAGAGCGAACAGCAATAATGTGCGGAAGCAGAATACTAGACACAATGATAACTAATCAGTATTAAACTAATATAAGTCCTACGAATGGTGCCTTTTGAAATAACACAAATCATGGGGTTTTGAAAATAGGGGCTACGGTGTTTTTATGAAAAGATACGTCTTTTGAAATATCCGTAGGATCCCTTGGGCTGTCTTTTAAAATACCCACGATTCGTTAGTTTTTGAAATAGGTAAGAAGTCTAATCTAATCTAACAACTACACTAAACTATACGGCTGAACTACAGGTAAGGGAACCGCCTATCATCTGAGTCGATACATATACATACCTGTATATGTATAGTCGGTGATCCCGCCTCAATAATATCATATCCGATACCATATCTATAATCAGGCATCCCAAGTCAAGAGTGCGGATCAATCATCAATATAGCTCGTACGTAAATCCGTCGTACGACATCCCAATCTGGGTACGGGTCAATATCACATTCATCATACTATTCACCGGGTATCCTCTTTATCAAATATCATGATCGGGGTACTGATCTACGTCTAGTACCATACTGATACCGCCTACGTATGCAAGGACGTGTGTGAAACACTACGTCAAGGACCCGCTACAACGTCATGTCGTATCTCAAATACGAACCCTGCTATATCACCGATCTCACGGCCTCAAATCAAATCTCATCGACTCAGCTCAATCCCAAGTATCATCCTCAAAGCCGTATGTGAACACATAGTCCCATACCCATGTGAACACATAACTATAAAGAATCCCATGAGCACATATCAATAGGAAAGTATGCAAGTATGTATGTGTGTATGTGTAGTGCAACACTACCCTAGGGTTCGCAACACTAAGGTAATCCAACACACCAATATCTATCCTAAGCATCGTTATTAATCCCAAATAACATATAATAATTGTTGGTGTGTATACGCATCCGTATACACCACCACGGACTGCGGGGGTGCTATACGCCATCCTCCCGACTTCTCCCCGTAGATATAAATCTACTCACCTGGTCCTCGCTCGCCGGTGCCGACGCCGCCAGGCGCTTGCTTGTCGTCCCGAAGTTCACATGGGGTACCTACATATCATAACGCACCATATCGCATTAAAACTAAATTCGAAATCGAAACGGCATACGAAAATCAAATCGGCACGCGTATCACGCATAGATCCAAACCTATCGCCTACGCATGCAAGAATAGTAAAACCAACCCCCGATGTCGTTGTACAAACGTCAAACCATCGATAAAACCCAAACACACCAATTGTGATTTCAAAACTCACTAATTATATAAGAAATAGGGTTTAGTTCATCAAAACCATAAAATTAAACAATTCGTTTTATTTTCCAAAAACCTAGTTAGCACAAATTCCCATTTCGGTTCAAAACTTGATGTTTTACCCAAACTAAATATTTTGACGATTCTAATGGCCAAAATGCTCACTTAATATCATAATTAGGTCATATAAATCACCTCCATATTTTTAATCTCACGAATTAGCATTAACTCAAAATTCAAGTTTGCAACAAATATCGATTTTAACACTTTTCAAAGTAAAATTCACAATTTATCAATTAAGCTTGGTTTTGCATGATCAAAGTCGCTAAACAACAAATTAAAATGCTAATAAAGTCATCAAAACCTTAATTACATTTTAAATCACAATTTATATGTATTTCACTAAAACCTAGTTTGCAAATTACATAATTAATACAAATTTAAATTTAACAAAGATATAAACTACCAACTAGATTAGTTTTAGCATAACAACATGTTAAACTACACAATTTTTCCATGATCAATTATAAAAACCCTAACTTAAATTCACAACCCTAATCTAGAATTTCTTAATCATACAATTGAACCCACATAAAACCAAATTAACACTTAATTAAGCTAACTACAAGCAATTAACAACGATTTAAGCAAAAAAGGTTAGAATTTACCCAAACAAATTGAAGATCCCACAAGCACACATAGCCCTCCAAAATGCTCCCTTGTCACCACAATCCATGCGATAAGGGCTAAGCAAAAATGGGTAGGAGTCGGATTTGGGTTTTGGGATTTTTTTGATGGATTTTAGGGCAATTTTTGAAGAAGTTTTGAAGAGAAAAAGAGAAGGGGAAAAGGGGGGGCTATTGTTGCTGTAGGAGAGGGAGGGGTCGGCCAGAAATTGAGGTGGGGGAGGAGAGAGAGGGAGGTAGAGAAAGTGGGGGTGAAGTCAAAGTCAAAGTAAGGTCAAAAGTCCACCTAATTCACCCATTTTCTTTTCTTTTCTTTCATATCTTTTCCTTTGAAAATCAAGTGGGGAAAACTATGGTGGCTGCTGAATTCAGCCATGGCGAGGAGTAATTGGGGGTGTGTGGGTGTGGGTACGGGTGTGGGATGATGAAAAATGATAAATACAATACCCCAAACATCCATTTACGCTAAAAAAAAGCCTTTTTTCTTCAATAATTTCTAAACCGTTTTGGCAAATGATTTCGTTCCAAAAACCACATGATAAAATTTTATTTAATGTTTTATGATGCAAAAAATTTGTTTCGACTCATTCCAATTTGTAATTTTCCCTAATTAAATGTATTAGTGACGGCTTAAAATAATAATAAAATAATATTTTTTTCAGAAAATTTGAAATTTCACCAGCAGCTCAATAAACACCAAATAATAGCAATTACATAGCTAGAATATGTATATTTAATTTTTATAATAAGATATTTGTATTTTGACTTTTTACAGAAAACCCCCTTATTTTACCGTTTTTTCGAAATTTCACCGAAACGATTTTCAAAACGTTACAGGAAGAGCCTATCTCTTAAGTAAGTTAAGATTTGGGATTGTCCGGCCTATGTCAGAAGCAAAATCCGGACAAGATCGAGGCAAGGTCAGTTCTGTAGAACTGGAAAGGTTCCAGCTATACAAACTGTAGCTGATGATTTGGTAGAACCAAAAGATTCAATTGTTTCCAACGAACCTCAGCCTCTCCGCCGAACTAGTAGGGTTCCTCACCCACCTGAGAGTTACTACGGTTTCTCTATGAAAGTGGGAGCGAGGATTGCATCATGAGATGATGACCCAACTAGTTTCGAGCTGGCCATCAGGAGTGGGACTCTATAAGAATGGCTGGATGATTAGCGATCTGAGATGGAATCCTTATACACCAACAAAGTATGGACTTTAGTTGCTTTATCTGAAGGTTAAATCCCCATCAGGAGCAAGTATATCTTGAGAAGATTACTTGGTGTACATGGAAAAGTTGAGACTTTCAAAGCTAGACTTGTTAAAAGTTTGCATCATTGACCAGGTATGGATTATGATGAAACCTTTTCTAAGTAGCTTTGCTTAAGTCCATCCAGATCCTACTTGACACGGCTACATACCATGACTACGATATCTGGCGGTTGGGTGCCATGACTGCTTTTCTAAGTGATGTTTTAGAAGAGTGCGTCTATAAGTACACAGCCAGAGGGCTTCGTAGACAGTGGGAGCAGCGGAAATGTGCACAAGTTGCTTTATGGGATAAAGCAGGCATCGCGGAGTTGGAACGTCTGTTTTGATGTGATAGTCAAAAAGTTTGACTTCATCAAAATGGTAGATGAACCTTGTATATACAAAAAGGTAGTAGGGAGTATGGTGGTGATCCTCGTAGAGTACGTGGATGACATACTCTAGATAGGGAAGGAGTTTCCTATGCTACGCTCAGTCAATCTCCGCTTATCACAAGGAGTCTTCATATAGGATCAAAGTGATACCAACTAAATCCTGGTTTTTGGATCTATGAGATAGATCTAATTGGATGTTGAAACTCTCACTAGTTGTAGTGAGATGGTATCAATTGATCCTGGGGAGAATCAATGGAAAGGTTCCAGGGTGATAAGGACGACTGAATGTCAGTCACAGGCATTGTCTTTACCCTCAGTAGAGGGACGGTATGTTGGAAGAGTTCCAAGCTAGATACCGTGGCAAACTAGACGATAAAGGATGGATACATCGCTACTTAAGATGCTACCAAAGAGGCTGTTTGGGTGTATAATGGTTCTTGAGATGAACTAGG
Organism: Agapanthus africanus; assembly: GCA_030015575.1. NCBI lineage: Eukaryota > Viridiplantae > Streptophyta > Magnoliopsida > Asparagales > Amaryllidaceae > Agapanthus > Agapanthus africanus. The sequence goes on from CM057348.1 coordinate 230,028,332, forward strand.
TTCCTACCATTGTGTGACAATGGATGTGTAGCTTTGGCCCGGGAACCCCGGTCCCTTCAGCGACCCAGACATATTCTAAGGCAGTATCACCTGATCATGGAGATGGTTGATCTCCAGGGTGATCGAGGTTAGGAGAACAGACTCAGAGGACAACACGGTGGATCCACTCACAAAGGCCTTTTCCCAGAGAGAGACTTTTATGGGATGGTTGAGTATGAGATACTACAACCACTGCTATCAGAGGGCCCTAGTGCAAGTGGGAGATTGTTAGTTATATGTATGCCCTGGAGGCCATTACTATACATAGGATGTATATTGTAGTGGATGCTTGGACATATATAGGGAGGACTTTCTTGCTCGACATGATAGTATGCTATCTGGTTGCTCTTTACCTTAACGTGTACAATATTGTCTCTCTGTTATATATTGGTAAAGCCCTTAGGATGTGTACTTGACCACCTGGACTATGATGCGGATTATACTAGTATGGACATGGTAGTCCATAAGTATATCCTTCAAGGTCCATAGTCGTGGGTGTATCGAGACGGGGCATCGATATACCAGAGTAGACTAGCGTATACCTTCTCGACCCATACAGATGGGCGATGGATGATCCCATATCCATTGGTGTTTGACATCAGAGATGATATACGGGTGCTCAGTAGAGACTGGGTACACTGGACGGACTCGCCGAGAACTCCCAGATGGTATTATACCTTACGTCAGATGGCAGTTCTCTAGTGACACTGGTACAGGTTAGTCTGTAGACCCGAGATCGTCATAGAGTCTTGTGTGATTCCCACTGTGCTTTGATTTCCACCTTACAACGTCCAAGAGGGCGTGCAAAACTGTGGTTTTTAGGTACAGTCCCGATTCACATGGAGGCAATGAGCGATAGGAGGGGATTCGTCTCTCCCGATATAGGGAGTTGATGTTGCGCTGTGTTCGATTGGCTATAACCGGAAATCCCTGGCCAGGGTTGCTGAGATTTACTGGTAAGTGTTACCTGTAGTTTCTCGAACTGTTATAGACCTCATATCGACACGACTTATCGAGCTATTGGGGTCTGACGTTTACCACCCCTAGGCAAGATATGCGACATATCAGACGACGAGACCGGACTGTACGGTAAGTGTTACTGGTCGGATTCACAGGAGTGTGAGCGGGCTTGCTCGTTGATCTTCTGATCGCTCAATACCCGGGTGGCCGTTACGTTTAGCAGACCGCTTGCGGCTTGTGGGTGTTTGATATGATCATCACCTGCTGCCGGCGTATTGACGAGTCTTTAGAGTCCTACACAGAGGTTTTCTGGCTCAAGCGAAATGAAATAGGAGCGCATATGAGATATGTGCGGGACCGAGAATAATACCAGTATGTGATACTGTATTCTATTCTCGCGATTTGTATCATTGGACGGTTATATATGATATAGCCGGGTTACCGGATCAAGTGTTGATTCTATACATTGATACACTTGATATTAGTCGGTTATATGCGATATGACCGGATCATTAAATCAAGTGTTGATTTAATGATTTGATGTATAATTATATATTTGATATATTACTTTACATTAACTAGTATTTGTTCACTTAAGATTGATTTTTTCACTTGATGTGCACAAGTAGTATATGTGATATATTTTTGTGCACTTGTTTGTATCATGTTTGATGATACATGCAAACTTGGGTGTGTGTTTACTTTAAACTATGATTAGGCTAATGGTTAGGGTTTGATTTATTTATTTACTTTATTCATTTTGGCAAAGAATAAAATGGAGGCATGCTTTGTTTTATCCATGAAGCTTCATGAAGCTTTGAAAGTCTTTGCCATTTTGTCTTTTGCCTTAGCCTAACCATTAAACCTAAACCCTAGTTTATTCTCTACATGTGTTAGCCTCACCCATGGTTGCATTATGATAAGGCATCACTTGATTTTCTATTTTATTAATTCATTCATTTTCATTTCTTTCTTCTTCTTCTTCTTGATGAAGAAAGAAAACCTTTGCTATAAATTTTCAAGTGATGAATCCAAGTGAGAAATCCAAATCAAAAGTGAACCCACTTCCTATTTCTTCATCCTCTACCACTTGCCATGTAGTAGAGTGTGTTATCTTCACAAGTTTTATGACTTGGTGAAGTTGGAGCTTGATCTTGAGTTGCCTCGACGTAGATCATCTTCGGCATCGAAGTCGACGACCTAGCCCGATCATTTCTCCGACGAAACCATCGCCAGAGTCCGGGATCCGATGATCGCAGTGGAAGGACGTCAACACGGAGCTAGAGAAGTGGAGGACCGGATCTACAAAGGTTGTAGTCTCTTTCATTTAGCAATAAAGTTGTTTAGTTGCATGTTTCGCCTAATCTCTAGTTAACGATCTAGCATTAGGGTTTCTCGGCACAAGAAAATTTTGAATTTGGCATGGTTTATGCCTTATGGAACCTCTTGTGTATGACTAGGAACCCTACACTTTGATTACTACCCGACCACGGCTCAAAGGAGTTGTGCAAACAGGTTTTAGTTGGGTACAGTCCCGAGCCACATGGAGGCAGTGAGCGGATCGGCAGGGGTTTCGTCTCTCCCGGTATTGGGGGTGATATCGCGCTGTGTCTAGGAGAGCCATTACATGAAGTTCTTTGCCAAGGCAGGAGATTTACTGGTTGGTATTCCAGTAGTATCTCAGGGTGTTCTGGGCTACACTCCGACACGACTTGTACCGCTTTTGGGGGTCTGACTTTTACCAACCCTCTAGTACCAATATGCGATACTCATAGAAAAAAGGACCGGACTGTACGGATATTGTCACTGACAGGCTCAGTAGGGTGTCAGGATGAGTTCGCTCATCGGCCTCCCTTTTGGTCAATACCTGGTAGCCCGTTACGAACAGCTAGTACCACTGACGTGCTAGTGGTTAAATCCACAGCCAAAGTATTAGCGAGTCTTTAGAGTCCCCCACAGACAGTTTCTCAAGTTTCGGGCGAAACGTTGTAGAGGCCGTATGGATTTATGGCAGGGTTCAAACATACTCGTGCACTTGGGCACGTGTCATGGTTCGGACGGATAATACAAGCGGGCTTTGGTTTAAGCCAGATCCTAGTATTATACTGTGTAGATTTTGTCTCATTGTATTTGTATTCGGTCGGAATACAAATGCGGGTATGTATATACAGTCGCGGGGTTATCCTATAATTTATTACGGGATCGCTTTTTGAAGTTTCCAGTTTGCATTCCGTTTCGGCCATTTTTCTTTCTTCCATTCTTAGCTGAAATTCCTTTGTTGAAAGCGGGCTTATTTGCAAATATGAAATTTGTAATGGAGGAGGTTTTTTGTGGCGCCGGGGCTGCAGATTTTTTGTGGTAGCCTCTTGAGTTTTCTAGAGAGCTTGGCTTCATTTTTTGTGCATCATTGTTCCATTAATTGTGAAAGGATTGGATTATGTAGGGTTCCTTGGCACACTAATGAGGTCTCACAAGGCATCAACCATGCCAATTTCTAATTTTACAAGTGCCGAGAAACCCTAATACGGATCGTTAACTAGATTTTAGGCGAAACTAGAAGCTAGTTAACAACTTAACTAAAGGGTAAACGGAAATACAACCTTTGTAGATCCGGTTCTCCACCTCCATAGCTCCGTGATGACGTCCCTCCGCTGTCCAAATCGAATCCAGGACTCTAGGATCGGCTACATCGGAGAAATGGGCGGGCTAGGTCGTCGACTTCGACGCCAAAGATGATCTACGTCGAGGCATCACAAGATCAAGCTCTCACTTCACCAAGTCATGAAACTTTTGAAGAAAACACCCTATACTACTTGGCAAGAGGTATAGGATGAAGAAATAGGAAGTGGGTTCACTTTAGAATTGGATTTCTCACTCTTTTCATCAAGTCCCCATTGATGGTTGCAAGCTTCTTCATCTTGAAGAAGAAGAAGAAGATGATGATGAATATATGATAAGTATTATCCAATAGAAAATAAAAATGAATACTTATCATATGGCAACCATGATTAGGTGTAGAGAATAAACTATGGTTAGTGGGAATGGTTAGGGTTAAGCATGAGACAAATATGGTGGACTTGTACAAAGCTTCATGAAGCTTCAACAAGCAAACAAACAAAGCCACCATATCATTTCCTTTTCCAAAATAAATAAAAAAATGAAATGAATAAGTAAATCAAAACCCTAACCATTACACAACCATGGTTTAATCATACACTTAATCAAGTATGCATGTATCATCAAACATGATACAAACAAGTGCACAAAAGTATATCACATATACAACTTGTGTACTTCAAGTGAAAAAATCCATTTAAAGTGAACAAATATTAGTTAATGCAAAGGAATATATCAAATATATAATTATACATTAAATCATTAAATCAACACTTGATTTAACGATCCGGTCATATCGCATATAACCGACTAATATCCAATGTATCGGCTTATCGAATTAATCGTTGATTCGATAACTAGGTTATATCGCATACAACCAATCGATACATTCATCGCGAGAATAGAATACGGTATCACATACACGCATTATTCTCGGTCCCGCACATATCTCATATGCGCTCCTATTTCGTTTTGCTTGAGCCAGGAAACCTCTATGTAGGACTCTAAAGACTCGTCAATACGCCGGCAGCAGGTGATGATCATATCAAACACCCACAAGCCGCAAGCGGTCTGCTAAACGTAACGGCCACCCGGGTATTGAGCGATCAGAAGATCGACGAACAAGCCCGCTCATACTCCTATGAATCCATCCAGTAACACTTACCGTACAGTCCGGTCTGTTCGTCTGATATGTCGCATATCTCGCCTAGGGGTGGTAAACGTCAGACCCCAATAGCTCGATAAGTCGTGTCGATATGAGGTCTATAACAGTTCGAGAAACTACAGGTAACACTTACCAGTAAATCTCAGCAACCCTGGCCAGGGATTTCCGGTTATAGCCAATCGAACACAGCGCAACATCAACTCCCTATACCGGGAGAGACGAATCCCCTCCTATCGCTCATTGCCTCCATGTGATTCGGGACTGTACCCAAAAGCCACCGTTTTGCACGCCCTCTTGGACGTGGTAAGGTGGAAATCAAAGCACAGTGGGAATCACACAAGACTCTATGACGATCTCGGGTCAACAGACTACTCTGTACCAGTGTCACCAAAGAACTGCCATCTGACATAAGATATAATACCATCTGGGAGTTCTCGGCGAGTCCATCCAGTATACCCAGTCTCCACTGAGCACCTGTATATCATCTCTGATGTCAAACACCAATGGATATGGGATCATCCATCGCCCATCTGTATGGGTCGAGAAGGTATACGCTAGTCTACTCTGGTATATCGATGCCCCGTCTCGATATACCCAGGACTAGGGACCTTGAAGGATGTACTTATGGACTACCCTGTCCCCACTAGTATGATCCGCATCATAGTCCAGGTAGTCAAGTACACATCCTAAGGGCTTTACCAACATGTAACAGAGAGACAATCAGTGTACACGTTAAGGTAAAGATCAACCAGATAGCATACTATCATGTCGAGTAAGAAAGTCCTCCCTATATATGTCCAAGCATCCACTACAATATACATCCTATGTATAGTAATGGCCTCTAGGGCATACATATAACTAACAGATTAGACTTTGGTTGTGACATTTTTTCCTCTTTATCATCACACTTGTGCTTATGCTCACCACCACCATTTCCTCATGAGCATGGCCGGCCACTACAAGGGAGAGCCCCAAAATTTTGTGAGGGAGAAATTTTTGATCTCATTTTCATTTGCACAAAAATCCTTAGCTCAATTCCAAAGCTCATTTGATCCTCCCTCCATTGTGGCAACTTTGATTAACCCATGAGACAAAGCATTCTACGTATATTCTACAGCAATCTTTGACACGTCGGCTAGCAAACTTCGTGTCCGAGTTAACTCGGTTCAGAGGTGGGAGCCCGTAAAAAGACTCGTTGATGTGGTGCCCTTCCGAAGAGAAGACCGGAGATCGGAGATGCCGCGAGGAGCTTGGGATGGTGGCCAAAGACCGAAGGACACGGATCGATCGGTATAGCCTTTCCAACCCTTCTCTAGTTTGCTAGTTGTAGGTTAATGGTTCGATCTGGGATTAAAGTCTGCGATAGCGCCGGTTTCAAGTTTTGAAAAAGTTTTCGTTTCCGCATTTTGGCCTCGGATCGACGGCCTGGGCGCTACCGTAGACTTACACCAACGTGCTGTGGTGTATACGGAGGAGTAATGCTGAGAGAGAATCTCATTCTCATTTAGAATAGTCCAGGAATTCCGTGCTCAAGTATTCTCCTCCCTGATCACATCAAAGGACATGATACTTGTACCCGTTTTGGTTCTCTACTTCTGAATTATATTCTTTGAATTTCTCAAAAGCTTCATACTTGTGTTTCAACAGGAACATATGCCTGAATCTTGAGAGATCATCAGTGAATGTAATGAAGTACAAAGAACCGATCTTGGCATGTGTAGTCAAGGGACCTACATACATCATCATGTATCAATCCCAAGAGTTTATCTAACTCTTTCTCTGCTTCTAATAAACGGAGCTATGGTCATGTTTATCTTTGAGACATGACTGGCAAGTTTCACAATATGTAAATTCAAACTGATTTAAATATGCATCTTTATGTAATTTCAGCTAGTCGGTTCGCATTGATATGACCTAGTCTACAATGCCTCAAGAAAGATTCGTTCATTTCTTAACTCTTCCTGTTGTATGTGTTTTGTACGTTAAGAACTGTAGTTTGATTTAGAACGTATATACTTTTAGATAACGTGCCTGAACCTATCAACTCTTGATATAGGAAATGTTCAAAACATTATCCAACAATACAAAATTATATCCTTCTTTACTAAATAAAGAGACTGATATGATATTGTATATCAGGTTCGGTATCTAATAACATTCGTTCAGAATCAATGTATTTGGTAATACAGGGTGATAACTTCCATCTGTTTTGGCTGCAACAATTGCACCGTTTCCAACTCTTGAAACTTATCACCCATTCTCAGTTCTCTACCTATCTGTAGCCCATGTAACATATTACATATGTGGGATCCTGATCTGATATCACATACCCAGGACGTAGAGGATACTGAGAAACAGTTCTCGGTAATGAACACACCCGAAGAAGATGCATCATCATGTACTTTTTTCGTTTGGGCGGTACGGGAATCCTGGTAATCCTCTGTTTCCTGCTCGGTCTTATAACAATTATAAGTTGGAGCGGGACCAACGTTCCCCAGCTCAGTATAACAAGCGTGTTCGGTCAATACATCCATATTATTATCTTGATTAAGGCGTGACATGGTCGCTACCTGGAGAGAGAGAGAGAAGAAAACACTCAGCGTATGCTCTTGCAATATTAGATTAGTTATTAATATATGTAATCAGGATGGCTCCCTCTGTTTTAGTCAAATCTTCCTTCAAACCCTAAAAGGAAAGACTAGCCGTGATTAATTACACCATACAAGTTCGCCAATCTTTCAATCAGACTAGTGCTGGTACTTTGAGGGAGGTTCCCCGTGCTTTCGCACGGACCTAATTAAAATAAACCTCGTTATCCCAGGGACAAAACCCTGTTGACACCTTTCTATACACCTACTTGATTGGCTAATTGTAATGTGTAAAACTCTCCCAGGAGTAACTCTTACTCGCAGTAGGTATCAGGATCCAACTATCTCATAGAAGCTATGCAATCTCATTGCAAATTTCAACACTTGAAATTCCCAATAATATTTTACCCATAGCGTCCTATGACATTGACGTAGGACAACAAACCATAGTCCGCTAGTCAAGTTCAACCCATACATTTCCCGATTGAAATAAACCCACCCGCACGACTCTTAACGCAGGACAACAAAGTCACACGACTACCCTAACTCAATCGCATCATATGCTTTAGCAGATAAGCATAAATATCTACGGCACACTACGCCTTGACGCAGGCCAACAAACGTAGCACGAATACTATGAAGTACTTATCTGAAAGGACGGAGGGCTACGACAGGTTTGTATGAAAACCCTTTGCGTAATGAACTTGATATCGTTGTAGAATCAAATGATTTAAATGGAGTGTTTTTTAGGCTTTAGCTAGTTTCGCTAAAGAGGTTACTCCCGGTGAAGAGATCGTTGGCTCTTTCCTTATCGAATAAGGTGGAGGATATTTCACAAATACCACTATGCAAAGCAAAAACTATAGAAGCAATCAAAAGACAAACCGAGGGTTGTAGCATCTGCCAGTTATTGCTAAAGAGGTCACTCCCGGTGAAGGGATCTCGGCTCTTTCCTTATCGAATAAGGTGCTGGATATTCTACAAGGAATACCTCTATGCAAAACAACAACTAGAGCTACCTGTTTTTGAAAATTCGATTCTACAACATCTTTAGGTTTATTTTCTTTCATTAATCTCATTAATGAAGTCCCATCATTTTAAGTTACCTAAACATCACAGATAAATACAACGTACGCTTATGCCATCCGCATTCGCCTCGATGTCCCCTTGTGCACCGTTAGGTTAGGTAACTAACAGCAGAGCGAGGAAGGGCTAGCGCGGGTATAAAACATAAGGAATGTCTATATAATATATCACATATACTATATCCAGTATCTATCTCAACATATACAGTGATCACATCACAGATAAATCACAGCAGAACACAACATATGAAATATTCGATATACTAGGATTTCCGGGTTTTATTTTAAGCCTGTATAAAACACGGATTCCACGGTCTTGATGAATAGCCAATCCCACACCCCTAGACCCATACGAGAGCGGAAAGAAACCCTACCAATTCTAGAGTTAGGAGACCCCATCTGGACTCCTCGAGATGGTCTCCCACTGGACCCTAGAACCCGGTTACTTGTGCTCCCCGCCTTGGTCGATCCTAATGCGGAAAAGTAAATAATATACAATGGTGACATCATCCTCAACCCAGAAGTGCCCCAATAAAAGAATATTACATACAATGAATTTTACATGAATGAAAATGAAAAACTCTCATCTCACATAAAACCTTCGGCTATTCAAACACGACTATCCAATATAACATATCACAGCAACACATAACATCACATTTCATCAACGTAAGTAAATATGCGTATCCCAATTGTCGTTGACGTATAGTAACGAAACCGGCGATACACCACATATTACACTTACGGTCGCAGAAAAGAAAGTGAAAAACTACAACAGTTCGAATCCGCAACCACCTTATACATCATATGCCTAACTAAATGAATTCCTTAGAAATTGCATGCCTAAAAATTATAAACCCCGCATTTTAGTCTCGATATTGAAAACACTTTCCAATAACCTGTCGGGCAATTCAACAAGATTTCCGATAACCTGATCAAATGCTCATCGGAAACATTAGTAGACGGCCGCACCACCAGATACCGTCGACGAAGTTGTCACGACCCAAAGTTCGTCCCGTGACCGGCACTTAACCACGTAACGTCTACAGGCGTAACGCGACTAAGTAAGCTGAAACCCAGAAATCAAAACCATTAAAAGTATTGAGTGTTAAAACATTTTAAGGGAAACATTTGTTAAAACATTTAGAAAACCTTAAGTAATTTAGTAAAATTCTTTAAAGTTCAAATTATTATCTTAAAATGGCAGCATTTCCTTTGTAAAAACTAGCCCCGAAATCGGGTACAAGGCAATATATGAGTAAAATGATACACAATAAGAAATAAGAATCCCAAACGGGAGCAATCAAGCCCAACGGCGGAAACAATCACCACAATGATAATATACGACGCCGTAGCAAAGAAAGAGTAAAAATAAATGAAGACAACATGAAATATAAAACTGCATAAATAAAGTCGGCTCACAACGAGCTCGACACCAGAGTACAATAATATACATCGTCCTCACAACTGGTCTCTAAGTCAATACATAAGTAGTAGATGGAGAGTACTAGATACAACAGTGTATACAACTGGAATATAAACATATACCACACAAAAACCCACCTATCAGCAAAGGGCTCGCTCGCCAACTGCAATGGTATATGTATCAAAAGATGTAAGGAAACAGCCTGCTACGACTACTCCGAGGGGCAACCTGCAAACACTGAGACACAACGGGGATAAGTTGCCAACTCGTGAATAGTAGATAACATATAAAGGTAATCGCGAGTATGCACGTGCGGCGATACTCTAACCTATGCCAACAGATAACATCTACATGATGAACTAGATGAGCAATAATCATGCAACAAGTGCGATCTAATAACATTTCTATATGATGAGCAGGGTATGCAATAGTCGTGCATAGCAAATGCAATCTAACAACATCTATATAGGGTGAGCAGGTATGCAATAGTCGTGCATAGCAAATGCAATCTAACAACATCTATATGGAATGAGCAGGTATGCAATAATCGTGCATAGAAAATGTACTCTATCGGGTACTACAGATACAGGATGAGATGTATAATACTGAAAGCTGAGCATGGGAATAAATAACATCTACACGGAATGTCAACGTGGAAAAATAATCGGTGTCCATCAATACACCCAAATCCCAATAAAACTAGCTCAAGCGCCGTCATCCTCATCGGCCCTCAAATCCTATAAATCTCATAGAATCATGAGTGCCCAACATCGGCACTCGAAATATCTTAAAATCGCCGTGTCTAGCATCGACACGCAAATCCTCACGTATCGGGCTCCGTCAGTCGGATCGGCCCACGGGCTCCGTCGACGGAATCGGCCCTCGGCCCCGGCAGTACGCGTCGTCCCGTATCCATCTATCGACTTGGTTCGGTATCCTCCGGATAATCTCCAGGTCTAACCAATCACCGGTAGGTAGTAGTCCCTCCGCCGGGCTCACCGTCTAGCAATACGAGTCTTCTTGCCCCGGGGCACCATATCGGGTCCACCATGTACCCGCAATCGGTGCCTACCACTCCTCGAATCAGGTATACTCACACAAGCTCTCTGGAACCGAGAAAACTCATGGTGGACGCACTGAAATATCATATCAAGAGAAACCGGGTTTTTAAAACAGTGCGTATTTTCTTAAAATAATACCACGGTTCTCAAATCCAGAAATCCCATAAAATCCAAACTCAATGCGTAAATCTATGCAATGTGTCATATGACACTAAGAATAAAAGGGAATGAGTCTTTACCGGTTATCATATCCGCTTCTCTAGCATCAGAGCAAGAGAATGCACTTTTATCGGTATTGAGATCTAACAAGGAGGCGTTCGGTTGGACCATGGCGGACATCAAAGGGATTAGTCCCTTGATTGTAGAACATCATATACATGTGATGGATGATGCCAGACCAACCCAAGAACCATAGAGATGGTTGAACCCCGTAATGAAGGAAGCGGTGATGAAAGAGATCGTCAAATGCCTAGATAATGGTATTATATACCCAATCTCCGATAGCCAATGGGTGAGTCCGATACATGTCGTCCCTAAGAAATCTGGCATTACTGTTATTACCAATGCGGCAAATGAGTTGATTCAGACACGCGCCCAAACTGGGTGGCGTGTATGTATTGATTACAGAAAACTTAATGCCGCCACAAGGAAAGACCACTTTTCTCTACCCTTCATTGATCAGATGCTAGAACGCTTAGCCGGACGTGAGTATTATTGCTTTATGGATGGATACTCTGGCTATAATCAGGTCCCCATAGCCAAAAAGGATCAAGATAAAACCACTTTTACTTGTCCTTTTGGTACCTTTGCTTACAATCGCATGCCCTTTGGGCTATGCAATGCTCCCGCTACCTTTCAGCGGTGTATGATGGGGATATTCTCTAATATGGTAGAGAATTTCTTGGAGATTTTTATGGAGGACTTCTCGATTTTCGGAGACTCTTTTTCCGACTGCCTAACGAATCTTGACGCAGTTCTTACTCGTTGCAAAGAGAAGAACATAACCTTGAACTGGGAAAAATGCCATTTCATGGTCCAAGAGGGAATTGTGCTTGGACATGTTATTTCACAGAAAGGCATTGAGGTTGACAGAGCTAAGATAGATGTCATTCAAAACCTTCCTCATCCCAAAAGCGTCAAAGACATTCGATCTTTCCTTGGCCTTGCGGGCTTTTATAGGAGATTCATTAAGGATTTTAGCAAAATTGCAAGACCTTTAACTCTTCTCCTGGCCAAGGATACGTCCTTCCACTTTGACTCGGACTATGAGACAGCTTTTGACTCACTGAAACACTCACTCACTTCAGCCCTCGTTCTATCATCTCCAAATTGGGACTACCCCTTTGAGCTGATGTGTGATGCATCTGACTTTGCAGTAGGTGCAGTCTTAGGACAGGACATTGATAAGATGCCACACGTAATCTATTATGCGAGTAAGACCCTGAATGATGCACAAATCAATTATACAACCACCGAAAAGGAACTTTTGGCAGTTGTATTTGCATTAGAAAAATTCAGGCCTTACTTAATTGGCTCACCTATAGTTGTGTACACTGACCATTCCTCCTTAAAACATCTTCTGGCGAAGAAAGATGCAAAAGGTCGACTAATACGTTGGGTCCTTCTATTACAAGAACTTGATCTTGTTATCAAAGATAAGAAAGGATGTGAAAACGTCGTAGCCGACCATCTTTCACGCATTTCTTCTTCCCCTGTGACCCTGCCGATCAATGATTCGTTCCCAGACGAACAACTCTTGAGCGTATCCAATGAACCTTGGTTCAGGGATATTGTGAACTATCTTGTCACAGGACTTATACCTAGCGATTGGTCAAAACAGGACAAATACCGTTTTCTATCCCAAGTAAAACACTTTTACTGGGATGATCCATATTTGTTTAAGTATTGTCCTGATCAGATCATTCGCCGGTGTGTCCCGAAAGAAGAGTTCAAGAGTGTTCTTTCTTTTTGTCATGATCAGGCTTGCGGGGGTCACTTCGGTCCTAAAAAGACGGCGGAAAAGGTTTTGCAATATGGATTTTATTGGCCTACCTTGTTCAAGGACGCATTTGACTATTGCAAAACCTGTACACAATGTCAGTACACGGGTAGAATTTCTTGGAGAAATGAAATGCTTCAGCAACCCATCTTAGTTGTTGAAATTTTCGATGTTTGGGGCATTGATTTTATGGGGCCCTTTCCCAACTCCTTTGGGAATTTGTACATACTGCTGGCGGTTGATTATGTCTCAAAGTGGGTTGAAGCCATTCCATGTCGCACTAATGACAGGAAAGTTGTCATTAAGTTCTTAAAAGAGAATATCTTTTCGCGATTTGGACACCCACGCGCTATCATTAGCGATAATTGGACACATTTCTGCAACAGGTCTTTCGAGACTCTGATGCGGAAATACGCAATCAACCACCGACTTTCTACACCCTATCATCCCCAAACGAGCGGGCAGGCTGAGATCTCAAATAGACAGATCAAACTAATCCTGGAGAAGACTGTTGCTAAGAATAGAAAAGACTGGTCGACCAAACTGACGGATGCTCTTTGGGCATTCCGAACTGCATTTAAAACCGACCTAGAGATGTCTCCATATAGGATAGTGATTGGGAAGGCATGTCACTTACCTGTCGAGATTGAGCATAAAGCATTATGGGCTATTAAGGAAATCAACTTTGACCTAAACCAAGCCTGCAACTTTCGGAAGCTGCAACTAAATGAGCTAAGCGAACTCCGCGATGAAGCTTATGAAAACGCTGTAATTGTAAAGAATAGGACAAAGGTTTTTCACGATAAAAACATTTTGAGGAAAACATTTTCACCTAGTCAACAAGTCCTTCTTTATGATTCACGATTACACCTTCACGCGGGTAAGCTTCGATCTCGGTGGAAAGGACCTTTTATTGTGCGGTCTGTGCACCCGCATGGGGCAGTAGAGGTAGAAAATGTTATAAACGGCACATTTTTTAAAGTGAATGGACATAGACTAAAGCCGTATTTTTCCACTGACCCCACGGAGGAGCTTCTGTTCTTACAGGAGCCAGTTTATTTGGATTAAAATTCCTCCGTCTCACCTTCATATCCTGTATCACTGCATCATCTTTTGAATGGAGGTGAGTGAAAAGGAATAAGTTTGGGGGAAGTTCTTCACTTATATATTTTGCCCCCACTAATAATTCCCCCTAGGCTTACAGGTTTTTGTAGATATAGCTGTTGGCAACAGTGAGGACACTGTTGAAAACAAGTTTGGGGGAGCTTTGTGCTTATTTTCGCATCATTTGCATATCATTTCCATAAGCACAAAACATTTTTTTTCAAAACCCATAAAAATTTTAAAAATTTCAAAATTATAAAAAAACATTTTTGTACATAAATAAGATAATAAAAGTTTAGATAGTGAAAAATTACATCCATGAGATTAGAAAAATTTAAGAAAACCAAGAAAATTAGAAGTTTTCTTATACGAACTAGTAATAAGTAGTTATGAGCCGTTGTCCCAAGGGTTAGTAAGATGGAGGAAGTCACTAATCTGAGGATAAAAATAAGTCTGAAAAATAGTTTCTATTCTGGAAGCCAAACATTTTGAACGTTGATACCCTGCTATTCGCACTTACACACGTCTTGAAGCCTGGGATAGTAGAGGATACCTTGAAATGCTCTTGTCTTAAAGCCGATGTATGAAGGAAATAAAATAAAATAAAAAAATGATGAAGAAAATATAAAGTGGTGAGAAAAATGGACACTGGTTTTGTTATCACCGAGGGCAATAAAAAATATATAGCGAGGTACCTCTTCACCTAGTGCCCTATGGCCAACTGGTCTGGGAGTCACTGCTATGCCTTAGGTAGTGCAAGACGAGGAAAATACACTAAATAATCAAGCACATGAGTAATCGGTCGGTTAGTACCTCAAGAAGTATTAACGGTCGCATGAAAGTGTGTGAGCAATCTCATCTAATATTCATTAATTAAAAAGTACTGAGGCTGATGGGCAAGAGTATGATAGCTTGAATTGAATTCTCCGGGTGTAGGGATGTCCTTTATACACACGCAGGGTGATATGATCGATGTTTGGAAGAAAGATAGGAATGAAGAATAGGACGATGTTTTATTGAGGGAGGACGTGATTTCTGATATTTTTTCATGACCATTAAGATAGGGCTCATGACAACCGAAAAGCTAGCTTAGTTGGAAACCCTAATTTTCAAGGCTTTTCTTTTACAATTCTTGTCTTTAAATGTAATATTCATGATCTTTCTTTTATTATTGGATTTTGTGGGTGCAATCCGCTGAAAACCCTCATGAGACAACACTCCTCCTACTAGGGACACCTAGAAGTTTAAAGGCTTGTTGCACGTGCTCAGTGCAATCGTGTTGCCTACGAAAGTGTGCTAGTTAGTTTTTCTCTTTTTTTATTTTCTCCTTCTCTTTTTAATAAAACAGTTCGTTCGAGACGATCGAAAATAAGTTTGGGGGAATTTGATCAGTCGAAAATACTGCATCTTTTAACCGGCAATTTCCCTATCATTTGCACTCATCTAGAAGTGTTCGGCATTCATTTAGCACATATTAGCAAAACAGTCGTTAAATATCAGATTACATGTGTTAGACTCTAAAACCGGCACTATAAGGGAAATTGACTGCATTTTATAGCATGGCATCATTCCTATATATCGCAACTTGTGTTTCGAAGTCCGTGCAGGGAAATCCAGAAGAATGGTCAAATTTACAAAACAAAGACTGCTAAAAGATACGCCAACTCAAGGATTTGGAATCTGGTAATGATCTAAAAGGCATTCAGGGATTCAACATATCATAAAATACAGAAGAAGACATCAGAAGCCAACACAGAAAGTATGAAGCCCTAGCTCCACTACATAGCCGCGGTTCCGTGGCCTAAGCCAGCTATTGCGGCGGAACCGCGGCTGCTTGTCCATGTCATCATCCCAATTTGGCTCCATAACTCCTACGTCAGCTTCCACACTTCAGAAAACCTATGCAAGTTCCAGAAGACTCCTGAACATTCTGCCAGATCAGCAAACCCTTGATCTAAACTAAACTAGCCTTTTATTCTAGAACCTTCTCCCTAAACCCTAGCTTAAACCCTAAGCTAAGCTCCTAACTAACTACTTCTAGAAGCCTTTCAACAAACTTTTGGAGGGAAGTTCTATTTCAAATCCAAGACCTAGGGTTTGGAAAACCTATAAATAGACCCCTAGGCTCACTTGTTGAAGAGGACACTTGGGTGGTGAAAAGCTAATCAATCCCCAATCTCTCCCATTCTTCATCTTTCCAATTTCCACCCACAAGTCTAGTGACAAGACTTGTGTCAAAACCCTAACCCTAATCCAATCTAGAAATACCCAATTCAAGATCCATGGAGTTCAAGCAAAGCAAGTCTTCAAAGATCCTTTAGAAGCAGAGCCGGTATTCAACGTAGCACGAGATCGAAGCGATCCAAGACTCAAGAAGCCGAGCGATGCAAGATTCGACGAGCGAAGTTCCTACCTCTTGTAATTCTTGAGAGTTGTAACTACTTGTTGATGTAATAAAGGTGAAGATTCTTTAAACTTGTTTACATTTCAATTCAAGCATCATGATTTCATTTCGATTCTTGAATGTATTCTTTGTGATGATGTGTGAATAAACTCGGCTCGTGGAGGAATCGAGATGATTGTAGAAAGATGATGTTGATGGATCTTTAAACGTTTTCTTAAGTCCTATAGCAATTGTAAATTCTTGAAAATTGAATGATCGATGATCTAGATCGATGCAAAATGTGTTCTTGATTCCTTTCGCACAATTTAGAAATCAACAATTGATCATTCGACTTTCAAGAAGCTATCTAGTGAATGTGATTCATTGAAAGGACAAAGGATAGGACGAAGAAACCCTAATTCTTCGTAAGATCCTTAAACGTCGATCAATCGACATCGAGTTAGCATCAATTCATTAATGGATAAGAAACGTTAATCTTTAGTCTTCGTCACATCTACAATCTAATCGATTCCTACGAGCTTTATTTCAAATCTTGAAACAAAAATCAATTGGAAATTCTATCTTTCTTGATTCTTGATGTTTATCGTTTTCTTGATTCTTGATTAGAATAGTGATACTTGAAACTCATCGATAAAAATCTTGAATCATTTTTTATTTTCTTTTCTATTAAAGTTTCGATTCAAACAAAACAAAATAAGAACGAATCGCACAATCCCTGTGGACGATCCACACTTGCTAACGAAATCTATACACGACACCGTTATTGATTGCGGTCAAATAATTTTTGGTTGTGATTTCTACACAATTTTCATATTACACAATCCGAAATCGTATTAAATCAAATGGCGCCGTTGCCGGGGATCATTTGATAAACACACACAATCGAGAAATTCAAACCAATCAGGTGGTCGCCGGATTTCAAGTGAGGGAATGGGCTCGGATTTCAACACATTAGCCTAAAATTCCTGCACACAAATCTGTATGTGTTTGCTAGGCTAGAAAATGATTAGAAATGCAGCAAATCTCATATATCTTATAATATGTTTCAAAACCGTATTTTAAATTCAAGTTTGCGACTTAAAGTGATTTAGCTAAATCTAGCGACACTACAGGTTAAAACAGCAACACTAACACTTAATAGGGTTGATTAAGCTATAATAACTCTAACACAGCTTAAATCTTACCTAAATCACAAAACTAGCTCTAAACTCACACTAATCGCTAACCGAAGCTAAAACAACACAAGCAAGCAAAGAAAAGGAGTTGAGTTTAGAGATTATACCCCCACTAGATCCTAGGATGCAAGGAGAAGGAGGAGAAGAAAAGGGGGAGGAGTTGCAACTGCTTGGTGCTGCTGTTGCTTGTGCTGATGTTGCTGCTGCTGTTTGTGCTGATGTTGCTGCTGCTGCTGAGGCTGCTGGGGCTGCTGCTGCTGTTGTAATGTATGTGTGTGTGTGAGAGAGAGAGAGATGTGAGAAATGAGTGTTATGAGAAAAGGAAAGAATGAGTGTTATGAGAGAGTCAAATCCCCCTCTTTCTCTCACCTTATTTAATGCAAGCATGGGCAAGCCCATCATGCCCTCTCTCTCCCCCTACTCAAATCAACACCTAAACTTGATTAAAACCCAAAACACTTAATTCCAATGGTTTAACCCACTATAGTTTCTAATCATGGTCTAACCCAAATTTAACCCTAGTTTACATGTACAAGTGTGTGCAACCCTAGGAAAAATCTAATAAAATATTCATTAAATTTGATAAAATATTTGAAAATCAATTTGGTAAACTTTTTATTAAAAACCATTTATTTAAATATAAATAGCCACTAAATACATCCTAAGGTGTTACATAAGTGCACTAAGGCGGAGCACCGCTGCCGCGAGCACCCGAATGGATACTTTTGGCGACGGGGTTCTTTTACAGTCACTTAGTCGGGGTTATGGGGCGTGGCTATCTAAAAAGCTTACCCGGAGAGTATCCGCGTACGCTGCGTGATTGCGACGGACTTTTGATCACATCAAAATCCCGTGGCAACCGATCAAATGAGACTAAACTGCTAGATTTATAAAATTCAAACTAGTTATCTCATAACTACTTTTGTGGATTCCAAATATTGTATCCAATCACATGATATCCGGACGACGTTAAACTTTTCGATCGATTCATCAAAGTCCCACAATTTTCCGAGAGCTCAACACTTCAGCACAGTTTTAATAATACCCAGAATATGCTACAGTACCTATGCACCAGCCGTAGAAGGGAACCCAAGCCTCACTCATATCGCCATGGAACTGCGGCAAACCCTAGGGTTTGACCGCGGTTCCGCGATCCAAAAAGTCGAGCTAGAGTTTCATTCTTCTAGAGGGTTCACAGAATTACTTGCATGTTTTTCCAAATACGTTAAAGTTGGAAAAATGGGTTTTTGATAATCGTTCGAACTTTTTAACTTCACCTAGACAATATGTGAATAACCCAAAACAATGTTAAAACGACGAATACGAAACACTTCGAATTGCTCATAGTGTAAGATTACATCACATGCAAAATTTGCAAAAACAAACAACACCTGAAATATCAAAACCCAGTCATTAGAACACAGTGAAAATTTCAGGGAAAACCAACAAAAAGTGGCCGGCCCCAACTACCTTGTCCTCGGCCAAAATCCGAGCATACCCCCTGAAATTTTCATAGTGTTCATGATATATCCCATATAACATTCTGTACTTGTTTAAAAAAAATTTGACAACATTTTAAATTCGACAGAAACTACATTTTCGCATTTCAACTAATTTTTCTTTCCTTATTTAATACACAACCACTTCTTCTTTCTTCTTTCTTTTCCTTGATCTTGTTTCTTGATTCCGGTGATCACCGCCGGAGCCGTGCTCGTCGCTGACGATCCGAGTGATCCAGTGAACGTACCTGACTTGCGTGATCACCCTCGTGCGTTGTTTGGAACCGTTCCGTGTACCGTGCGCGCGTCGCGATTTTTCGCCGACGAAGGACGTTCCGTACACATCCGTTCTTGTTCCGTCTAGGCAAGTTAATCTTGCTACATGCTATATAATTCATTTTATACCTATTTAAATAAATACCATACCTATAGTTTAAATCTATTATCCCATGATTAATTTTATAACATTTCAATGTTCCATTTGCATCCATTTATATCATTTTAAATCTAGATCATGAAAACTTATCTTGTGACATACTAGATTACATTATACTGCATCCATATCATTTAAAATATATATCGTCATAATATTTCTTTTTATTATCTGTAATTAGTTTATAATCTGTATTTTATAATGTTATACATTTGAAAATATTATTGTTTACACATGAAACGTCGTTGCAAAGCGGATACGACAAATCTAAAATTTACTGTACACCATACCTTATAAAATTCATTATAAATCATATAAAAATCATTAGTATACGTTCTTTAGTTCATTGCGAAGCTAACTAAGAATGCTATAACTCTATGAAATATTTACTTGCAAAATAAATTGTTTAAATAACGTAAAATGCAAATTAATATGTCTTTAAACTGCTGTCCAGGGAAATTCCAGAAGCAAACTTTCAACTTCGAATATTCATATCTTTTTGTAGGGACAACCTAAGATGCTTATACTTATAAAAATGAAAACCTTATTGAATTATCTTTGTTTTGGTATAAGACACGTCCCTTTTGGAGAACGTTTGTTATTTTTAAGCTATTTTACAAATCAAGGTGACGCTGAATTTCTGAACGGAACTTTCTTGTGCATGGTTAATCAGTACCACTTTTATAGTTTTTAATCGCTTTGAATATGCTATCCATATTAATATTATTATATCAATATTTATATCACATATTGCTTAGTCGTATATCCCACATTACCGTTTTATAGTTTTTCGGATACCCGTTTGCATCCATCGCATTTAAGATACATATAATTGCATGCATAGATCACATTACTACATAATACTGTGATATTAACACTCCATATTTAATAAATTGCATCCTAATTAATATTGGAGCTATAAATATAACCCTAATCGATAACTGTATATCTATCTAGTTTATTCTGTACCTATTTGCATATCATATTACATGTTCCGGTTTATTGTACTGATCGTACCCATGCTTGTTTATTTATACCCATACTTATTATAGTTTGATTATAAGCACCCACATGATATCTTGTACACCCTGACATGACTTGCTACATCTATTACTTGACCCGACATGGCACCGTACAACTCTTGACATGACTTGACATCTATATACACTACCCGGCTTGACCTGATGTACCATGGCTTTACCTGTTACCTGATCTTGCGTCTAATGCCAACAAACTTGTCCTGTAGTCCTTACGGACCGTTCCTGTTGTCTATCCAGACAAACCTGCACCTACTTGATCCTGAGTTGGCATTAGCTCTTGTTTACTGAATACCTTGTAAGTGCACGGCGGCGCCCCGGCCGTCAAGCTGACGGCCAAATGCGGAAGCGGTGATAAACTTTAATTTTGCAAACTAGCAAACCGGCACCACCGCGCACTAAAACCCGGATCAAACCATTAACTAGTCCTAGCTAACTACAAGATGGGGAAAAGAGATATACCGACTGATCCGAGTCCTCCGGTCTTCTCGTCCTTGTCCCGATCTCCCGCGGAATGTCCTGTCTCCACCTCGTCGTCGGAAGTGCACCACATCGCCTACATCTTTTACGGGCTCCCACCTCAATGCCGAGGCAACTCGGGCACGAAGCTGGCTAGTCGACGTGCCTAAGGTTTGCTGTAGAATGTGTAGTGAAGAACCATGTCTCATTTGGGGTTATGGAGTTTGCCATTTTGGTAGAGGGATGATACAAGAGCTATGTGGAGGGACTTGGGGATTTTTGGAGCATGAAATGAAGCAAAAACCCACACATACAATTGGGCAGCCCTCCCCTTGAGTGGCCGGCCCTTGCAATTGCAAGAGAGTGAGAGAGTGGAGAGTGTAGCAAAGAAAATGAGAGAGCCATCCAATAATCCAAGGGAGAGAGAGAGAAGGCTATCATGCAAAGGAATGATCACTAGGAAAGTCCAACACTCAAACAACAATCATCACACTCCATCATCAACAAGCATGATGACTTCAAAAAGTCAAGCCATCATGAAGAAGGAAAGTCAAGTGATGGTTGTAGGGTTCCTAGGCACTCTCAAGAGGTCTCACAAGGCATCAACCATGCCAATTTCAAATTTTATGAGTGCCGCGAAACCCTAATTCGGATCGTTGACTAGAAATTTAGGCGAAAAAGAAAACTAGTTAACAACTTAACTAAAGGAGAGAGGCTACAACCTTTGTAGATCCGTTTCTCCACTTCCTTAGCTCCACGTAGGCGTCCTCTCGCTGTCCATCTCGAATCCCGAACTCAATCGTCGGCTGCATCGGAGAAATGGGCGGGCTCGGTCGTCGGCTTCGTGCCGAAGATGATCTACATCGAGGCATCACAAGTTCAAGCTCCGACTTCACCAAGTTGTGAAACTTGTGAAGAAAACACCCAAAACCACTTGGCAAGAGATAGAGGATGAAGAAATAGGAGGTGGGTTCACTTTAGAATTGGATTTCTCACTCTTTAGCTCAAGGTGCCATTGATGGACTTAAGCTTTTCTTGAAGAAGAAGATGATGAAGAAGAAGAGAGAATATGATAAGTCTTCTCAAATGAAAAAGAAAAATTGAAAACTTATCATAATCTTAACCATAGTTAAGTGTAGAGAATGAACTAGGGTTAGTTCAAATGGTTAGGGTTAAGCATGAGACAAGAATGGTGACTAAGTCAAAGCTTCATGAAGCTTCCATAAGAAACAAAGAAAGCCACCATTCTCATCTTTATCCTTTCCAAATAAATAAATAAACAAATAAATAAATAAATGAAAAAGCAAAACCCTAATCATCAACTTAACCATGGTTTAATTCTATACACTTAACCAAATGAGCAAGCATCATCAAACATGATACAAACATGTGCACAAAAGTATATCACATATACAACTTGCACATCAAGTGAGAAAATCCATTTAAAGTGAACTAATACTAGCTAATGCAAAGTAATATATCAAATATATAATTATACATTGAATCATTAAATCAACATTTGATTTAACGATCCGGTCATATCGCATATAACCGACTAGTATCCTATGTATCGGCTTATCGAATCAATCCTTGATTCGATATCTAGGTTATATCGAATATAACCAATCGATACATCCATCGCGAGAATGAAATACGGTATCACATACACGCATTATTCTCGGTCCTGCACATATCTCATATGCGCTCCTATTTCGTTTCGCTTGAGCCAGGAAACCTCTGTGTAGGACTCTAAAGACACGTCAATACGCCGGCACCAGATGATGATCATATCAATCACCCACAAGCCGCAAGCGGTCTGCTAAACGTAACGGCCATCCGGGTATTGAACGATCAGAAGATCGACGAGCTAGCCCGCTCACACTCCTGTGAATCCAACCAGTAACACTTACCGTACAGTCCGGTCTGTTCGTCTGATACGTCGCATATCAAGTCTAGGGGTGGTATACGTCAGACCCCAATAACCGATAAGTCGTGCCGATGTGAGGCTCATAACGGGTCGAGAAACTACTGGTAACACTTACCAGCAAATCTCTGATCAGCCCTGGCCAGGGACTTCCCTGTTACGGCCAATCGAGCACAGCGCAACATCAACCCCCAATATCGGGAGAAACGAAACCCCTCCTATCGCTCATTGCCTCCATGTGACTCAGGACTGTACCCAAAGACCACCGTTTTGCACGCCCTCATGGACGTGGTAAGGTGGAGATCAAAGCACAGTGGGAATCACACAAGACTCTATGACGATCTCGGGTCTACAGACTAACCTGTACAAGTGTCACCTGAGAACTGCCATCTGACGTGAGGTATAATACCATCTGGGAGTTCTCGGCGAGTCCGTCCAGTGTACCCAGTCTCCACTGAGCACCCGTACACCATCTCTGATGTCAAACACCAATGGATATGGGATCATCCATCGTCCATCTCATGGGTCGAGAAGCGTATACGCTAGTCTACACTGGTATATCGATGCCCCGTCTCGATACACCCACGACTAGGGAACTTGAAGGATGTACCTATGGACTACCATGTCCCCACTAGTATAATCTGCATCATAGTCCAGGTAGTCAAGTACACATCCTAAGGGCTTTACCAACATGTAACTATAAGACAGTTTAAAGAGACAAGTGTACATGTTAAGATAAAGAGCAACCAGATAGCATACTATCATATCGAGCAAGAAAGTCATCTCTATATATGTCCAAGCATCCAATATAATATACATCATCTGTACAATACTGGCCTCTAGGGCATACATACAACTAACAATCTCCCACTTGCACTAGGGCCAGCTGCTGTAGTATCGCATACCGAGCATCCCGAAGAGTCTCTCAAACTGTATCTGGGGAATGGCCTTCGTGAGTGGATCCGCCGTGTTGTTCTTCGTGTCAACCCTCCTGACCTCGATCTCCCGGCGATCAACTATCTCCCGGATCAGGTGATACCGCCTCAGAATATGCCTGGATCGCTGATGGGACCTGGGTTCCTTGGCCAAAGCCACCGCTCCATTGTTATCGCAATACAAAGGTATTGGATGCTCAATGGATGGAACCACTCCAAGTTCAGTAATGAACTTCTTGATCCAGACAGCCTCTTTAGCAGCATCGTTGGCAGCGATGTATTCAGCCTCCATCGTCGAGTCTGCCACGGTTTCCTGCTTGGAACTCTTCCAGCTAACCGCCCCTCCGTAAAGGGTAAAGACAAATCCCGACTGCGACTTAGAGTCGTCCTTATCACTCTGGAAGCTCGAATCGGTAAAGGACTCCACTTGGAGTTCCCCGTTACCATACACCAAGAGCATCTCTTTAGTCCTTCGTAAGTACTTGAGAATGCTCTTCACAGCTGTCCAGTGACTCTCTCCAGGATCAGCTTGATACCTGCTCACTATACTTAGTGAGTATGCTACATCGGGTCTGGTACATAGCATCGCATACATGATAGAGCCTACAGCCGAAGCATAGGGTATCCCTTGCATGCGAGCTCTCTCCAAATCAGTCTTGGGAGACATCTCTTTGGAGAGAGTGACTCCAGAGATCGTGGGCAAGTTCCCACGCTTGGATTCTTCCATACTAAACCTCTTTAGTACGGTGTCAATATACCTGGATTGGGACAATCCCAAAATCCGTTTGGATCTATCTCTATAGATCCCGATTCCCAATATGCAGGAGGCATCACCAAGATCTTTCATTGAGAATCTTTGTGATAAGAAGAGCTTGACCGATTGTAGCATAGGAATATCATTTCCTATCAAGAGTATGTCGTCCACGTACAATACGAGGAAGACAACCTTACTCTCTTCCACCTTCTTGTAGATACAAGGTTCATCTGGATTTTTGACGAAATCAAACTCTTTGATAACGACGTCAAAGCAGATGTTCCAACTCCGCGATGCTTGCTTTAATCCATAAATGGATTTAAGCAGCTTGCACACCTTCCCGCTGCTCCCACTGTCTACGAAGCCCTCTGGCTGAGTCATGTACACGCACTCTTCTAAATCACCGTTTAGAAAGGCGGTCTTAACATCCATTTGCCAGATTTCGTAGTCATGATATGCAGCGATGGCAAGCATGATCCGGATGGACTTAAGCATAGCCACTGGAGAAAAGGTTTCGTCATAGTTCACACCTGGTCTTTGACGAAAACCCTTTGCTACAAGTCTAGCTTTGAAAGTCTCCACTTTCCCATCTACACCATGTTTCTTCTTGAAGATCCACTTGCTCCCAATGGGTTTTACCCCTTCGGGAGCAACATCCAAAGTCCATACTTTGTTGGTGTACATGGATTCCATCTCGGACCGCATTGCATCCAGCCATTTCACTGAGTCCCTATTCGTGATGGCCTGCTCGAAGCTAGTTAGGTCATCATCCTCCATGATGCAATCCTCGCTCCCACCATCCATGAGAAAACCGTAGTATCTCTCAGGTTGGCGAGGAACCCTACTAGATCGGCGGAGAGGCTGGGGTTCGTCGGGAGCTACTGAATCCTTTGGTTCAACCAAATCTTCTGTCGTAGTCTGTATTGCTGGAACCTCTTCCAGTTCTACCTCCTTGCCACTAATCTCCTTTTCAAGAAATTCCTTTTCTAAAAAGGTGGCATGTCGAGAAACAAACACCTTTTGTTCCTCGGTGTGGTAGAAGATATACCCGCGCGAATGTTTGGGATATCCAATAAACTTACACCGAATGGACCTTGCCGCGAGTTTGTCCGGATTTTGCGTTTTTACATATGCCGGACAACCCCATATCTTAACATAATTAAGACATGGTCTCTTTCCTTTCCATATCTCATATGGAGTGGTTGGCACGGTTTTGGTAGAAACCATATTCAATAGGTCTGCGGCTGTTTCCAGTGCATATCCCCAGAAGGAAATAGGTAACTCAGCTGTGCTCATCATAGAGCGCACCATATCTAATAGGGTGCGGTTCCTCCGTTCTGATACACCATTGTGTTGTGGTGTATATGGAGGAGTCAGCTGAGAGAGAATCCTATTCTCTTTTAGGAAGTCCAGGAATTCATTGCTTAAGTATTCTCCTCCTCGATCAGATCGAAGGATTTTAATACTTTTTCCGGTTTGGTTCTCGACTTCTTGTTTATATACTCTAAATTTCTCAAAAGCTTCTGATTTGTGTTTCATCAGGAACACATATCCGAATCTAGAGAGATCGTCAGTGAATGTAATGAAGTACGAAGAACCATCCCTGGCATGTGTAGACATGGGACCACATACATCACTATGTATAAGTCCCAAGAGTTCGGTAACTCTTTCTCCGTGTCCCGTAAACGGAGTTTTGGTCATCTTGCCTTTGAGACATGACTGGCAAGTGTCATAAGATGAAAATTCGAACGAATTCAAATATCCATCCTTATGCAACTTAGCCAGTCGTGTCACATTGATGTGACCCAGTCTACAATGCCACAAGAAGGATTCGTTCAGTTCAGAACTCTTCCTCTTGTGTGTGTTTGTTATGCTCAGAACTGTTGATTGATTTAGAACATAAATGCCATTGCACAACGTGCCTGATCCAACCAACTTTTGGTTACGGAAAATGTTCATAACATTGTCCTGTAATACAAAATTATATCCCTCTTTACTCAACAAAGAAACCGATATAATGTTGCATATCAGGTTCGGCATGTAATAGCATTCGTTCAGAACCAATGTATTACCAGTTGGTAATACAAGGTGATATTCCCCGACAGTCTTAGCTGCAACAATTGCACCATTTCCAACTCTAATGTCTTTATCACCTTCTCCAAGTTCTCTACCTTTCCTAAGCCCATGTAACTGATTACATATATGGGATCCTGACCAGGTATCTAATACCCAGGACGTAGAGCATATGGAGAAACAGTTCTCTGTAACGAACACACCCGAATAAAATGCATCATCATGTACTTTCTTCATTCGGGCGGCATGGGAATCCTGGTATTCCCCTATATCCTGCTCAGTCCTATAACTCTTATAGGAAAGAACGGAACCAACGTTCCCCAGCAAAGTATAACATACGGGTTCGGTCAATACATCCATATTATTATCTTTATTAGGGCATGAAATGGTCGCTACCTGGAGAGAGAGAGAAGAAAACAATTTAGCGTATGCTCGTGCAAGATCAGATTGATTATTATCTTATCTAATCAGGATGGCTCCCACTGGTTTTTATCAAATCTTTCTTCAAACCCTAAAAGGAAAGACTAGCCGGGATAAATTACACACTACAAGTTCGCTAATCTTTCAGCCAGGACAGTGTCGGTACTTTGAGGGAGGTCCCCCGTGCTTTCGCACGAACCTAATTAATGTAAACCTCGTTTTCCCAGAGGCGTAACCCCGTTGACACCTTTCTAGACACCTACTTGATCGGCTAATTGTAATGTGTAAAACTCTCCCAGGAGTAACTCTTACTCGCAGTGGGTATCGGGATCCAACTATCTCATAGAAGGTATGCAATCTCATTGCAAATTTCAACACTTGAAATTCCCGATAATATTTTGCCCCTAGCGTCCTATGACCTTGACGCAGGCCAACAAACCATAGTGCGCTAGTCAAGTTCAACCCGTCATTTCCTGATTGAATTAAACCCACCAGTACGACCCTTGACGCAGGCCAACAAAGTCACAGGACTACCCTAATCCAATCTGCATCATATGCATAAGCAGATAAATACTAGTTAGCTACCACACACTACGCCTTGACGCAGGCCAACAAACGTGGCACGAATACTAACTACTACTTATCTGAAATGACGGAGGGCTACGACAGGTTTTTCTGAAAGCCTATTGCGTAATGAACTTGATATCGTTGTAGAATCAAATGAATTTTTGAAATGGAGTGATTTTGAGGCTTTTCTAGTTTTTCTAAAGGGGTCACTCCCGGTGAAGGGATCATCGGCCCTTTCCTCGTCGAATGAGGTGCGGGATATATCATATATATCACTGTGCAAAGCAGAAACTATAGAAGCAATCAAAAGTCAAACCGAGTGTGTAGCATCTGCCAGTTATTGCTAAAGGAGTCACTCCCGGTGAAGGGATCTCGGTCCTTTCCTCATCGAATAAGGTGCAGGGTATATCATATATACCGCTATGCAAAGCAAGAACTGTAGCTACCAGTTTTGTTTAAAATTTGATTCTACAACATCTTAGGTTTCTTTTCTTTCATTAATCACATTAATGAAGTCCCATCATTTAAATACCTAAACATCACAGATAGATATGACATACACTTATGCCATCCGCATTCGCCTCGATGTCCTCTCGTGCACCGTTAGGTTAGGTAACTAACGACAGAGCAGGGCAGGGCTAGTGCGGGTGCAAAACATAAGTAACGTCTATATAATATATCATATATACTATATAAAGTATCTATCACAGAACATCACATGATCACATCACAGATATCGCAGCAGAAGAAACATATGAAACATTGGATATACTAGGACGTCCGTGTTTTCAATACGAGCCAGTATAAAACACGGATTCCACGGTCGTGATGAATAGCCAATCCCACACCCTTAGACCCCTACGAGAGAGACAAGCAACCCTACCAATTCTAGGGTTAGGAGACCCGGACTCGACTCCTCGAGATGGTCTCCCACTGGACCCTAGAACCCGGTTACTTGTGCTCCCCTCCTTGGGTCTATCCTAGTGCAGAAAAGTAAATAATATACAAAGGGTGACAACTTCCACAACCTGGAAGTGCCCCAAATAAAAGAATATTACATACAAGTTTTTACATGAATGAAAATGAAAAACACTCATCTCACATAAAAAAACCCCGGCTATTCGAACACGACAATCCAATATAACATATCCAGCAACACATAACATCACATGCCATCAACGTAAGTAAATATGCGCATCCCAATTGTCGTTGGCATATAGCAACGAAACCGGCGATATCACATATTATACTTACGGTCACGGAAAAGAAAGTGTAAAACTACAACAGTTGGAATCCGTAACCTCTTTAGATATCGCATGCCTAATCAAATGAAATACTTAGACATCACATGCCTAACAGTCATAAACCCCGCATTTTAGTCTCATTATCGAAAACTCTTTTCAATATCAAATGAAACTAAACCGCTAGATTTATAACATTCATTCAGTTATCTCATAACTGTTTGTGAATTCCAATTATTGTATCACATTCCGGATAAATAGAAAATATTAAACTTTCCGATCGAACATTCGAACACCCAAGTTTTCCCGAAACCGTTCAACACATGAAATAGGTTCAAAAACATTCACTTCATGCCTCAGTACCAACGGTCCAGCCGTAGAAGGGTCAAGCCAACGCCTCACATGTGGCACGCCGTACTGCCCCAAACCCGAAGGTTCAAAGGGCAGTTCAAGACAGTCACATAATCGAGTTAAGGTTTGTTGTCTTCTAGAGGGACCATCGCGTTACTTGCACTACTCAGAACGTCTTTAAACCACAGAAAAATCCAACACTTGGAAATTTTCCGGCAGGGGAAAAGTTGGGTATTTATATCCGGTCGAACTTTTTAACATATTCGAAAATTATCCGGAAAACCACACAGACAAAATTTGAAAATCCGATCGAATCTTAGATTCCCAATACAACCCCAGAATACTCATCTGTAGAGTCACAATAAAAATACCCAGAAAATATAGCATTAAATTATATGAGTTACTGTGCAGAAATCATCAGACAAGGGGACAGTACGGCCGCGGAACCGCCGCACATGCCTAGCTAGTGCCGCGGTTCCGCGGTGGAAATGTCGATTTAGGCCCTCATATTTCACAGTAATTCAAATAAGACCCTGATTATTTTTCTGCATATTTTTAATTGACAAAAATCCAAATTTTCAGAAAATTTCCAGAGAGCATTTTGGTATTTTGGGTTTCGGTTCGATCGGGTTTCAAACATCGTCTAGACTTCGCTTAAGGCTCTAGCTAGGCTCTGATACCACTGTAGGGTTCCTAGGCACTCTCAAGAGATCTCACAAGGTATCAACCATGCCAATTTCAAATTTTATGAGTGCCGCGAAACCCTAATCGGATCGTTGACTAGAAATTTAGGCGAAAAAGGAAACTAGTTAACAACTTAACTAAAGGAGAGAGGCTACAACCTTTGTAGATCCGTTTCTCCACTTTCTTAGATCCACGTAGGCGTCCTCTCACTGTCCATCTCGAATCCCTAACTCAATCGTCGGCTGCATCGGAGAAATGGGCGGGCTCGGTCGTCGGCTTCGTGCCGAAGATGATCTACGTCGAGGCATCACAAGTTTAAGCTCCGACTTCACCAAGTTGTGAAACTTGTGAAGAAAACACCCAAAACCACTTGGCAAGAGATAAAGGATGAAGAAATAGGAGGTGGGTTCACTTTAGAATTGGATTTCTCACTCTTTAGCTCAAGGTGCCATTGATGGACTTAAGCTTTTCTTGAAGAAGAAGATGATGAAGAAGAAGAGAGAAAATGATAAGTCTTCTCAAATGAAAAAGAAAAATTGAAAACTTATCATAATCTTAACCATAGTTAAGTGTAGAGAATGAACTAGGGTTAGTTCAAATGGTTAGGGTTAAGCATGAGACAAGAATGGTGACTAAGTCAAAGCTTCATGAAGCTTCCATAAGAAACAAAGAAAGCCACCATTCTCATCTTTATCCTTTCCAAATAAATAAATAAACAAATAAATAAATAAATGAAAAAGCAAAACCCTAATCATCAACTTAACCATGGTTTAATTCTATACACTTAACCAAATGAGCAAGCATCATCAAACATGATACAAACATGTGCACAAAAGTATATCACATATACAACTTGCACATCAAGTGAGAAAATCCATTTAAAGTGAACTAATACTAGCTAATGCAAAGTAATATATCAAATATATAATTATACATTGAATCATTAAATCAACATTTGATTTAACGATCCGGTCATATCGCATATAACCGACTAGTATCCTATGTATCGGCTTATCGAATCAATCCTTGATTCGATATCTAGGTTATATCGAATATAACCAATCGATACATCCATCGCGAGAATGAAATACGGTATCACATACACGCATTATTCTCGGTCCTGCACATATCTCATATGCGCTCCTATTTCGTTTCGCTTGAGCCAGGAAACCTCTGTGTAGGACTCTAAAGACTCGTCAATACGCCGGCAGCAGATGATAATCATATCAATCACCCACAAGCCGCAAGCGGTCTGCTAAACGTAACGTCCATCCGGGTATTGAACGATCAGAAGATCGACGAGCTAGCCCGCTCACACTCCTGTGAATCCAACCAGTAACACTTACCGTACAGTCCGGTCTGTTCGTCTGATACGTCGCATATCAAGTCTAGGGGTGGTATACGTCAGACCCCAATAACCGATAAGTCGTGCCGATGTGAGGCTCATAACGGGTCGAGAAACTACTGGTAACACTTACCAGCAAATCTCTGATCAGCCCTGGCCAGGGACTTCCCTGTTACGGCCAATCGAGCACAGCGCAACATCAACCCCCAATACCGGGAGAGACGAAACCCCTCCTATCGCTCATTGCCTCCATTTGACTCGGGACTGTACCCAAAGACCACCATTTTGCACGCCCTCATGGACGTGGTAAGGTGGAGATCAAAGCACAGTGGGAATCACACAAGACTCTATGACGATCTCGGGTCTACAGACTAACCTGTACAAGTGTCACCTGAGAACTGCCATCTGACGTGAGGTATAATACCATCTAGGAGTTCTCGGCGAGTCCGTCCAGTGTACCCAGTCTCCACTGAGCACCCGTACACCATCTCTGATGTCAAACACCAATGGATATGGGATCATCCATCGCCCATCTCATGGGTCGAGAAGCGTATACGCTGGTCTACACTGGTATATCGATGCCCCGTCTCGATACACCCACGACTAGGGAACTTGAAGGATGTACCTATGGACTACCATGTCTCCACTAGTATAATCTGCATCATAGTCCAGGTAGTCAAGTACACATCCTAAGGGCTTTACCAACATGTAACTATAAGACAGTTTAAAGAGACAAGTGTACATGTTAAGATAAAGAGCAACCAGATAGCATACTATCATATCGAGCAAGAAAGTCATCTCTATATATGTCCAAGCATCCAATATAATATACATCATCTGTACAATACTGGCCTCTAGGGCATACATACAACTAACAATGGTGAGCCATCATGATCCAACAATATGCAAATACCCCCTCCACAAAAGCTTATTTGCACAATTGCAAATAAGCCCTCCTCCACCAATCTTCGGCCATTGAAAGATACAAATGAAAATGGCCGAAATGGAAAGTAAACTGGCAACTCCAGAAAACTGGTCCCGTAATAAATTACAGGAAAACCCCACAACTGTGCATACACACCCGCATCTGCATTCCGACCGGAATACAAATGCAATGAGACAAAATCTACACTGTGCTATACTAGGATCCGGCTTAAACCAAAGCCGGCTAGTAATATCCGTTCGATCCTGATCCGTGCAATACCGCACGTATCTGATCGAACCCTGCCATATATCCGTGCGGCCTCTAGTACAAACTGTCCGATCCAGATCCGTGCAATACCGCACGTATCTGATCGGACCTTTCCATATCTCCATACGGCCTCTACAGCTTTTCGCCCGAAAGCTTGAGTAACTGAATGTGGGGGACTCTAAAGACTCGTCAACACCTTGGTTGTGGATTTAACCACTAGCACGTCAGAGGTATAAGCCAATACGTAACGGGCTACCAGGTATTGACCAAAAGGGACGTCTGTGAGCGAACTCAGCCTGACACCCTTCTGAGCCTGACAGTGACAATATCCGTACAGTCCGGTCCGTTCGTCTATGAGCATCGCATGGCGGGCCTAGGGGGTTGGTAAAAGTCAGACCCCCAAAAGCGGTACAAGTCGTGTCGGAGTGTAGCCCAGAACACCCTGAGATACTACTGGAATACCTACCAGTAAATCTCCTGTCTCGGCCGAGGGCTTTATGTAGTGGCTCACCTAGACACTGCGCGACCTCACCCCCAATACCGGAAAAGACGAACCCCTGAAGATACGCTCACTGCCTCCATGTGGCTCGGGACTGTACCCAACTAAAACCTGTTTGCACGACTCCTTTGAGCCGTGGTAGGGTAGTAATCAAAGTACAGTAGGAACTCACACGAGACAAATAACGATCCCCAGGTCGATGAACTAACCTGTACACATGTCACCAGGGAACTGCCATCTGACGTCTGGTATATGACCAACTAGCATGTTCCCGGCGAGTCCTGTCCGGTGTACTCATAACCCAATGAGCACCTGTATACATCTTAGGTGATCTAACAGACACCAATGGCTTGTGAGACCGGCCACCGCCCCTCGTCGGGGTCTCGACTGTATACACTAGTCTACTCTGGAGTATCGATGCCCTGTCTCGAAACTCGCACGACTAGGGACCTTTTAAGGATGTGCTTATAGACCCCAGCTCCCACTTATATGATCGCCCTCATACTGCTGGTGGTCAAGCAAGAATCCTAGGGGCTCTATCAACGTGTAATAGCGACCTGTCAGGTCACCTAAGCAGTACATGATGATAAAGATAAACAAGATAGCATACTATCATCTCGAGTAAGACTGTCCTACCGGGACAGGTCCTCCCTCAATCATTGCAATCACGTGCCTGTGATCCAATAATTGACTCTGAGGGCACTATCTGCAACAATCTCCCACTTGCACTCAAGGCTATTTATTGCGATGTCGCATACTCACAGCCTGTGTGATACCGAACACCCAACTCCTCTACTAGTCAGTCTCACAAATTCCGTTTGCGAAACTAATGCGTTCGAGGAATAGCCTCAGTGAGTGGATCCGCTTTGATGTTTCTTTCTATGTCTCTCTATATCTCATGTTCGCGGAGAAAGCCATCTCCCGAAATGAGCAATACCAGTCTTAGAATGTGTCTGGATGTCTGATGGGACCTAGCTCATAAATGAACTCCAAATCCAAACTTCTTAGACTGTATCGTCAACTGAACTCAATCAGTATCCTGCGCCATGCCTCCCTCAGTATTTCCTTGGACCACCTGTCCAAAATACTGCCCCTCGTCAGAAGGAAAAACTATAACTCTGACAACCTCCTTGTCGTCCATGTCACCTTGGAAGCCTGGAATGATAACTGTCTCCCGAAAGAGGCTGTCGTTATGATATCCCTAGAACATCCACTTATGTTCTAAAACTGCTTCCAACTGTTTCTCCAGGATTGGATTAATGTCAACTTATTGCATCTAATGCAAGAGCAACATCTGGTGTGGTACTTGACATCTCATGATTGACTCAATTGCCTAAGCAAATGATCTGCCAATCATGCACATCCCTCTCTACTTTAGTTTGTAAGACACCTTTAGAGAGGGTGACTCCATCATCTGCAGGTACACTACCGTGCCAGGAGTCGTCCATTCTAAATACTCTTAGAATGCTGTCTAAGTACCCTTAATTAGGAAACCACCCAAATCTAGATCTACAACCATAGATCTAGTAACCAGTATGTCTGATATAATGTCCAAGTCCCATGTGGAGAAACCACTGTGTGACGACCAAAGTGTAACCGATTGTAGTATAGGAATATCACATCCTACTCTGTGTATGTCATCCAAATACCATGACATCACACCCTACTACCTTCTTAACAGATCCATCCCCTATTCTGATGAAGTCAAACCTATAACTGTCACATCAGAAATTGATGATCCTTCTCCGCTACATCTGCTTTAGTCTATAAATAGACATAAGCCGCCTGTCCACCAATGCTTCCGCTGCTCCCACTGACTATGACAACCCTCTGGCAGAGTCATATACACGTACACTTCTAAAGCAAGTTTAGAATGACGCTATACTCGTCCTCCCGCCGGGTCTCGCAGCCTGGAACAACAGCAATGGCAAGTGTGGGTAAACAAGAACCTCCCTGTCACCGTCCTTGAGGCTACCGGAGTACCTCTCGGGTGCCTAAGGTTACCCACCTTATCTGCGGAGTGGACAATGGAATGTCAAACCAGATTGAATCTTTAGGTTCCTATCAAATCTTCAGTAATCGTTTCTGGTTCTGGAATCACTTCCAGTTCTACCATACTCCCACTACTGTTTTCTGAAAAAAACATATTATTTAAAACTGTGGCGAGTCTAGAACAATATCGCTATTGTTCTTCCAGATGGTAGAAAGTCAACCCTCGTCATAGCCTGGGTCGACCCACAAACAGCCATTACAGAAACGTGCCTTGAGTTGTCCAGTGTCTGGTTTTAATCATAAACCGGACAACTCCCCGTACCTTAACATCGTTAAGATATGAACTGTTCTATATCCAATATAGAACCAGAGGCACTGATTTAATTGAACCAGATTCAAATCATGCAGCTGTCTCCAGTGCATGTCAACTAAATGGAAGAGAGGCCAAACAGTGTTACTCAACTTAGGAATGCTTCCAATTATGAGTAACCTGAAAGAGAAGCAAGTTCTCTTAACTATTACTATCAACTGAATACCATACACAAGTATCTACATCTTCGATCACCTTGAAGAATCCCGATACTTGCTACACCTGGTTCTTTACTCTATTCAAATACCTATAACTTCTCAAAATTCGGACCTTGTGTTTCCACGAAACACCTGTCTAAAAACTAGAGAAGTCATAAGTAAACCGAATATAGTACGAGGACCAACCCCTATGTCCTGATGGACTCTGGACAACATACAATACTCTGTATAAGTCCCTTGAGTCTGATAACTCATTCACTGTGTGTCGTAGGTTGAAAACTGTACTTATGGTTAAGAAGAATTACACCGTTGTTCAATGCTCCTTACCTAACCATCCACTGATATAGGTAAATGTCATAGACATAATTTCAAAAAGGTATATCTCACTCTATGAAAATAGACGTACAGATATATCGATTTGAAATTGGTGCATAACAGCGGATATTCAAAACCAAATATTTGCCGTCCGGCAAACAACCCAGGTGACTTCCTCAAATATCACCGATTACAACGAATCCCGATATAATGAGGACAATCACCTAATTACCTATAGCTTACTCCCACTCATCATCTGTAAAACCATACAAATGTGAGAATCATACCTGGTAAATACATGCCCTGGAGCAAGTGTCTAATTGGGAAATCAGTTTTCCATTAACAGTACACAGTGAAACTGAAACATTGAAATGTTTCGATGGGGTATCCCGGTATTCCTAGTAATGCCTCTTCCAGATTCACGACTGTAACCGTATAATTCTTTGCCACCTCTCCAAATCCCTTTATATGTCTTTAGTCATTACCTTCTGTACACCCCTTTAGGCCAAATGGTTTTCTTCCTTCCCTACCGTTCGGCACCAGCCTATGGTTTGGAAGAAGACTATCCAATAAGCATAATGGGTGTACTGTCCTAATTCTAGAAGCACTCGCAATGCAAGAGAAGGTGAGGATAAAAGACAACCGAATAAACCTTATTCCTATTTCTCCTGAACCAGGATCCATCCCCGAACTGGAACAAGTTCCTTTCGAGTTCGTATATAACCATACGATGGATTATCCAATAAACTTGGGATCTTCGTAGTGATACGGAGTGTCCTGGAGAAATACAAAGGTGATTTAGGATTGGCGAAGAAATACTTGTTTGGTCGTGAATATCAGTTGCAATTTACTTTGCCTTCTTACTAATCCCTTGCTTTGTCTTAACTTAATACCTTTTGCACACCATTGTTATGCTAATTGGTTTTCTTCATTCCCTACCTGTCGGCACCTGCCTATGGTTTGGAAGAAGACTATCCAATTTGCGTAATAGGTATACTATCTCCTAAACCAAGGAGTACTCGCAACCTGAGAGAAGGTAAAAGGAAAAGACAACTGAATAGTCCTATCCGTTTTCTCCAGGACCTGAAACCATCCTCGAATAAATTCCTTCGAGTTCGTATATAACCATACGATGGTTTTGTCCAATGGAAGTGGACGTTCGTAGTAATACGGGGTGTCCTGGAGAAAAGGGTAAAAGTAGGAGTGGCAATGAGGTTTGCAACTCTGACAATCCAAAAGCCAATGTTTAAGAAGGTTCGGTTAATTTTGGTCTCTGAGTCATAGTCTTAGGGTCGGGTCAAAGGTCGCTGCCAAAGAGAGAGAGAAAAGAAACACTCAGCGTGCACTCTAACCTAGATCAGAATGGTTACCAATTTATCTAATCTGGAAACCTCCCACTGTACCGTCAAATTCTCCTCCAAACCTAAAAGAAGAATTAGTCGGGATCACCCGAGGAGTAAACCAACTCATCAGTGGGAATCGGGATCCAACTATCATCGCATGATAACGTGACGGAATCCGCTCACGGTGTCACACTCCAGAAGGTATGCGCATATCTGGCAAGTTTCAGTTCTTTTGAAACTCCCGATGTGATTTCTGCCCCATGCTCTTATGACCTTGACTAAGGCCAACAAATCATAAGTCACATGTCAAGTTCTACCCGTCATTGTCCAGGTTGATTTGAACCCACCCGTACAAGCCCTTGACTAGGGCCAACAAGGCTATACGACTGTCCCAAACCAACGCATCTATCTATGCTACATATGAACACCCAACAGCTACCAAACACTGTGCCTTGACTATGGCCAACAAACACAGCTTGAATACTATTGACTATCCATATGAAACGACGGAGGGCTACAAATGGTTTCTGGCGAAAACCTTTAACGTAATGAACTTGATATCGTTGAAGGAACGGATAGCCTTTTGAAAATATAGTGACGAAAACTTTTGCTAAAGAGGTCACTCCCGGTGAAGGGATCTCGGCTCTTTCCCCGTAGAATGAGGTGCAGGATATTCCAACTGAATACCATGGTGCGAAGCAAAAGTAATCGGCTATAGTGAAGTCATTGCCCTGACGCAAACTTTTTATCCAAGGGGTCACTCCCGGTGAAGGGATCTCGGCCCTTGCCTCGTCGACTGAGGAGCAGGATATTCCAACTGAATACCACGATGCAAAACAAAAGTGAACGTCCTTGCAATAACAGTTTTTTGAAAAAGTGTTCCAACGACATCAGATTAGGTTTGTTTTTAACTTGCATTGATCCGAATCAACGCGGTCCCATCAATTGATCACACCACAAAGAACGAAAATATACTGATGTACGTATATGCCATCCGTATTCGCCACTGGGTCCCGTCATAACCCGTTAGGTTAGCTAACTAACGACAGAGCGGGGACTGGACTAGCGTGGATGCAAAACATATACAACATCTACTAATATATATACCAATATATTATATTCGCTCAAGGCGTGATAAAATGCGACATCAAAGAAATGTACAGCATCACAGAACAATACAGATATCTGGGATCCCCGGGTTTCACAGAGCCGCTGAAACCCGACGTTCCCCTGGTCGTGTGGATAGCCTGTGCAATGAAATCCTAGACCCCTACGGGTGCGGCAAGTCACCCGCCAAAACCTGAAGCGAGGCAGCCCCCTTCAGCAACGTGAATGGACCACCCAGCACTTCACGGAATCCGGTAACTTGGGCACCCCTCTTGGGTCAACCTATACCCCCTACGAGTGCGGCGAATAGCCCTCCAATTCTAGAGTAAAGCCCCCTCCGTCTCAATGCCATGAGATGCGGGCTTGTTGCCCTCCAGAACCCGGCTATCCGTGCACCCCTCCGCGGGGCAATCCTAGTACAGAAAGTAAAATATACATACAACGGATACATCGACCGCAACCTGGCCGTGCCCCAAAATAATAATACAAACTGGCAGTGACGACAGTCCACATGTCGGACGCTCGCCCCGCAATATCAAATGTACATAATACAACCACAACTGTACTAGCATTGCATCCAGGCTATCCCCACGACCGATCCGCAACATCACAGCAAAATCACAAAACATCAAAGTGAAAGTCACGTTCGCAAATCCGTCTAACCGGGCTATAGCAGTTAGACAGGATTTACCGATCGAGTGACATTCACGGTCGCAGATATAATGTAAATACTGTGTTTAAAATATCCGATCGATCAAATTTTAACAAGTGGGCCCCAAGTACTACTGTAGCATATCAAGAAATTCTGGGCCCAATATTAATATTCCAAAACCCCTAAAATCAGCCCAGAAAGGAACTGTAGAAATTGGATACAGTGATCACACTATAGTGCGGCGGAACCGCGGCCCAAAGGGGGGTTTGGCCGCGGTTCCGCGCTCCTATGGTCGACTCATGTGTCGAATTTCTACAGATCTCTTAGAACATCCAGTACATCAATTTTATGCAATCTGAAAAAATTTTGGACTTCAAAAAATTTCGACAGAAAACTGATGTGAAGGAAACGCGGATTTTTGGAATTTTGGTCGATCGGAAATGTAAACACATTAAACAAAGCTAGACTATGTTAATGGCGAGGCTCTGATACCACTGTAAGTGCACGGCGGCGCCCCGGCCGTCAAGCTGACGGCCAAATACGGAAGCGGTGATAAACTTTAATTTTGCAAACTAGCAAACCGGCACCACCGCGCACTAAAACCCGGATCGAACCATTAACTAGTCCTAGCTAACTACAATATGGGGAAAAGAGATATACCGACTGATCCGAGTCCTCCGGTCTTCTCGTCCTCGTCCCGATCTCCCGCGGAATGTCCTGTCTCCACTTCGTCGCCGGAAGTGCACCACATCGCCTACATCTTTTACGGGCTCCCACCTCAATGCCGAGGCAACTCGGGCACGAAGCTGGCTAGTCGACGTGCCCAAGGTTTGCTGTAGAATGTGTAGTGAAGAACCATGTCTCATTTGGGGTTATGGAGTTTGCCATTTTGGTGGAGGGATGATACAAGAGCTATGTGGAGGGACTTGGGGATTTTTGGAGCATGAAATGAAGCAAAAACCCACACATACAATTGGGCAGCCCTCCCCTTGAGTGGCCGGCCCTTGCAATTGCAAGAGAGTGAGAGAGTGGAGAGTGTAGCAAAGAAAATGAGAGAGCCATCCAATAATCCAAGGGAGAGAGAGAGAAGGCTATCATGCAAAGGAATGATCACTAGGAAAGTCCAACACTCAAACAACAATCATCACACTCCATCATCAACAAGCATGATGACTTCAAAAAGACAAGCCATCATGAAGAAGGAAAGTCAAGTGATGGTGAGCCATCATGATCCAACAATATGCAAATACCCCTTCCACAAAAGCTTATTTGCACAATTGCAAATAAGCCCTCCTTCACCAATCTTCGGCCATTGAAAGATACAAATGAAAATGGCCGAAACGGAAAGCAAACTGGCAACTCCAAAAAACTGGTCCCGTAATAAATTACAGGAAAACCCCACAACTGTGCATACACACCCGCATCTGCATTCCGACCGGCATACAAATGCAATGAGACAAAATCTACACTGTGCTATACTAGGATCCGGCTTAAACCAAAGCCGGCTAGTAATATCCGTTCGATCCTGATCCGTACAATACCGCACGTATCTGATCAAACCCTGCCATATATCCATACGGCCTCTAGTACAAACTGTCTGATCCTGATCCGTGCAATACCGCACGTATCTGATCGGACCTTGCCATATCTCCATACGGCCTCTACAGCTTTTCGCCCGAAAGCTTGAGTAACTGAATGTGGGGGACTCTAAAGACTCGTCAACACCTTGGTTGTGGATTTAACCACTAGCACGTCAGAGGTATAAGCCAATACGTAACGGGCTACCAGGTATTGACCAAAAGGGACGTCTGTGAGCGAACTCAGCCTGACACCCTACTGAGCCTGACAGTGACAATATCCGTACAGTCCGGTCCGTTCGTCTATGAGCATCGCATGGCGGGCCTAGGGGGTTGGTAAAAGTCAGACCCCCAAAAGCGGTACAAGTCGTGTCGGAGTGTAGCCCAGAACACCCTGAGATACTACTGGAATACCTACCAGTAAATCTCCTGCCTCGGCCGAGGGCTTTGTGTAGTGGCTCTCCTAGACACAGCGCGACCTCACCCCCAATACCGGGAGAGACGAACCCCTGAAGATACGCTCACTGCCTCCATGTGGCTCGGGACTGTATCCAACTAAAACCTGTTTGCATGACTCCTTTGAGCCATGGTAGGGTAGTAATCAAAGTACAGTGGGAACTCACATGAGACAAATGACGATCCCCAGGTCGATGAACTAACCTGTACATATGTCACCAGGGAACTGCCATCTGACGTCTGGTATATGACCAACTAGCATGTTCCCGGTGAGTCCTGTCCGGTGTACTCATAACCCAATGAGCACCTATATACATCTTAGGTGATCTAACTGACACCAATGGCTTGTGAGACCAGCCACCGCCCCTCGTCGGGGTCTCGACTGTATACACTAGTCTACTCTGGAGTATCGATGCCCTGTCTCGAAACTCGCACGACTAGGGACCTTTTAAGGATATGCTTATAGACCCCAGCTCCCACTTATATGATCGCCCTCATACTGCTGGTGGTCAAGCAAGAATCCTAGGGGCTCTATCAACGTGTAATAGCGACCTGTCAGGTCACCTAAGCAGTACACGATGATAAAGATAAACCAGATAGCATACTATCATCTCGAGTAAGACTGTCCTACCGGGACAGGTCCTCCCTCAATCATTGCAATCACGTGCCTGTGATCCAATAATTGACTCTGAGGGCACTATCTCCAACATACCTGAATTACACATATAACTTGGGGGTATGGGGAAATCAATGATGAAACCTGACTTGTAACTCGACAGTTCTATACCTGTTTTGATCAATCTTACGGGCTAGGCCAGCCCCGGGGTGATGATGCTGACATCACTCATCTTTACATGCTACCTTTTAGTGCCTTGCGGCACGTCTCGGATTCAGCACGAGAGTTTTTGACCGTGGTCCCGGGCACGCACGGGATACTATTGAGTTACATCGATTATTCATCAAATTGATTTCAAAGACTTGAGAGTAGTTAACCCAATAGACCAGTTTAGAGTACTCACTGCACACTACCTTTCACTGTCCTGATTTATATTGTTGTCACACCTGCTTTACCATTTATGATCATACTTGCATGTCTTGCTGCTCTGTTTATATATTATTGCTTGATGTTATGACGCGCTGACGTCTGGATTTTGCATGGCCCAGATTCTCTACCTTTGTTGCAGATTGATCAGGAGTTTTGCCGCTATTAGACCAAGCAGTAGGGATTCTGTTGGTATCCAGTCTTACCTTCCAGGTGTTTTTTGATCT
Source organism: Agapanthus africanus (assembly GCA_030015575.1). Classification (NCBI taxonomy): domain Eukaryota; kingdom Viridiplantae; phylum Streptophyta; class Magnoliopsida; order Asparagales; family Amaryllidaceae; genus Agapanthus; species Agapanthus africanus. The sequence continues at coordinate 230,070,606 of CM057348.1, forward strand.
TTTGCTTCCGCATACTATATTATTTCTTGACTCATTTATTCTGGCTCATGGACATGTACTAGATAGTTAGTTTACTTTCCTGTTCTTGATATCTCTACAGCCGTAATGTGACTGTGGAGGGATTTTTCCTATCGACAGGTAGCATGGTTGGCTATGTCACGTGCCTATCTTAGCGTACTCTGGGAAGCGGGGCGTGACAAGTACCATTCAAAGGCTGTCTCTGACAGGCTGCCAACGAACTGGTGAAGCAACAGTTTGTTGTCGCCTCCAGTGTTGCCGCACAGAGCTCTGAACTACGTGAAGTGCTTGTGTGGGTTGCATGTCCACTTGTACACATGGAACTTGGCGATCGTATATCCCGGCGGGTACTTGATTTAGTCATACTAGCCTGGGTACGGTCGCCCGTTCTAACTATCTGGCCAGCCGCTTCACTAGCTTGATGAGCTCGTATTTGTTGAGCTATATAATCATCAAGAGCAGCCTTGGAGATCGTTTCCTCATTAGCTGTTGATAAAACCGGAAGAGGGTTTGATGTTTCCCCTCTGTCATCCTCGATGATTATCAGCGGATCCTCGGCTGCAGGTTCTGGCTAGATCATCATTCCTACCATATCCTTGAATAAAAAAGCCATATGCTTTATGTTAGCAGTCTGCTCAGCGACTTCCCTGTCCTTTCTTTCAAGCACCCTTCGCAGGAAGTTTGTATCGGTCTCCTGCTCTTGGTGCTATTCAGATGCTGGTTCCGGACTTTCTTTCTGTCCGGTGAGTGCTGCCATTTTGGTCAGCATTTTATTGAGCTTTTGTTGTTGCTCCTGAGCTTTTGTTAACGACCGAGTTTGTGGTCGATGAGCCACGGAAGCACGGCTTTCTTCTTTTCCGGAAGCCATATAAACCGTGTGTACGATCATACCCACAAATTTAGGACGTTTGGGTTCATCGCCTTTAGAATTTGCCGCAGGCGGTGGGATTTTCTCCGGCCTCCTCCTTTTGTGGGAGGTCGAAATTGAAGGAGCCATTGTAACAGGCACCCGTGTGGAAGAAGTCCCTCGCTGTATGGTGGAGGGATGGTCTTCCTCTTGCCGGGCCTTCGATTTCTTCGGTCGAAGAGAGTAGTTTTCATCAATCACGGAGTCCTGGTCTTTTTGCCAGACTCTATGAATTTAGGAGGAGATCCGCTGATAGGGATGCTCTAGCTTTTCCTGCACTGTGGTTTCTGCAGGCGGGGGAGATTTATTTAGCACCGCCGTTAGAGAGTTCTTTCGCACCCTACTAAGCAAATCAAAGTTGTTTCCGGTTGGAACAGCAGCATCAACTTCCACCATTGGAGCTAGCGAAGTAAGTCTAGAGGGGGTGTTTCCCCGAGCTTTTCTCTCCCGGCGCCAGTGGCGACGTCAAGCGTGTCTTGCAAACGGGACCGCCTCAGTTTTGGAAGCGGCTTCTTCATGTCCCTGGCTTTGGTGAGGGACTGTTGCTGGTGTCAGCCTATTGAAGACTGACGTCCTTGGTAGGGTTTGCAGAGGAATGTCCAATCTTCCGAAGACCAATCTTCTGATGGTGGAAGCGTTTTTGATGGCTTCACCTGCAGGAGGAGTTGGGAGGGCTATCTTTTTGGGAAGACCCTTTAGGTATGACTGGCCTCTTTGTGAGCCCGTTTTAATTCTGGCTAAGCCTGTTGAAGACTGAGATGTCTGAGCTTTGACTCAGCCTGTTGAAGACTGAGGCATCGGATTTGGACGGCCCGTTGAGAGGGGCCGTTGTGGTTGCAAGTTGATCGAAGACCGACTTCTTGGGAGCTTCGTCTTGCGGCGCTGGGGTGCTGAAACTCGTTGGTGGGATCATGGTCCCGAAGAACAATCCGGTAGTGGCTTGAGTTACTTTCCCCACTGGCATTGAAAAGATGAAGGCCGCATTGGGCCCATAAGTCACTCCCCCAGTTGGGGCAGAGCGGGAGTTGCTGTTGCAAGTTGTGCAGTTGGAAGCCATCGATTTTCTTCTCCTTCTGCATAGGGACAAGACACCAAATCTTAGTACCTCGAATCTAAGGGAAACCATATAGAACCGCGATTTTGTTCGCAAAACACGACACACGAAGTGTGGAGTGGAAAGAGGAAAAGGTCCCACCGGGCGTGTCAGAATCTGTTCACCGCCGGAAGACGGATCGGGACGTTGGGATGTCTGGCCTTAATTCTGGGGGCAGATGCTATTTGGATTTATCCGTCCACCACTCCGAATATACCAAGTTGATTTATGGCACTGTATATCAGAGGTTTGGATGGATGCGGCCGTTGTAGCAGACTTTATCAAATTCCTCTTCATTTATGAGGGGTTTTGATTGTCAGGACGCTCTTCCCTACAAGCGCAATCCCCTGCAGTTAATTACGTTACCGCGTTGCGATAACCACTTTCTCCTGCTCCGAATGTTCACTTCGTGTTGTGTGTGTTTTTGTATATTTTGGTTGCCCGTGGATTGTATACGGAGACTAGTTTATGTCTTCGCCGTAGGGCACGGATTAATCCAAATCCGTATATTCTTAGATTTGGGTTTGGTTTATTTAAGGACCGTTAATATGATTTGAGATTAAGGTCGTCTTAAACATATGAGCATTTGGGCCCAATTATTTCCGTTTAAGGACATCAAGGTCCATTATGCCATGTTTGAGGCGAATATTAGTTTAGGGACATTTCGGTCCAACATTCTCATTTTGGGGATGAATGTTAGTTTAGGAACATTTCGGTCCATTATCGCCATGTTTGAGGAAAATAATTAGTTTAAGGACTTCTCGGTCCAACATTCATCTTGCGTGCACACGTATTTGTTACGTGACGAAGTGAACTATATTGATATGGAATGTGCCCAATTTGGGGCACGATCCGATTTGAGGCATGCATGTAAATTTGGAAGTGCATCATGAAGTTGTTGGTCGTCGGGACCCGCCACCTCTCTGAAGACGTTGAGGAATTACAACGATATGTATCAGAGGTATGGAAAGATATACCCTTAAACCAAATCCCATTTTTGAGGGGAAAGGGGTTGTTGTGGACTTAAGAATCGTTAGTCATATTTGAGACTAAGATTACCTTAGGAGATATAGGATGAATATCATTTTTTATATCATCAATGAGAGATCATTAATCATGTTTGAGACTAAAATCAGTTTAATAATATTTTGGGATCACTTTTACTTAAGATTCAGCAAAAAGAGCATTTGGGTTTGGCTACAAGAAAACTTCAGAGACTTAGCCAATTTGGGCTTTAGTATGCCTACTCTTCTTCTTCTTCTTTCTTATTCAAAAAGTGATAAGCGCTTATTTGGGCTCTGTTTGTTCGGCCCGTTTGTTTTTATGCAAAAGTGCTGAACACTTATCTGACGCTCTGACACTCACATGGGTGTCATATGAAGCATTTACTTATGGGCGCCGCCCAATGAACGATGAGCGCTCTGTCACTTTGGCTGTTTATGAAGTGTTATGCACTTTTCTTTCTTCTTTTCTTTTTTGGTGGCGCCCATGTAAGGAGCACGTGAGGCATTGGGCGCCGCCCAGTCAGTGCTAAGTACATAGCCACTCTTATTATTTTCGTGGCGCCCACGTGAAGCGCTGGGCGCTGCCTAATCAGTGCTAAGCACTCGGACGTTTTGGCTATTTATGAAGTGCTAAGCACTTTTTATGTGGCGTCCACATGAAGAGCACATGAGACACTGGGCGCTGCCCAATCAGTGCTAAGAACTCGGCCGTTTTGGTTATTTATGAAGTGCTAAGCACTTTTGTAAGGAGTCCACGTGTGTTTCACGTGAGGCACTAGGCGCTGTTGAAGAGGGGCGCCCACGTGGGAAACACGTGAGACGCTGGTTTATTTTATATGGAGATTTAATCTCTATTGATGTTTTAGAGGACCTAAATCTCTGTTAATCGTATTTTGACCATTAACAATCACCAAGCTCATTATTTTGAGGATCTGGGATCGGGTTTTTAAAGAACTAAGTTCTTGATTTGAAGGAACTATGTTCCTGGAGTATTATGGAATCCATGTTTTTATGTTCTTGTATCCAAATTATCCTCTGAATCTTTGATTCTCAAGAACAAGATCTTCCTGATGAGAATTAAATTCTCAACTTGTGGAAGACTTGTCTTATGGATCTCAGATCCAGAGAAAGAACTAAATTCTTTTGAAAGGGTTAAACCCTTAGATGTGATATTGTAGAGATATTTTGATCTCTTTTCTTTACCTAGAGTTTCGAGAATGAAGCTCTTTTTCTTTTCTTGAGAAATGGGTTCTCTTTTTGTTTTGGAAGATTTCTATATTTTTTTTAAAAGCTTATGGGGGGTTCCCTCTCTCTGAGATTTGAAGTCTCGGGTTTTTTATATAGTAAAGGCAGATTGTTAGTTAGTTTCGAGAAAATCTCTCATTTAGAGATTTCAATTGATTTAGGGAATTTTACCCACTGTTGGATCTTTGATCCAAGGACTTCTGTTTTACAGAATATGTTATTCTTGTTTTTAACAAGATCGGGAAAATATTCTCCCATATACAGAATTTATTCTGTCATGTGGTGATTTTTAATCACCATTGGATTTTTAATCTAAGAGTTCTCTGTTTTACAAAGAGCAATCATTTTTTGTTTAGAAAGATTGAGGGAGTATATTCCCAAAATAGAATTTTATTCTATTTTTGGATCATTGATCCACCCGAGAGCATCGTTCTTATTTAGAAAGATTTGGGAGGTGTTTTCTCCTGATAGAATTCGATTTTATATTTTGATGATTTATCATCTCCGTTGGATCTTTAATCCAACGGCTCTGTTTAATAGAGAATGTCATAGAATTTAATTCTACTTGGGTGCCGGCGCTCACGTGTTGTGCAAGTGGGCAACACTTAAGAATTTAGTTCTTATGATGAGTATTCATGTGCCTTGCAAACTGGCGCCCGCGTGAGGAGCACGTGCGACGCCATCTAAGAATTTAACTCTTAATATGGGTATTCCTGTGCTTTGCACATTGGCGCCCACGTGATAAGCACGTACGACGCCATCTAAGAGTTTAACTCTTATATAATGAACTTTTCTGTTCTTTGCACATTGGCGCCCGCGTGAGGAGCACGTAAGGCGCCACCATAGGATTTAATCCTATAAAATTGGTTCTGGCGCTCACGCCCTCGTGGAGAGCACGTGAGGCACTGCCTCATTGAACTTTGGACAGAGCTTTGCTCTTTTATTAGGTTAAATATTTGGGGAACATCCCTATATGTGCCCTACATCATTTCGCATGTGCTGGGAAAGCTCTGTGTGGGACTCTAAAGACTTGACAATACGATGGTAGTAGCTTAGGATCATATCCATAATCTACAAGCACGTCAGCGGTACTAGCTGCACGTAACGGTTACCTAGCTATTGATCGAAAGAAGGTCAACGAGTAAACTCATCTGAACATTGCAAAGTCTATCAGTGATATTACCGTACAATCCGGTCTCTTCGTTTAAGAGTATCTTGTATCGGGTCAAGGGTTTAGAATCTGTCAGAACCTAATAAGTCGATAAGTTGTGCGACAAAGGAATCATAACCAACCGGAGATATAAATGATAACACTTATCAGTTTATTTCCACTGCGATAGCCATTGACTTATGGTTATAGTCATGTCATGCATAGAGCGACATCAACTCCCTATATCGGGAGAGACGAATCCCTTCGACCGCTCACTGCCTCTACGTGCTTCGATACTATACCCAACAAAAACCTATTTTCACAACTCCTTTGAGCCGTGGTAGGGTAGAAGCCAAAGTATAGTAGGAACACACATGAGACACTATGGCGATCTCAGGTCCTTAGGGACTATCCTGTACCCATGTCACAAGAGAACCGTTACCTTGCATTTGTATATTACCAACTTGGAGTTCTCGGTGGGTCCGTTCAGTGTAACTCATCCAATGAGCACCTGTATACAATCCTCGATATCAAACACCAATAACTGTAGGATCATCTATCGCCCACCAACCGGGTCAGGAAACGTATACACTAGTCTAAACTGGAGTACCGCTACCCAGTCTCGATAATCCTACAACCAGGGACATTTAAGAATGTTCTTATCGGCTACTCAGGCCCTACTAGTATGATATCCATCATCGTCCTGGCATTCAAGCAAAATCCTAGGGTTTTATCTCATGTCTAAACGATATGTGATAGTGAATAAAACGTATCACATGTAAGATAAAGGCAAACAAGATAACATATTATCATCTTGAGTAAGATTGTTCTCTCATATAGGTTCTCCTTCAATTACAATAATTGCCTTGAGGGCGCCTATATCCAACAATCTCCCACTTGCACCTAAGGCCAATTATTGCGGTATCTCATACCCAACTTTTATACTAACAGTTTCGCAAACTGTATTCGAGAACTAGCCTCAATGAGTGGACATGGCATAGTGCATCTTTATTTTTCTTTCTAAATCTCAACTTCACGAAGATCAAATATCTCCTAAACTGAGCAATACATGCCTTGGTATTTGCCTGGACTGACGATAGGATCATGTTCATAAATGAACAATTATATCCAGCGAATTCTCAAGCGGTATCTTTTTACCGATTCACAATCGGCATCCAGCGCCATGACTATCACAGTATCCCACTTTGAACTCTTTCCAATATACTGCTCCTCAAAAGAAGGTAAACTTATAACTCACGACAGACACTCTGTCTTCTATGGGAAACTAGAATCGGTAACCTGCTCCTTCAAGAGGTTGCCTTTACCATACACCAAGAACATCAAATGCTCTTCACTGCTACCCTATGTTTCTCTAGGATTGGACAGACATCAATATCCTGTATGGAGAAACACTTATGATCACCATTGTTTTACCGATTTGTAGTATAGGAACATCATTTCATAAAATGAGTATGTCATCCACATACTATATGAGAAATTTGACAACACTCACTACCACTTTCTTACAAATACCAGGTTCATTTTTCATTTTGATGAAGTCAAAACACTTTGACCGTGACATCAAAACAGATCATCCAATTCCGCTATGCCTGCTTTAGTCTAAAAATAGATTTAAGCAACTTGCACACTTACCGCTGCTCCCACGGACTACGATAACCCTCTGGTAGAGTCATATAGACGCATACTTCTAAATCAAATTTAGAAACACGTTATAGTCATCCACATGCCAGATATCATAGTCATGAAAGACAACAATGGTTAGTTATATCCGTATGGAGTTCAGCGCAAACACTGAAGTAATAGTTTCATCACAATCCACAATGGCAATTTGATGAAAACTTTTTACTACAAGTCTAGCAATATTAGGTCAGTACCTTTCCATTTGCACCGATCTTGAAAGATCTACTTGCTCTTTATGGCTTTTACCCGTTCACGAGCATCCAATAAAGTCGACACTTTGTTGCAGTGCATGGAGTCCAACTAGGATAACTTGGCATCCAACCATCAATTAGAAGTCACCACTTCCCATGGCCTGCTGATAACTAGTAGGGTCATTATCACATGATGCAAGCCTCCCTGTCATCTTCAATGAGGAAACCGTAGTACTTTTCAGGTGGTTGAGGTCACCTACCAAATCTGCGGAGTAGACTAAGATTTGTCAGGGTCAATTGAATCCCCAAGTTTTACTAAATCCTCAGTAACCATTTGTGATTCTGGAATTACTTCCAATTCTACCATACTCTTACGAATTTTTTTTGCAAGAAATTCATTTTCTAAAAAGGTGGTGTGTCGAGAACAAAATAACTTTTGATCCTGAAAATGGTAGAAAGCTAAACTCTCGTCAATGTCTAGGATAACCCACGAACTATAATTACTGAAACATTCCTAGAGTTAATCCAGATTCTTGTTTTAAGCATAAACCGGAAAACTCAATACCTTAACAATCTTAAGATGATAACCCAATCTATATCATATATAGAATATGAGGCACAGATTTAGGTGGAACCAGTACTAATTGATATGCATTTATTTCTAGTGTATCTCTTAATTGAAAAAGGTGATTTAGCATTACTCATCATGGAGCGCACCGATGAATGAGTAATCTAAAGGAGAATCAAATTCTTGATTATATTAATACGGAATACCTAGCATAAGTATTCACATCTTCGAAAACTTCGAAGAATCATGATACATCCAGCAATTGATTCTCTACTTTATTCATATATCTTATGAACATCTCAAAATCTTTGGATTTTGCATTTCAACAAGAATACGTGTCTAAAACCAGAGAACTCATTGGTAAAATGGAATGAAATATGAATACCAACCCATTGTCCATGTGGACATTGGAAAACATATATAATTATGTATAAGTCATATGAGTTCACTAACTCATACTCTGTGTGTTAGAATATGAAAACTGTATTTTGGTTAAAAATGTACATCCTATTTTTTAATGCACCTTACCCAATCATCAAATGATAAAGGAAAATTTTCATAACATAACTTTTGAAAATATATATCCCACTTTATCAAATAAAGAGACAGTTATATCAGTTTTTAGAAGTTGATGTATGATAACAGATATTCAAAACCAAAAGTTTGCTAAAATACAAAACTGGGTGATTTCCCTAATAGCAACAATTGCTCCGATATCTGATATTGAGGATCAAATCATATTTTCTAATAATCTAATCCTTCTCAGCATCTATAATAACTTACAGATATGGGATGTTAATCGGGTATCTATATACCCAGGATTTAGAATTAATTGGAAAACAGTTTTCGATTACAATCACATATAATACATTAAACATCAACATGTTTCAAGGAGTGACCGGCTATTCCAAGTAATGTCTCATTCATTACCCCGGGTCATAATAGTAGTTGTATTTTCCTTTCCGCTCACTTCTTCCCCTATTTTTGTCTCTCTTGCTTATCTTATTTATGCCAAACTTATGCTAGTTGGTTTTCTTCTTTCGCTTCCTTTCACCTCCAGCATCGGAATTGGAAGAAGACTATTCAACAAGCGTAACTGTTATATACTCCTTATTTAAGGAGCTCTCAAACTTGAGATAAGGTAGAGAGGAGAGACAAATGAATTGTATCATATAAAATTCATTTTCTCCAGAACCCGCGGCTATCCTCGACTGAAACAATTTCTACGAGTTCGTATCTAACTATACGATGGCCTTCCAAGCAATATAGATCTCTGTATCGGATACAGAGTGTTCTGAGGAAGCAAAAAAGGAAGTGAGAGGGGTAAGGACATATGCGACTGTGTCCTGAAATAAGGCAATCATGACATTCCAAAACCATAAATTGTAAAAAGGTTTGATTAACTAGTTTTACGAGTTTTTAGTTTAAGCTCGGTCTTAAGTCACTGCCAGAGAGAGAAAAGAAACACTCGTCGTGCACTCTAACCTAAATTAGATTGGTATATTTATCTAATCAGGATGGCTCCCACTGTTCCGTCGAATCCTCTTTCAAACCCTAAAGGGAGAATTAGTTGGGATCATATCCTAAGAGTAACTATTACTAATAGTGAGAATCGAAATCCAAACTTTCATGGCGTGGTAAGCTTGACAGAGGTCAATAAGTCACCCCACTCCATAGAAGGTATGCAATCTTATTGCAAGTTTCAACACTTAAAACTCCCGATATCAGTTTTTACCCCAAGCGGCTTATGACTTTGGCAAAGGTCAACAAATCATAAGTCGCAATTCAAGTTTAACGCGTCATTTCTTGATCAAATTAAATCCACCCGCACGACCCTTGGCAAAGGTCAATAAAGTCATACGACTGTCTTAACCGATCACATCGTATGCATGCAGGAAGACATCACTTAGCTACCATACACTACATCTCCGTAAAGTTTGACAAACGCAGCACGAATACTAAGTACTCTACTTGCTGAAATGACATTGGGCTACAGCTAGTTTTGAATAAAAACCTTGAACGTAATGAACTTTATCTCATCGTAGGAACTGAGTGGTTTTGCAAATTTATAATTACGTAGACCGTTGTTTAAGTGTCGATTCCCCGTAAAGGGATCAAGGCTTTTATCTCATTGAATGAGGTGCAGGATATTCCTAACCGAATATCTCAATGCAAAGCAAAAGACTACGGCTATACAATTTGGAAATTTATAGTAACATAAACTTTTGCTTAAGAGCGAACTCTCGGTGAAGGGATCAAAGCTCTTCCCTCATCGAATGAGGTGCAGGGTATTCCTAACCAAATATCTCGACACAAAGCAAAAGATTCGACTATAAAACCAAAATATTTGATATTTGGTTTCTACAACGTGTTTTAGGTTTATTATCTTTGCTTTAATCCGAATCAATGCAATCCCATCAAATAGATAATCACATAATCGAGTATCTTTTCAAACAATCACAGAAAAACATGAAAAGAAAATAGAATGCATATATTCGCCATCCGTATTCACCACGGGGCCCCGGTCTTCACCGTAAGGTACTTAACTTATGGCAGGACGGGGGTAAAGCTAGCGCAGGTATAAAACGTATATAGCATTTATTTATATATCACACACACACACACACACACACACATACACACATATCATATATATCACTATATAAAATCATCACAGATAGATAATCATCATTACAATCAAGCGATAAAGATCATTACAGGAAGGTAATCACATCACAAGCAAGTAATGAATAGCACAGAATAGGAATGGTCGGATCACCTAGGAATCTCTCTTTCCATTCGAGCCATAAACGAAATTCGACATTCTCCGGTCGCATGAACAGCCCGTGCGCAGCCAAAAGCAGACCCCTACGAATGCGACAAGCTACCAGGCAACCCAAGAAATGAGCCAACCAAACATCATTATCATGAGGGGGCCACCCGACACTTTCTCGAATCCGGTGACTTGAGCACTCATCCATGGGTCTATCATATACCCCCTACAAGCGCGGCAATCAATCCGCCAATCCTAAACTTGAGCGACCTGATCTCAACTTCTTATGATGGTCACCCGCTGCAATCTAAAATTCGGTTGCTCATGCGCTTCTCTGCGGGGTAATTCTAAACCTATATTATACAAAGGCAACAATGATCTCAACCTGATCGTGTCCCGACAAATAATAATATATCAATCGGTGACTACGGCCACATGTGGACCGCTAAGTCCCGAAACAAAGAATATGCATAAAGCAGAAATGGTGGCCACAAGCTGTAGCTCATCCCGAACTAATAAATATACAAGATGGCTACAAGTATGAATGGAAATAACACTTATCACAACATCACACTTCCGCACGGGGGCTATTCATTTCTCGACAATCCAATGCATTCCATACAAGAAACACAATATATCTTAAACCATACAACATCACAGATGCACTTGTGTAACCCCATCGATTTGATCGAATCAACTCGTCGGCGTTAAACACAACATATCAACATACACCATCAAATTAACTCGATTAAACACTTTAACCGCGTTAATTCAGAAATATGGCTACTGAATTCAATAACCGGCAGAGTCACAAATACGAATTTCAAAAGTTGAAATTCAAATTCACTCCGACACCAAAAACAATTAGAACTGAATGATCAGCTCTGATACCATGTTAATGAATCGGTGCAAGGGTCATTGTTGGATATGTATGCCCTAGAATCCTGTATTGTATAGGATGCTAGGGATATGTATATACAGGACAATCTTGCTCAGTTATATATATTATATTATTTGAGTTGTCTTTATCCTGATATGTGTATTTCTTTCTATTGATACTCATATTGCTTACACATATTAATAAAGACTCGATACAGCAGTATACTATTATAGTTTGATTTTATCTTAACATGTGCATATGTTATACTCGATATAACATATGGCGGTTACATGTTGATAAAGTCCATAGGATTTTTCTTGACGGCCAGCGTTATGATGGCGATCATACTTGTGGGAGCTGGGTAGTCTATAAGCACATCCTTAAAGGTCCCAAGTCGCAGGAGTATCGAGATCGGGCATCGATACTCCAGAATAGACTTGTGTATACGTTTCTAGATCCCGACGAGGGGCGGTGGTTGGCCCCACAGCCATTGGTGTGATAACTTAAGATTGTATATAGGTGCTTACTGGGGGTGAGTATACTGGACGCACTCGCCAAGAATCTCTAGTGGTATTATACCTATCGTCAGATAGCGGTTCTCAGGTGACATTAGTACATGTTAGTCTTAGGACCTGAAGTCATCATTTTGTTAGTTGTATGTATGCCCTAGAGGCCAGTATTGTACAGATGATGTATATTATATTGGATGCTTGGACATATATAGAGATGCCTTTCTTGCTCGATATGATAGTATGCAATCTGGTTGCTCTTTATCTTAACATGTATACTTGTCTCTTTATACTGTCTTATGGTTACATATTGGTAAAGCCCTTAGGATATGTACTTGACTACCTGGACTATGATGAGGATCATACTAGTGGGGACATGATAGTCCATAAGTATATCCTTCAAGGTCCCTAGTCGTGGGTGTATCGAGACAGGGCATCGATATACCAGAGTAGACTAGCGTATACACTTCTCGACCCATGAGATGGGCGATGGATGATCCCATATCCATTGGTGTTTGACATCAGAGATGGTATACGGGTGCTCAGTGGAGACTGGGTACACTGGACGGACTCGCCGAGAACTCCCAGATGGTATTATACCTTACGTCAGATGGCAGTTCTCAGGTGACACTTGTGAAGGTTAGTCTGTAGACCCGAGATCGTCATAGAGTCTTGTGTGATTCCCACTGTGCTTTGATTTCCACCTTACCACGTCCATGAGGGCGTGCAAAACGGTGGTTTTTGGGTACAGTCCCGAGTCACATGTAGGCAATGAGCGATAAGAGGGGTTTCGTCTCTCCCGGTATTGGGGGTTGATGTTGCACTGTGCTCGATTGGCCGTAACAGGGAAGTCCCTGGCCAGGGCTGATTCAGAGATTTGCTGGTAAGTGTTACCAGTAGTTTCTCGACCCGTTATGAGCCTCACATCAGCACGACTTATCGGTTATTGGGGTCTGACGTTTACCACCCCTAGACTTGATATGCGGACATATCAGACGAGAAGACTGGACTGTACGGGAAGTGTTGCCGGTTGGCTCGATGGGAGTTGTAGCAGGTTCACTTGTTCTCTTCTGATCGCTCAATACCCGGGTGGCCGTTACGTTTAGCTGACCGCTTGTGGCTTGGGGGTGCTTGATATGATCATCACCCACTGCCGGCGTATTGACGAGTCTTAGAGTCCCACAATGGAGTTACCTAGTCCAGGCGAAACGTTGTGGTGCGCGTATGCGATATGCGCATGGACCCGATTAAAATGCGCGTATAGGATACCGTATATTGATCGGGCGACTTGCTTTTGGTTAGGGTTGTATGTGATATGGCCGGATTGATAAATCAAGTGTTGATTTATCATTTAACCATTAGATTCTCACTAGAAATCTTTTCTTGTATCTTTGGATGTATGGATCCATGTATGCATTCCTTATTGATTCATGCACATATGGATGTGCATGCACACATACATACATACATCATCTATCATGGTTGTTTATATATAGAAAATGGTGGATATATAAGGCTCACACCATGATTTATATTATGGATATTTATTTCTATTTTTGCTAAAACAAAAGAAAAGAGATAAGATTGAATCATGGTCAAAAGTTTCTACACTCTTCTTTTAACCTAACCATTAGCACCTACCTTTTGACCATGGTTTAATCTTTCTCTTGTGTTTTAAATAAAATAAAATTAAATATCCATAAAGAGATAACCATGGTTTGAGATGAAGAAAGAAAAATATATATACTTATCTTTTTCTTTTCTCAATGAGAGTGATTCTTATCTTCTTCTACAATATCCATCATCTTCTTCAACCTTGAGCTCTTGCTCTCTTGAATTTTCTAGAGAGCAAATAATTCATCAAGATAGGATTTTGAAGTGAGAAAAGCCACCACAACATCATTCTACACAAGTTTTGCCCACTTGTTTAGAGTGTTAGCTTCGATTTTCATTCTTGATCTTGCGAAGTTGCTAGCTTGGACAAAGCGAACTCCTGGTGGATCATCGGTGACCTAGAGGAGTTCAAGCGGAGCTTTTTCAAACCCCAAGTAGCCGAGGAGTCTAGCGTAGGGAGCTACAAAGGTTGTACTCTCTAAACCCTAACTTTTCTTTCATATGATGATGTGAAAATTTTGAAACCCTAATTTTTCTAGGAACGATCCTATGTTCGTTAACTTAGCACCCTAAAAATTCAGTTTTTGGTTCATGTGATGCTTCCAAACCCTTCATGAGGTGCTAGGCTAACCCAAAACATTTGTCTTGTATGAGTTCCCACTATGCTTTGATCACTACCCTACCATGGCTCTACTGAGTCGAGCAAAAAGGTTTTGGTTCGGTACAGTCCCAAGCCACATAGAGGCAGTGAGTGATTGTCACGGATTCGTCTATCCCGGTATTGGGAGTCGATATCGCACTGTGTCCGGTTTGCTAGAACCATAAGACCTTGGCCAAGACAGTTGAGAACTACTGATGGTTAGATCATGTAGTTTCTCGGAATGGTCCTGAGCCAAATCGACAGGACTTATCGGGTCAGTAGGAGTCTGACGTTTACCACCCCTTAGACCCGGTATGCGATACTCTTAGACGAAAAGACCCAGATATTGAGCGATAACCAGACTCTTAGACGGGCATGGGGCAGATTTTGTCTGTCCGGACTGGGCATTGGGCAGGGATGGGATAGGATGGGATTTCACAACTATGGCGTAGTGACGAATAGGCAAAAACCAGACCCGTCCCATCCCATCTCATTGCCATCCCTAGGTGTATTACAATAATTCTCCACTGAAAAATATGGATACAGGGGACAAAAATTTCTCGATCTTAGTGTACAGTGTCCTTGAGCTAAAACATTAGCATTATTTCGTATCATCGCTTTCACGTGCATCTGTATGTAATGAATCACGAATGATAACTAAACAAATATATATGGGCCCGAGTCGATCAATTATCTACTATCTACTATCTACCCAGCTATCTATTACTCTAACACAAAATTGTGTTGGTCAAGAAATATTTTACAAGTCAAAACATTATTTTTGGCATTTTCCCTTTATCCATATTTATTTCCATATCTATTTCTAATTGCCATTCATATGAGGTCCAAAATGAAAAAAAAAAATTATGATTATTTTTAGTAATTATCTTTTTTTCTATTTAAAAATATTTGGCTAAAAAGATTTTTCCAAAAGGCTTTCCATGATTAAAAACAATGGTAAATTGTCAAAACCCCCCCTAAGCAATTTTATTCCGTTGTCAAAAATCCATGGCCTCGAAACGAAACAGTAGTCAAAACCTCCTAATAAAGATTTTAGTTGTCAAAAACCCTCGTACCTGTGATATCTGGTGGTTTCTTTCTATATCTAGTTTCATGTGATATTTAAGCAGTAGCCAGCGATATCTAAGCAGTAGCTAACGATATCTAAACAGTCTCGCTTCTCTTGAATGAATCTTTAAAGCCATCCACGGGTTTACAAGGGACTTGAAGAGAAATTTCGCTAGAAGCCTTTATAGAGAAATTTCTCTACAAGCCTTTAGATGGGTTTTGATATTCGTGTAAATCTATTTTGCACTCTCTCTCTTCTCTTACACGAATCTCAAAACCCTTTTAATGGCTTGCTGGGAGCTTATAGAGAAATTTCTATACAAGCTCTTGTAAAGAAGATTTTTACTAACTGGGAAAAAATTTGTCTATAAGGGCTTGTAGAGAAAGACCCTTGCAAGCTCTTAATTGGGTTTTGAGATTCATACAAATCTTTTTTGCGCACTCTCTATTCCATTGCACAAATCTCAAAACCCATTTAAGAGCTTGAAAGGGGTTTGTAGAAAAATTTCTTTACAAGTTCTTGCAGTGAAATTTCTTTGCAAGTTCTTAGCTAGGAAAAAACTTCACTACAAGCTTTTAGATAGGTTTTGAGATTCGTGCAATTTTTTTTTTGCACAATCCATCTTTTCCCTTGTACAAATTTCAAAGCTCGTCTAAAAGCTCACAAGGGGCTTGTAGAGATATTTCTCTACAAACCCTTATAGAGAAGATTTTTCCATATAGCTAGCTATTTTGTATAATACTGCAGGAAAACTTTCCAAGGGGGTTTTGACTACCGTTTCGAGGTCATGGGGTTTTCGACAACAAAAAAAGTGCTTGGGTTTTTTTGACAATTTACCCTAAAACACTGAAGTAAATATTTTTTCCATATTATTTAATGTTAATGTTCGGAAAATATTCATGATTTAATCTTAGAAAAATATTTATCTTTGAAATGACATCAATACTAAATTGTTATTTATATGGATTTTTTTCAACGTCTGTTAAAGTTATTTATTTTTATATTTTTTGGTAATTGTTATTTATTTTAATTTTTCATTGCCTTTCTTTTTATCCATATTTATTTACATATCCTTTGCTCAAGAAAAAAAAAATAATTAGTTTTTTTTTACAATAAATAATTAGCGGGTAATTGTTTGGGAGAGTTGACGCAATAATTTTTTTTATCGGTTATTATAATTAGTTAAGTTATAAAATGTTCTTAATTATTATAATTAGTTTATGTGCTAATATAGTGTTAATAATTATTAATAGGTTGTTGATGGGCAATTACACATATAAAATGATAAAAAAAAATGAATCATTTAAGACGATTCACTAAAAATCTATTATATGGATATTTACAAATATTCTTAATTGTTTTAGTTTAAATCAAATTAGATTATTTATAATGCAAGGTATAAAGTAAGTGTGTGTGTGTGTAAAAATTACATTCAATAATTATCTTTTAAATCAAAAATTGATGATGTACTTATAATTCATACAAAGCTAAACATAAATACGTACTTTATAATTTTTTCCAAAAATACAGTGTTTATGAAAAAATTCACAATCCATTAAAACTTTAATTTGAGCTAAAAGAAAGATAAATTAATACATTCTTTTTATCACATATTGCTTACATATAAAGTTGTACCGATTATGTGTAATATGCAGATTCAAATATAAATGTTTATGATCATCTTTGGTCCCATGCGTTACATGTAGGGTTAAAGTCTAGTTATAATACAAAAGAAAATGGGTCTTTTTATTTTGAAATTGATTGCCGCTTTACTTTTCCATTTTTCAAGAGAAATCAATAAAATAATATAATAAAATGCAACAAAAATTCATAACGGCAACTAATCGCATCACTTATTAGAAAATAACTAACATCGTCACTTAAAACAGCCTCGATTATATTATAGTTTTGATGAAATATTAAAAAAACAAATAAACTGATTAAAATTTCACATAAATGTGGATAGCATGTGCAAAATATCAGTTAGAATAAAATAAAGGCTAAAATGCAGAAATCCCTCTCAGGTTTGCCTTAAAAGCCGGAAACCTCTCTAAACTTGAAAAACATGTATTTTACTCAAAAAAAAACTTACGGTGTTAAATTTTCCATCCATAAGATTATTTCATGCCAAAAATGTTCCTCTAATAAATTTAATTGACTAACCTAATATTCTCTTTTCTTTTGTTCATTTTTTTTTTTTCAAATCCTTACCCTCTCTTGAGTCTATAGTTACTCTTTGTAAGAGTAAGAAATTGTAGTCGATGTTTTGAACTAGAGATTTTGGGAAAGAAATAAGAAGGAGTTTGGAGAGAGAAAATTTTAATGAAGAAAGAGGGGGGGGGGGGGGGGGGGGCGGGACCGGAGAAAAAAGACTTGGGGTATTATGGGAAATATAAACAAAAATTAATGGTGTTAAATTTTTGGAATAAAATGCATGTTTTTCAAGTTTACGGGGGTTTCTGATTTTCAAGCAAAAGTGATGGAGGTTACCGCATTTTAGCTTAAAAGAAATAAATCATCACAATCAACCCAAACATTATAATTTTTCTTTTTCCATTTTTTGGATGTGGCCTCTTCAGGAGTCAAATTGGCCAACTCGCTTTAGGAAAGAAATTCTTTCCACATGAGCTTATGCACCCTCTATGGTTGTTCCTTTTAAAAACAGAACACTTGCTCACCAAAAATTGAAACTTGTCAAATTATTTACTTACAGTAGTAATCAAATAGAAAAAGAAAGAATCAACAAAAGAAAGAAGCTAGTATGGGAATACATACTATTTAGAGCCATCATAAAGGAAAAGGATGTCATTATAGCTTAAGTTCGCAACTTCGTTAGGATATAATTTCATAATAAAAGAAATTAGGTTGAGAATTTTTTTAGATCAAGTAAAAGTAATATATAGCTTGTTATTAAACAACTTTAATGACATAGGATTTTTAAGGTTGTTTGATAGGACTTTAAGCAGTTGTATATTGTTTGGAGAAGATGGTGTGATTTGTTACATGGTTTTTGAAATGATAGATCGAGGGTAGTTTATTTTCTGCATTCCCAGTAGAGATTAATATATGAGATTATCAAATTCATAACTATATCTACTCCTTCTATCATCAGTCTTAATTTATAGCATAGTAACAAATTCGCGATTCGGGAATAATTCGGCGAGATCGAAAATTCGGATTCGTAGAACTATTTGGAAAAAATCAGAAGGTATTCGGAAAAGATTCGGCAAGTATTCGGGAAATGTTCGGAAAGGATTTCGACCAAGAAATTAATATATGAGGCGCTGGGTTTTGATGTTGCGAATTATTGGGTGTTTTTGTGAATTATTCGCTGTTTATTTGAATTATTCGAAGCGTTAGCCAGCGGCGATTAAATCGGAGATTTAATCGGTCGATTAAAAATTCGAGAAATTTTCGTGAATTCGCCGAATAATTCGCGAATTATGTGACTATGGTTTATAAGATAAAATGCAGGAAACCCTTCTCGCTTTTTCCCGAAAAAGAAGGAATCCCCGTAAACTTACAAAACAAGCACCTTACCCCATAAATTTAACACCATTGGATTTTGAGGTGTACATTAACCAAAATACCTCTCAAGCCTTTCTCCTCCAAATTCTCACTTTTCTTCTCCATAATTTTTTCTTCTCCAACCTTTCTTAGCCATTTTTCAGTAAATCTTTAATTTAAATATCACCTATCTTCTTTCTAATCATTCAAAAAATGAGGATAGGTTCAGAAGGGTATGTATTTGAAAAAGAAAATAGAAAAAAAAGAATATTAGATTAGTCAATTAAATATATTATAGGGGAATATATTTTGTATAAGTAAGTTTTATGGGAAGAAAAGCTAACATCGTTAGGATTTTTGGGGTAAAGTGCACATTTTCAAGTTTAGGGGGTTTATTGTTTTTCAATCAAAAGTGAAGGGCTTTCTGCATTTTAGCCTATTTATTTAAAAGAAAAAGTAGGGTAAAGAATAACAGCCTTGCTTTAGTTATTCAAATCTGGTATTAACCGTGTTGATTCCAGAACATCTATTTATAATATTTTAACTAGAAAAAGAAGCGGGTCGGACAGGTGGCAAATCCAGGTAAATCTAAATATATTAATTTTATAATTCACAAGATGCATACTCTCATTACCTGCAAATTAAATGCCATGAGCATGGACTATCAAACCTATCGGCTAAGATAGGGAGCATAATCCGTCAAATTTTGCATTCTAACTTGTAGATAACTTGAGGGAATTGATGCTAGACTCAAGGTGTGCAAATGTGGGATTTGAGTGCATTCGGGGAATATAGGTTAAGAGGAGGCCAGACTTTCGATCTCTAAGGTCCATCGCATAGTACTCCTGATCCCTTCGTTCCCTAACCTTGCTCCTAGCCTTCAACTCAACTAGTCATCAATCATTCCCTCATTAGTATAAGTTAACATTCTAATATCACTGAAAGTGTTTGCTAGCACCACCACTGGGTTTTAGTAGAATCAAGAATGCCATTTTAGAATTTTGGGGGTGCTAATTAACACTAAATAAGAATCGAAACTAGATGATTAGGGTTTAACTATGATATAACTAAAACTATATTAAGAGAAAGGTGGCTACAACCTTTGTAGTTTGTGTCCTTCTCTTCTCAACCTTCAGGTTGTAGTCTCTACGACTCCACTAGGCTACACTTGAAGGTTGAACGAACTTATTTCAATGACCTTCGTACCGAAGATGATCTACCCGAAGTCCGCTAATCCAAGCAACCTCTTCATTAAATTCTTTAGTGAAGGAAACACACTGCACCAAAGCGCTAATCTAGTGTAGAATGGTGAAGTAGGGGTGTTGTTTGCTCACTAGGGATCTCAAACTCTATGGTTCACATCACATGTGAGGGTTTAGAGCTTGAAGTATGAGGAGGAGGATGATGATGGGCAGAGCTAGAGAGAGAGTGGAGCTAAAGAAAATGAGCAAGCCCCTTTTGAAAATGAAGTGAAGAATGGCTTATCAATTATCACAATAATTGAAGCATCCAATTTAAAAAAATAAACAAAAGCAACCATGCTTCAATAGTGTGGAATAAATGATTATTCAATTGATCAAGCCATGATTCACCCCTCCACAATTTCCACATCATTTCTATTTTCATAAAAATAGAAAATTCATGCCATGCTTCACACACACACATTATGAAGAATAATTAGTGAGCTAATAATATTAGTTAATATATAATTACACACACACACACACATTATGAAGAATGATTAGTGAGCTAATAATATTAGTTAATATATAATTATATCAAATATAAATATACATCATATTATTAAATCAACATTTGATTTAATAATCCGGTTATATCACATATAATCGACTAATATCATTTATCTTTATATCACTTCAAATCAACACTTGATTCAATAATCCGGTTATATCACATATAACCTAACTGATATCAAATAACCGCCAGATTAGAATACGGTATCACATACTCGTATTTAATCAGGCCCTCCGCACATATCAGCATATGTGCCCTACTTCGTTTCGCTTGAACCAGGAAACTTTTATGTGGGGCTCTAAAGACTCGTCAGTACGCCAGCAGTAGGTGATGATCACATTAGACAACCACAAGCCGTCAGCGGTAATAGCTGGACGTAACAGCTACCCAGATATTGAGCGAATAGAATATCAACAAGCAAGCTTGTCCAAACTCCCATGAAGCCTATAGGTAACACTTGCCGTACAGTCCAGTCTCTTCGTCTGATATGTCGCATATTGAGTCTGGGGGTGAAATCATCAGACCCTAATAACATGATAAGTCATGCTGATGTGTGGCCTATAACGGTACGAGAAACTACCGACAACACTTATCAGTAAATCTCATCTACAGCCCTGGCCAGGGACTTGCTGTTATAGACAATCGAGCATAGCGCAACATCAAATCCCTATACCGGGAGAGACGAAACCCCTCCTATCGCTCATTGCCTCCATGTGGCTCGGGACTGTATCCAAAACCCACCTGTTTGCACGACTCCTTTGAGCCGTAGAAGGGAGGAAATCAAAGCACAGTGGGAACCATACAAGACTCTATGACGATCTTGGGTTTACTGACTAAAGAACTACTACCTGACGATGGGTATGGTACCAACTATGAGTTCTTGGCGAGTCATGTTCGGTGTACCCATTCTCTAATGAGCAGATGTGTACAATCTTTGATGTCAAACACCAATAGTTGTGGGATTAACCATCGTCCCATACAGGGTCAAGAAACTTACACACTGTTAGTTATATGTATGCTCTAGAGGCCATTATTGTACATATGATGTATATTATAGTGGATGCATGGATATATAGAGAGGATTTTTTACTCGACATAATAGTATGCTATCTGGTTGTTCTTTGTCTTAACATGTAGACTTGTATTGTGATACTGTCTTGCTCTCACATATTGATAAAGCCCTTAAGATATGTACTTGACAACTATGACTATGATGGAGATCATACTAGCGGGGCCAGGGTAGTTCACAAGTACATCCTTTAATTGTTCCAGTCAAGGGAATATCAAGACAGGGTATCGATATTCCAGAGTAGACTAGCGTATACGCTTCTTGACCCATATGAGGGCGATGGATTATCCCACATCCATTGGTGTTTGACATCAAAGATGGTATACGGGAGCTCAGTGGAGACTGGGTACACTGAACAGGACTCGCCATGGACTCCTGTATGGTAGTATACCTATTGTCAGATAGCAGTTCTCTGGTGATACTGGAATAGGTTAGTCTGTAGACACGAGATCGTCATAGAGTCTTGTGCGGCTCCCACTGTGCTTTGATTTCCCCCCTACCACGCTCAAAGGTGACGTGGAAACAGGTGGATTTTGGGTACAGTCCCGAGTCGCATGGAGGCAATGAGCGATATGAGGGGTTTCATCTCTCCCGGTATTGGGGGTTGATGTTGCGCTATGCTCGATTGGCTATAACTGGAAGTCCCTGGCCAGGACTGTTGCCGAGATTTACTGATAAGGGTTATCAGTAGTTTCTCGAACCGTTATAGGCCAGACATCGGCAAGACTTATCACGTTACTGGGGTCTGACGATTTCCATCCCTAGACATGATATACGATATATCAGACAAAGAGACCGGACTGTACGGTAGTGTTACTGATAGGCTTCATGGAGACTATGGATAGGCTTGCTTGTTGATCTTCATATCGCTCAATACCCGGGTAGCCATTACGTCCAGCTAGTACCGCTGACGGCTTGTAGGTGACTGATGTGATCATCAGCTACTGCTGGCGTATTGACAAGTCTTTAGAGTCCCACACAGAAGTTCCCTGGTTCAAGTGAAACGAAGTAGGACACATATGTGTTGTGTGTGGGCCTGATTAAATACGAGTATGTGATACCGTATTTTAATTTGGCAGTCATCTGTTATCGGTTCTGTTATATGTAATATAACCAGATTGTCGAATCAAGTGTTGATTCGATAATGTGATATACGGATAAATGAAATTAGTCGGTCATATATGATATAACCGGATTATTAGATCAAGTGTTGATTTAATAATGTGACATATATTATATGTGATATAATTATATCTTAACTAATATTATTAGCTCAATAATTATTCTTCATTATGTATATATTAATATATATGATATATATATAATAATAATGAAGCGTGGCATTTAAATTTCTATTTTGTGAAAATAGAAATGAGGTGGAAAGTGGAAGCATGGGATTAACTTTTCTTTATTCATCTTGACTCACTATTCAAGCATGGTTGCAATTTTATATTGCATAATTCCATGCTTGAATGAGTGAGGGGTCAAGACTTGGCATTGATTCTAGCTCATTCTCAACAATTAGCTAATTTTCTTGAGTTGCTCCTATGGTTACTCTCTAGCTTCTTCTTCCTCCTCTTGTCATGGCTCAAGCTTCAACCCTCATATGTGATGTGAATCATGAAACTTGAATACAAACTTGTGAGCTCATAACATCCCCTACTTCATCATCCTACACTTGACTAGCGATCGAGTGTAGCGTGTTTCATACGCTAAAGAGTTTAGTGTAAAGGTAGTTTGAGTTGGAGAGACTTCGTGTGGATCATTTCGGCACGAAGGTCATTGGAAGAAGCTCTTTCAAAGTCTCAAGAGAAGCCTAGTGGAGTCGCGGGACTACTACACAAAGCAAGTGAAGAGAAGTACCGTCTACAAAGGTTGTATTCTTGTTCTCTAGATGTGAAATAGGTTACATTTGGTATTGTCTAAATCTCTAGTTAAAGATTCTAGGATTAGGGTTGTTTAGCATGACAATTTTTTGAAAATGACATGGACGATGCCTCCTAAAACCTTGCTGTCGTGCTAGAGAACCTTACACTGGTATCAGAGCCAAGCTAAAGATTAGACAATGTTTGTTAGATTACGAAACCGAAACTGCTCCGAAACTTGAAACACTAAAACACGGTTTCTGTCAATTTTTAAAGTCGTCGAAATTTTTTTAAAACGATTGCAGAATGTTACATGAGATGTAATATGAACACTGAACAAATACGAACTCATTTGGGCGGATTTGACACGAGCACATACACCCAAAAACCGAGCATGCCGGCCGAACAGTGCTTTCTGGGTTTCGTATTTTTTCAGTGTTCTGGTCTCTAGGTTTTGGTGTTCCAGGTGTTGTTTGTTTTTGCAAAAAATTTCATGAGCTGTTGATTTTCTATAAAGGTAATTCAGAGTGTTTCATAGTCGTAATTCTAACTATATTTCGGGTTATAAAGATGGTGTTAAAAAGTTCGAACGGATATCAAATACCCATTTTAACCCTTGCCGGAAATTTTCTAAGAGTTGGATTTTTTTCCAAGTTAAAGAACATTCAAATATCATGCAAGTGATTGATGGACTTCTAGAAGAGCGAAACCCTAACTCAATTCTATGACCGTAAGAACCGCCGCCAAACCCTCGGCTTTACGGTAGTTCCGCGGCGCCATAGATGAGGCAAGGGTTGGCTCTTCTACGGTTGGTCCATAGGTACTGTGGCATGTTCTGAGTATTTTTGAACTGTGCTCAAGTGTTGAGATTTTCGGGAAAATTTGGGTGTTTGTTGATTCGATCGGAATGTTTAACATCATCTAGCTATTTGATGACATGTGATGTTATGTGTTGCTTGGATATGTAATATTGGATCGTCGTGTTTTGAATAGCCGGGGGTTTTATGTGAGATGAGAGTTTTTATTTTCATTCATGTAAAATTCATTGTATGTAATATTCATTTATTAGGGCACATTCGGGTTGAGGATGATGTTACCATTGTTGTATATTATTTATTTTTCCGCATTAGGATAGACTCAAGGCGGGGAGCATAAGTAACCGGGTTCTAGAGTCCAGTGGGAGACCATCTCAAGGAGTCGAGTACGGGTCTACTAACTCTAGAATTGGTAGGGTTGCTTGCCGCTCTCGTAGGGGTCTAGGGATGTGGGTTTGGCTATTAATCGCGACCATGGAATCCGTGTTTTATACTGGCTTAATTTAAAACACGGAATTCCAAGTATATTCAATATTTCATATGTTATCTTCTGCTGCTGATATTCTGTGATGTGATCACATTATATGTGTGAGACGAATGCTTTGTTATTCTATATATGATATATAATAAACGTTGCTTATGTTTTACACCCGCGCTAGTCCCGCCCCGCTATGCCATTAGTTAAGTAACCTAACGGTGCATAATAGGACACTGTAGCGAATGCGGATGGCATAAGCGTACGTTGTATTTTCGTTTCTTCTGTGATGCTTAGGAAGCATAATTGATGGGACTTCATTAATGAGATTAATGAAAGAAAAGAAACCTAAAAGATGTGTAGAATCAAATTTTCAAAAAGGGTAGCTCTAGTTTTTGCTTTTCGTAGCGGTATTCCTTGTAGAATATCCAGCACCTTATTCGATAATTAAAGAGCCGAGATCCCTTCACCGGGAGTGACCTCTTTAGCGAAACTAGCAGATGCTACAACCTACTCGATTTTGTTTTTGATTGCCTTTTTAATTCTTGCTTTGCATAGCGGTATTCCTTGTAGAATATCCAGCACCTCATTCGATGAGGAAAGAGCCGAGATCCCTTCACTGGAGTGACCTCTTTAGCGGAACTAGTAAAATCCTCAAAAACACTCATTTTCAACATCATTCGATTCTGCAACGATATCAAGTTCATTACGCAAAAGGTTTTCTTAAACCTGACGTAGCTCTTCGTCATTTCATATAAGTACTGTTTAGTATTCGCTCTACGTTTGTTGGCCTGCGTCAAGGCGTAGTGTGCGGTAGCTATTTAGTGCTTATCTGCTGCATATGATGCGATTGTAATAGAGTATTCGTGCGACTTTGTTGGCCTGCGTCAAGGGTCGTACGGGTGGGTTTAATTCAATCAAAAAATGTACGGGTTTGAACTTGACTAGCGGACTATGGTTTGTTGGCCCGAGTCAAGCTCATAGGACGCTAGGGCAAAATATTATATCGGGAATTTCAAGTGTTGAAATTTGCAATGAGATTGCATACCTTCTATGAGATAGTTGGATCCTGACACCCATTGTGAGTAAGAGTTACTCCTAGGAGAATTTTATACATCATAATTAGACAATCAAGTAGGTGTCTAGAAAGGCGTTAACGGGGTCACTCCCCTTGCAAAACAAGGTTTATTTTAATTAGGTCCGTGCGAAAGCACACGGAACCTCTCTTAAAATACCAGCACTGGCCTGGCTGAAAGATTGGCGAACTTGTAAGCTGTAATTAATCCCGACTAGTCTTGCCTTTTAGGGTTTGAAGGAAGATTTGATAAAAACAGTGGGAGCCGTTCTGATTAGAAAAGATAATAGCCAATCTAATCTTGCAAAGAGCGCACGCTAACGCATTACCTTCTCTCTCTCTCTCTCTCTCTCTCTAGGCAGCAACCAATGTCACGCCTTAATCAAGATAATAATATGGATGTATTGACTGAACCCGCTTGTTATACTAAGCCGGGGAAAGTTGGTTCCGCTCCAACTTATAAGTGTTATAAGTCCGAGATGCAAATAGAAACATATCCGGATTCCCACGCCACCCAAACGATGAATAAGCATGTTGATGCATCTTTTTCGGGTGTGTTAGTTACAGAGAACTGTTTCTCAGTACACTCTACGTCTTGGGTATTAGATATCGGATCGGGATCCCACATATGCAATTTGTTGCATGGGCTAAGGAAAGGTAGAGAACTAGGAAAATGTGATCATTCTCTAAAAGTAGGAAATGGTTCAAGAGTTGCAGCCAAAGTAGTTGGTGAATATCACCTTGTATTGCCAACTGGGAATACATTGATCCTGAACGACTGTTATTACGTACCCTCTATGATATGCAATTTAATATCAATTTCTTTATTAGATAAAGAAGGATATAACTTTGTAGTAGAGAATAATGTTATGAACATTTACCTAAATCAAGTGTTGATTGGGTTTGGTGCGTTATGTAATGGATTATACGTTCTGAATCAAAACACTGTTTTTAACGTACAGAACACACACAAGAGGAAAAGTTCACAAATGAACGAATCCTTCTTATGGCATTGTAAACTAGGTCATATCAATGCGACACGACTAGCTAAGTTACATAAAGATGGATATTTGAATCTGTTAGTGTATATGCCCTAGAGGCCATTATTGTATCATACTAGTTTGTATATTACTTGATGGAAGCTTGGGATATTCACAGTTGTATAGACAATCTTGCTCGAAATGGTAGTATGCTACTTGGTTTGTTTCTACTTTAATGTGTACATGTGTTTCTTTTAGCATATCACCTATATACATTAGTGGAGACCTTAGGATCTTTGCTTGATTACCAGCGTTGTGATGGCAGTCACACTCGTGGGGGCTGGGTAATCTACAAGCACGTCCTTATACAGGTCTCTAGTCATAGGACTATCGAGACAGGGCATCGATACGCCGGAGTAGACTAGCGTATGCGCTTCTCATCCCAGCAGGGGAGACGGTCTGTCCCACAGCCGTCAGTACGTCGTACTTGAGATAGTATGCGGGTGCTCGTTAGGTTATGAGTACACTGGACATGACTCGTTGGGAACTGTTGGTTGGTACTATACCTATCGTCAGTTATCAGTTCCCAGGTGACATGAGTACAGCTTAGTCCGCTGACTTGACACTGTCACTTCGCCTCGAGTGTGTTCCCACTGTGCTTTGATTACTACCCTACCACGGCTCAAAGGAGTCGTGCAAACAGGTAGTCGTTGGGTGCAGTCCCGAAGCACTTGGAGGCAGTGACGGTTAGACAGGATTCGTCTCTCCCGGTATTGGGAGTTGATATCGTGCTGTGTCAAGGAGAGCCATTACACATAGTCGTCTCTGGCCAGGGCAAGCGAGATATACTGGTAGGTTTCCAGTGTTATCTCAGGGTGTTCTGGGCTACACTCCGACACGACTTGTACCGCTATTATGGTACTGACGTTTACCGCCCCCTAGGCCCGCCATGCGATATTCTCAGACGAACAGACCGGACTGTACGGAGACTGTCACATTCAGGCTCAGTAGGAGTTCGGATGGGTTTCACCTCATCAGTCTTCTTATCGGCATCTACCTGGGGGCCGTTACACATAGCTAGTGCCGCTTGCGGTCTGTGGTTAAACCCACTGCCTGCGTAGTGTCGAGTCTTTAGAGTCCCACACAGAGAGATATTCGCCTTTGGGCAAAACAGAGTAGAGGTCGCATGGTTTTGCGACAGGGTTTGTGTAGGGTTCCTAGGCATCCTAGTGAGGTCTCATAAGGCATCAACCATGCCAATTTCAAATTTTAACGGTGCCGAGAAACCCGACTACGGATCGTTGGCTAGATTTCTAGGCGAACAATGAAACTAGTTAACACTTAACTACTAGAATACGGAAATACAACCTTTGTAGATCCGGTTCTCCACCTCCATAGCTCCGCAACGAAGTATCCTCGTTGTCCAAATCGAAATCCGGGCTCTTGCGTCGGCTTCATCGGAGAAATGGCGAGCTAGGTCGTCGATGTCCATGCCGAAGATGATCTACGTCGAGGCATCGCTAGATCAAGCTCCACCTTCACCAAGCCATGAAAACTTGTGAAGGAAACACACTCTACTACTTGGCAAGAGGTAGAGGATGAAGAAATAGGAAGTGGGTAAACTTTAGAATTGGATTTCTCACTCTAATTCATCAATCACCATTGATGAAGCATGCTTTTCTTCTTGTGAAGAAGAAGAAGAAGATAGCAAGAAGGAGATAATTATGTGATAAGTTATTTTGGAATAAGAAATAATATGATACTTATCATAATTTTAACCAAAGTTAGGTGTAGAGAATAGACCATGGTTAGAGTTAATGGTTAGGTTTAGGAAAAGAACAAGAATGGTTAAGCTTTCAACACTTCAAGAAGTTTCCACAAAATGACAAAATAAGCCACCATTCTTTTTAATTTCCATAATGAATAAATAAACTAATAAATAAATAAGAAATTTAAACACAACCCTAACCATTTACTTAACCAAGGTTTAAACTAAACATACACCTAAACAAGCATGTATCATCAAACATGATACAAACAAATGCACAAAAGTATATCATATATACAATGTGCACATCAAGTGAGAAAATCCATTTAAAGTGAACCAATACTAGTTAATGCAAAGTAATATATCAAATATATAATTATACATTAAATCATTAAATCAACACTTGATTTAACGACCCGGTCATATCGCATATAACCGACTAGTATTAAATGTATCGGCTTATCGAATCAATCCTTGATTCGATAACTAGGTTATATCGCATATAACCATTCGATACATTCATCGCGAGAATAGAATACGGTATCACATACACGTATTATTCTCGGTCCCGCACATATCTCATATGCACTCCTATTTCGTTTCGCTTGAGCCAAGAAACCTCTGTGTAGGACTCTAAAGACTCGTCAATACGCCGGCAGCAGATGATGATCATATCAAACACCCACAAGCCGCAAGCGGTCTGCTAAACGTAACGGCCACCCGGGTATTAAGCGATCAGAAGATCGACGAGCAAGCCCGCTCACACTCCAGTGAATCCAACCAGTAACACTACCGTACAGTCCGGTCTGATCGTCTGATATGTCGCATATCTCGCCTAGGGGTGGTAAACGTCAGACCCTAATAGCTCGATAAGTCGTGTCGATATGAGGTCTATAACTGTTTGAGAAACTACTGGTAACACTTACCAGTAAATCTCAGCAACTCTGGCCAGGGATTTCCTGTTATAGCCAATCGAACACAGCGCAACATCAACTCCCTATACCGGAAGAGACGAATCCCCTCCTATCGCTCATTGCCTCCATGTGACTCGGGACTGTACCCAAAAACCACCGTTTTGCACGCCCTCTTGGACGTGGTAAGATGGAAATCAAAGCACAGTGGGAACCACACAAGACTCTATGACGATCTCGGGTCAACAGACTACTCTGTACCAGTGTCACCAGAGAACTGCCATCTGACGTGAGGTATAATACCATCTGGGAGTTCTCGGCGAGTCCGTCCAGTGTACCCAGTCTCTACTAAGCACCCGTATATCATCTCTGATGTCAAACACCGATGGATATGGGATCATCCATCGCCCATCTGTATGGGTCGAGAAGGTATACGCTAGTCTACTCTGGTATATCGATGCCCCGTCTCGATATACCCACGACTAGGGACTGTGAAGGATGTACTTATGGACTACCATGTCCCCACTAGTATGATCCGCATCATAGTCCAGGTAGTCAAGTACACATCCTAAGGGCTTTACCAACATGTAACAGAGAGACAATCAGTATACACGTTAAGGTAAAGAGCAACCAGATAGCATACTATCATGTCGAGCAAGAAAGTCCTCCCTATATATGTCCCAGCATCCACTACAATATACATCCTATGTACAGTAATGGCCTCTAGGGCATACATATAACTAACAATCTCCCACTTGCACTAGGGCCATCTGTAGCAGTGGTTGCAGTATCTTATACTCAACCATCCCATAAAAGTCTCTCTCTGGGAAAAGGCCTTTCGTGAGTAGATCCGCTGTGTTTGTCCTCTGAGTCTACTCTCCTAACCTCGATCCCTTGGAGATCAACCATCTCCATGATCAGGTGATACTGTCTTAGAATATGTCTGGATCACTGATGGGACGGACATTCCTTGGCATAAGCCACAACTCCATTGTCACACAATGGGAGGAACATGGTTCATCTTATGAACCAATATATACCCAAACAGCCTCTTTGGTAGCATCTTAAATAGCGATGTATCAAGCCTTTATCGTCTAGTATGCCACGGTATCTAGCTTGGAACTTTTCCAACATACCGTCCCTTTACTGAGGGTAAAGACAATGCCTGCGACTGACATTCAGTCGTCTTTATCACCCTGGAACCCTTCCAGTGATTCTCCCCAGGATCGATTGATACCATCTCACTACAACTAGTGAGAATCCTAACATCCAATTAGATCTATCTCATAGATCCAAACCCAGGATTTAGGAGGTATCACTTTGATCCTTTATGGAGAATTATTGTGATAAGCGGAGATTGACCGAGCGTAGCATAGGAAACTCCTTCCCTATCAAGAGTATGTTATCCACGTACTCTACGAGGATCATCACCATACTCCCTACTACCTTTTTGTATATACAAAGTTCATCTACCATTTTGATGATGTCAAACTCTTTGACTAATCCATCAAAACAGATGTTCCAACTCCGCGATGCCTGCTTTATCACATAAAACATCTTGCACACGTTTCCGCTGCTCCCACTGTCTACGAAGCCCTCTGGCTGTGTACTTATAGACGTTCTCTTCTAAAACATCATTTAGAAAAGCTGTCATGACACCCAACCACCAGATATCGTAGTCATGGTATGTAGCCGTGGCAAGTAGGATCTGGATGGACTTAAGCATAGTCACTTGAAAAGGTTTTATCATAATCCACGCCTGGTCGATGACGAAAAGCTTTAACAAGTCTAGCTTTAAAAGTCTCAACTTTTCCATCTACACCAAGTAATCTTCTTAAGATATACTTGCTCCTGATTGGGGATTTAACCCTTCAGTTATTGCAACCAAAGTCCATACTTTGTTGGTGTACATGGAATCCATCTCAAATCGTTAAACATCCAGCCATTCTTACAGAGTCTTACTCTCGATGGCCAGCTCGAAGCTAGTTGGGTCATCATCTCATGATGCAATCCTCGCTCCCACTGTCATAGAGAAACCGAAGTATCTCTCAGGTGGGTGAGGAACCCTACTAGATCGGAGGAGAGGCTGAGATTCGTTGGTAACTATTGAATCCTTCGGTTCTACCAAATCATCAGCTGCAGTTTGTATAGTTGGAACCTTTCCAGTTCTACATAACTTACATTGCCTCGAGCTTGTTCGGATTTTGCTTTCAGTCATAGGCCGGACAACCCCAAATCTTAACTAACTTAAGAGATGGGCTCTTCCCTTATCATATCAAATATGAAGTGGTAGGCAACTGATTTGATTTGAACCCTATTCAATAGGTATGCAGCTTCTCAAGTGCATAACTCCCATAAGGAAATAGGTAACTCAGTAGTACTCATCATAGAGCACACCTTATCATATAGGGTGTGATTGCTCCGCCCCGATATACCATCGCGCTATGGTGTATTCGGAGGAGTAATGCTGAGAGAGAATCTCATTCTCCTTTAGAATAGTCCAGGATTTCGGTGCTCAAGTATTCTCCTCCTTAATCTCATTAAAGGACATAATACTTATACCCGTATTGGTTCTCTACTTCTCACTTATATTCTGTGAATATCTCAAAAGGTTCGGACTTGTGTTTCAACAGGAACATATGTCTGAATCTTGAGAGATTTATCAGAGAATGTAACGAAGTACAAAGAACCAGTCCTGGCATATGTAGACAGGGGATCTGACATACATCAACATGTATCATCCCAAGAGTTCACTAACTCTTTCTCTGTTTCCAATAAACAGGCTATGGTCATGATATCTTTGTGACATGACTGGCAAGTTTCATAAGATGTAAATTCAAACTGTTTTAAATATGCATCTATGTGGAACTTAGCTAGTCGGGTCGCATTGATATGACCTAGTCTACAATACCTTAAGAAGGATTCGTTCATTTCTGAACTCTTCCTCTTGTGTGTGTTCCGTATACTAAGAACTGTAGTTTGATTTAGAACTTCAATGCTTTTAGATAACGTGCCTGAACCGATCAACTTTTGATATAGGAAATGTTCAAAACATTATCCAACTATACAAAATTTTATCATTTCTTTACTAACAAAGAGATAGATATGATTTTGTATATCAGGTTCGGTATCTAATAACATTCGTTCAGAATCAATGTATTTGGAATGCAGGGTGACAGTGACCAACAGACTTGGCTGCAACTCTTGCCCCGTTTTCTGCCTCATGAAACTAATCACCCGTTCTCAGTTCTTTACCTATCTGTAGCCCTATGTAACAGATTACATATGCGGGATCCTGATCTGGTATCACATACCCAGGACGTAAAGAATACTGAGAAACAGTTCTCTGTAATGAACACACCCGAAGATGATGCATCATCATGCACTCTCTTCGTTTGGGCGGCACGGGAATTCTGGTAATCCCCAATTTCCTGCTCTGTCTTATAACAATTATAAGGTGGAGCGGGACCAACGTTCCCCAGCTCAGTATAACAAGCGGGTTCGGTCAATAATCCGTATTATTATCTTGATTAAGGCGTGATATGGTCGCTACCAGGAGAGAGAGAGAAGAAAACACTCAGCGTGCGCTCTTGCAAGAATAGATTGGTTATTATTTTATCTAATCAGGATGGCTCCCACTGCTTTTTATCAAATCTTCCTTCAAACCATAAAAGGAAAGATTAGCCGGGATTAATTACACACTACAAGTTCGCCAATCTTTCAGCCAGGCCAGTGTCGGTACTTTGAGGGAGGTCCCCCGTGCTTTCGCACGAACCTAATTAATGTAAACCTCGTTTTCCCAGAGGCGTAACCCCGTTGACACCTTTCTAGACACCTACTTGATCGGCTAATTGTAATGTATAAAACTCTCCCAGGAGTAACACTTACTCGCAGCGGGTATCGGGATCCAACTATCTCATAGAAGGTATGCAATCTCATTGCAAATTTCAACACTTGAAATTCCCGATAATATTTTGCCCCTAGCAGCTATATGACCTTAACATAGTCAACAAATCATAAGTGCTAGTCAAGTTCAACCCATCATTTCCCGATTGAATTAAACCCACCCGCACGACCCTTAACATAGTCAACAAAGTCGCACGACTACCCTAATCCAATCACATCGTATGCTTATGCAGATAAGCACTAATTAGCTACCGCACACTACGCCTTAACATAGTCAACAAACGTAGCACGAATACTAACTAGTACTTATCTGAAATGACGGAGGGCTACGACAGGTTTTTCTGAAAACCTATTGCGTAATGAACTTGATATCGTTGTAGAATCAAATGATTTTGAAATGGAGTGCTTTTGAGGCTTTTCTAGTTTTGCTAAAGGAGTCACTCCCGGTGAAGGGATCGTCGGTCCTTTTCTCGTCGAATGAGGTGCTGGATATATCATATATATCACTGTGCAAAGCAAAAACACTTAAAAGCAATCAAAAGACAAACCGAAGGTTGTAGCATCTGCCAGTTATTGCTAAAGGAGTCACTCCCGGTGAAGGGATCTCGGTCCTTTCCTCATCGAATAAGGTGCAGGATATATCACATATACCTCTGTGCAAAGCAAGAACTGTAGCTACCTGTTTTATTTTGAAATTCGATTCTACAACATCTTAGGTTTCTTTTATTTCATTAATCTCATTAATGAAGTCCCATCATTTAAGTACCTAAACATCACAGATAAATACGACGTACACTTATGCCATCCGCATTCGCCTCGATGTCCCCTCGTGCACCGTTAGGTTAGGTAACTAACGGCAGAGCGGGGCAGGGCTAGCGCAGGTGTAAAACATAAGTAACGTCTATATAATATATCATATATACTATATACTGTATCTATCACAGAACATCACATGATCACATCACAGATATCGCAGCAGAAGAAACATATGAAATATTGGATATATTAGGACGTCCGTGTTTTCAATACGAGCCAGTATAAAACACGGATTCCACGGTCGTGATGAATAGCCAAACCCACACCCCCAGACCCCTACGAGAGCGGCAAGCAACCCTACCAATTCTAGAGTTAGGAGACCCAGACTCGACTCCTCGAGTTGGTCTCCCACTGGACTCCAGAACCCGGTTACTTGTGCCCTCCTCCTTGGGTCTATCCTAGTGCGGAAAAGTAAATAATATACAAAAGGTGATAACTTCCGCAACCTGGAAGTGCCCCAATAAAAGAATATTACATACAAGTTTTTACATGAATGAAAATGAAAAAACACTCATCTCACATAAAAACCCCCCCGGCTATTCAAATACGACGATCCAATATAACATATCCAGCAACACATAACATCACATGTCATCAACGTAAGTAAATATGCGCATCCCAATTGTCGTTGACATATAGCAACGAAACCGGCGATATCACATATTACACTTACGGTCACAGAAAAGAAAGTGTAAAACTACAACAGTTGGAATCCGCAACCACCTCAGACATCGCATGCCTGACCAAATGAATTCCTTAGACATCGCATGCCTAACAATTATAAACCCCGCATTTTAGTCTCAAAATCGAAAACACTTTTCAATATCAAGTCGGGTAATTCAACAAGATTCCCGACATCCTGATCGAATACTCGTCGCAAACTTTAGTAGGCGGCCGCACCCTCGATACCGTCGACGAAGTGCACCGAGGCGGAACATCGCTACCGCGAGCACCCGAACGGATGCTTTCGGCGACGGGGTTCTCTTGCAGTCACTTAGTCGGGGCTATGGAGTGAGGCTGTCTATTAAGTTTACCCGGCGAGTATCCGCGTACGCTACGTGATTGCGACGGACTTTTGATCACATCAAAATTCCGTGGCAACCGATCAAGTGAGACTAAACTGCTATATTTATAACATTCATTTAGTTATCTCATAACTCTTTGTGAATTCCAATTATTGTATCACATTCCAGATAATTAGAAAATGTTAAACTTTCCGATCGAACAATCGAACACCCAAGTTTTCCCGATATAGATCAACACATGAAATAAGTCTAACAACATTCAGTTCGTGCCTCAGTACCAACGGTCCAGCCGTAGAAGGGTCAAGCCAACGCCTCACATGTGGCACGCCGTACTGCCCCAAACCCGAAGGTTCAAAGGGCAGTTCAAGACGGTCACATAATCGAGTTAAGGTTTGTTGTCTTCTAGAGGGACCATCGCGTTACTTGCACTACTTAGAACGTCGTTAAACTACGGAAAAATCCAACACTTGGAAATTTCCCGACAGGGGAAAAATTGGGTATTTATATCCGGTCGAACTTTTTAACATATTCTAAAAAATTATCCGGAAAGCCACATAGACAAAATCTGATAATCCGATCGAACATTCGAATCCCCAAAACAACCCAGAAAATTCAACTCTGTAATAAATATTAAAAATTCCCAGAAAATCCAGCATATTAAAATAGGAGTTACTGTGCAAACAGTGAAGGGTGACGTCATCAAATTGCCGCGGAACCGCCGCAGAAGCCAGGCTTCCGCCGCGGTTCCGCCGCGGTTTGTACTGTTCACGAGAAACTTTTTGCGCCGTAATTCTTAGATTTCCCTACTGAATTTTTTAGTAATTTTTAATTTGGAAAAATCCACGTTTTTGAAAAAAGGACAGAGAGCATTTTCCGGGTTGGGTTTTCGGTTCGTTCGGACTTCAAATTCCGTCTAGACTTCGCCTAAGGCTCTAGCTAGGCTCTGATACCACTGTAGGGTTCCTAGGCACCCTAGTGAGGTCTCACAAGGCATCAACCATGCCAATTTCAAATTTTAACGGTGCCGAGAAACCCGACTACGGATCGTTGGCTAGATTTCTAGGCGAACAATGAAACTAGTTAACACTTAACTACTAGAATACGGAAATACAACCTTTGTAGATCCGGTTCTCCACCTCCATAGCTCCGCAACGAAGTATCCTCGCTGTCCAAATCGAAATCCGGGCTCTTGCGTCGGCTTCATCGGAGAAATGGCGAGCTAGGTCGTCGATGTCCATGCCGAAGATGATCTACGTCGAGGCATCGCTAGATCAAGCTCCACCTTCACCAAGCCATGAAAACTTATGAAGGAAACACACTCTACTACTTGGCAAGAGGTAGAGGATGAAGAAATAGAAAGTGGGTAAACTTTAGAATTGGATTTCTCACTCTAATTCATCAATCACCATTGATGAAGCATGCTTTTCTTCTTGTGAAGAAGAAGAAGAAGATAGCAAGAAGAAGATAATTATGTGATAAGTTATTTTGGAATAAGAAATAATATGATACTTATCATAATTTTAACCAAAGTTAGGTGTAGAGAATAGACCATGGTTAGAGTTAATGGTTAGGTTTAGGAAAAGAACAAGAATGGTTAAGCTTTCAACACTTCAAGAAGTTTCCACAAAATGACAAAATAAGCCACCATTCTTTTTAATTTCCATAATGAATAAATAAACTAATAAATAAATAAGAAATTTAAACACAACCCTAACCATTTACTTAACCAAGGTTTAAACTAAACATACACCTAAACAAGCATGTATCATCAAACATGATACAAACAAATGCACAAAAGTATATCACATATACAATGTGCACATCAAGTGAGAAAATCCATTTAAAGTGAACCAATACTAGTTAATGCAAAGTAATATATCAAATATATAATTATACATTAAATTATTAAATCAACACTTGATTTAACGACCCGGTCATATCGCATATAACCGACTAGTATTAAATGTATCGGCTTATCGAATCAATCCTTGATTCGATAACTAGGTTATATCGCATATAACCATTCGATACATTCATCGCGAGAATAGAATACGGTATCACATACACGTATTATTCTCGGTCTAGTACATATCTCATATGCGCTCCTATTTCGTTTCGCTTGAGCCAGGAAACCTCTGTGTAGGACTCTAAAGACTCGTCAATACGCCGGCAGCAGATGATGATCATATCAAACACCCACAAGCCGCAAGCGGTCTGCTAAACGTAACGGCCACCCGGGTATTGAGCGATCAGAAGATCGACGAGCAAGCCCGCTCACACTCCAGTGAATCCAACCAGTAACACTACCGTACAGTCCGGTCTGATCGTCTGATATGTCGCATATCTCGCCTAGGGGTGGTAAACGTCAGACCCCAATAGCTCGATAAGTCGTGTCGATATGAGGTCTATAACTGTTCGAGAAACTACTGGTAACACTTACCAGTAAATCTCAGCAACCCTGGCCAGGAATTTCCTGTTATAGCCAATCGAACACAGCGCAACATCAACTCCTTATACCGGGAGAGACGAATCCCCTCCTATCGCTCATTACCTACATGTGACTCGGGACTGTACCCAAAAACCACCGTTTTGCACGCCCTCTTGGACGTGGTAAGATGGAAATCAAAGCACAGTGGGAACCACACAAGACTCTATGACGATCTCGGGTCAACAGACTACTCTGTACCAGTGTCACCAGAGAACTGCCATCTGACGTGAGGTATAATACCATCTGGGAGTTCTCGGTGAGTCCGTCCAGTGTACCCAGTCTCTAGTGAGCACCCGTATATCATCTCTGATGTCAAACACCGATGGATATGGGATCATCCATCGCCCATCTGTATGGGTCAAGAAGGTATACGCTAGTCTACTCTGGTATATCGATGCCCCGTCTCGATATACCCACGACTAGGGACTGTGAAGGATGTACTTATGGACTACCATGTCCCCACTAGTATGATCCGCATCATAGTCCAGGTAGTCAAGTACACATCCTAAGGGCTTTACCAACATGTAACAGAGAGACAATCAGTATACACGTTAAGGTAAAGAGCAACCAGATAGCATACTATCATGTCGAGCAAGAAAGTCCTCCCTATATATGTCCCAGCATCCACTACAATATACATCCTATGTACAGTAATGGCCTCTAGGGCATACATATAACTAACAGTTCGGTCACATCCGCGCACTTGTGCACGTTTGGTGTCCGGGCAGTTATTACTATCGGGCTTTGGTTTAAGACAGATCCTAGTATACGTTTTGGGATTGGTTTTATCTCGTTTGTATTCGTGTTCCTCGGAACGCGGATGCGGGTGTGTATGCACGGTTGACCGAGACAGACCCAGAGGATTCTTATTAGGGTTGTTGACTGTTGACTTTTTCTAAACCCTAATGAGAATAAGAAATATGATTAATATTAATATTAATTAAGTATTATTGTGCTATGGTTGGGTTGAAAGTTTGACTTTGTTGACTTGTTGACTTTGTTGACCGGTTGACTAGTTTGGACTTGTTGACCATCATCATTACAATGGCTATCATTTCATGGCTATGACTTTTGCTTGCTTGCTTGTTCACAAAATGCATTAAATGCATGAAATGATATTGCTATTGAAATGAACCATCACAAAATACTTGATTACTATTATTATTATGATTATTTTGGTTTTTGAGAGCATGGTTGCAAAAGTTTTCACTCATTCTATCGTATTGATTATCTCTCATCCAAGCTCTCCCTCTTCCTCTTCCTCTTGCTCATGGTTCTCTTGTCTCATGAGTTGAGAAACAAGAACCATTGAGATAAAACCCTAAAACACTTCTCTACTCATCCTAGAGTACAAGGTCTAGCAAGCCAAGTATTTTAGTTTCCTTTAGATTGAGGTTGGAGCCAAAGGTAGAAGCTTTCGGGTGGATCCATCTTCGGCACAAGGAGACGACGAGGTGAGGCCGATCCGACCACCACAAGGAGTCGAAGAGAAGGAGTTCAAGTTTAGGTACAACCCCTAACATAGTAGCTAAACTCTTAGTTAGGTTGTTAGATAGTTTGTTTAGCAAAAATCCGGTTTTTGAGTCCATGTTATCTCCACCGAAAAATCGTTTTTCACCATTTCCGCAACCCCGAAAGAACCGGGGACGGGTAACGTGGACTTACAGTGGTATCAGAGCCTAGCTAAACACTATCTAGCATGTTAGCAAAGTAACTAGAAGTTCGATCGGAAAAGAAAATCACAAAACACGCCCGAGGCTTAAACTTTCTGTCGATTTTTATTCTGCTCTAAAAATTATTTGACATATACCAAAAATCGGCTCAGGGTTTTTAATGAACACAGAAGAAAAACGATCTAGCGAGTCGACCAACTCACCGCGGAACCGCGGCAAGAACAGCTTCTTGCCGCGGATCCGCGGCCGAGTTGACTCGGCCGTCGATTGGTTTTCCTGCAGTGTGTTTAGAAGGGTGTTTTGGGATTTTTTGAATATGTTGTTTCTGCCCAGATTTTCCAGAAAACAAATTTGTGTTTTGGGGTGGTTACAAATCCGTATTTTGATCAAACCT
Source organism: Agapanthus africanus (assembly GCA_030015575.1). Taxonomy (NCBI): domain Eukaryota; kingdom Viridiplantae; phylum Streptophyta; class Magnoliopsida; order Asparagales; family Amaryllidaceae; genus Agapanthus; species Agapanthus africanus. Next base: position 230,110,490 of record CM057348.1, read on the forward strand.
CTATAGACTTTAGCTAACGGGTTATATCTGTGATGTGATATATGTAATGAATGTCTGCTAATCGCTATACGTCGATTAGTGGGGGTTATACATATCTGTGATCTGTAATGTTGCTGGTTTGTGTATATGAATTCGTTGGATTGTCGCGGATGAATAGCCGGGGGGTTGTGAGATGAGAGTTTTCTTTATCTTTAAATTCATGTAATTTGTAATTGATGTAATATTATTTATATGGCCGCACATCCGGGATGAGGTTGTAGCCGCCATTATATAATTTCTTTTACTGTTTTTGCTCCTAGGATAGAACCAAGGAGAGTGTGCACAAACTACCGGGTACCTCGAAGTGCCGAGTGGCCTACTCACGTTGTTGAGGGAGGTTGCTTCACTTCGGGTATTTGGCGGGTAGTTTGCCGCACCCGTAGGGGTCTAGGGTGGGGTATTGGCTATTCATCGCGACCGTGTAATCCGCTTTTCGTTACAGGCTCGAACGAAACGCGGATTCCTAGTATATCCAATGTGTTCATCTGTGATCTGGAATGGCTATCATTGCATCTGACGAATGTATATATCTATATATGATATCTATTTAGGCGTTGCTTATGTTTTGCATCCGCGCTAGTCCAGCCCCCGCTCTGTCGTTAGTTAAGTAACCTAACGGGTAATGACGGGGCCCCGTGGCGAATGCTGATGGCATAAGCGTACGTCATATTTTCGTTGTTTTCTGCAACGGTAAGATTAAATGATGGGACACATTAAATTAATGCAAGAAAATAAACCAAAGTAAAGTTGTTGGAACAATTTCAAAACCACTCGGTTTCTTTTCAAAAACAACTTTTAAACGCGGAGCTTAAGCCACTCCTTTTAAAAGCTATCTCGTTCCATCGATTATATCAAGTTCACTACGTTCACGGTTTCGCCAAAACCATTCGTAGCCCTCCGTCGTTTCATATGGATAGTCAATAGTATTCAAGCTGTGTTTGTTGGCCAAAGTCAAGGCACAGTGATTGGTAGCTATTGGATATTCATATGCAGCATAGATAGAAGCGTTGGTTTGGGACAGTCATACTGCCTTGTTGGCCAAAGTCAAGGGTAGGTACGGGTGGGTTCAAATTAACCTGGAGAATGAAGGGTATGTTCCCTGATTTAAAATCAGGAAAAAGCTTCAGAGGAAGCATCACGTGCTAGCACGTGACCAGCGGTCACGTGTTGGTACGTGACGTTTAAAGCAGCGGCACAGAGCACATTCATCCCTTGATTAAAAATCAAGAAAAAGCTTCAGAAGAGGCATCACGTGCTCACACGTGACCAGTGGTCACGTGTTGGCACGTGATGGCTAAGCAGCGGCCAGAGAACAGAGCGTAGAAGGAAAGAAGCTCATTCCAAGGGTCACGCGCTTACACGTGACCAGGGGTCACGTGCTCACATGTGACCAACGGTCACGTGGCCACACATAACCGGCTTTAAAAGCCTTATTCTTTAACAGAATTAAATTCCGAGGAGAAATCATTCAAATCTTTCCAAAATGGAGAAGAATTATCTGAAACCGTTGGATTAAAAATCTAAAGGTGATTAAATATCACCAATTTATGGAAAAACCTTGGGCTTGGAAAGATTTCCCCCTAAATCTAACCGAAATAACAAATAGATATCTTTGGATTTAAAATCCAATGGTGAATAAAATTCACCTGATAATCTAAAGGCCCAGATTAATGATGAAGATAAATCAAATCTCTTAATAAACAAATCAAATCTTTCAATGAAAGATTCACTAAAACAGATTGATTCTTTTCCTTCTCCTATAAATAAGAGCTAAAGGAGAGAATTTGAAAGAGCGATAGAGAGAGAGAGATAGAGCCTTCGAATCTGGAAAATTCAGAAGGAAGAATTTGATTCTCTACAAAAAGAAAAACCCTAGGTAAGAAAAGAGAGGTTTCGAAAGAGAATTTAATTCTCAAAAGAGTTTAACTCTTAATAAAAAGAAAAGAACTTAGTTCTTTCTCTGGTGGAGGATCTGCAAAATGCACATCTCCCCATGAATTGAGAATTTAATTCTCATTGGGTTGAGATCCTGCCATGCAGATCTAAAACAAAGAGGAGGAATTGAGTTTTGAGAATTTAATTCTCACAGAATTATAGAAATTTAATTCCTTTGAGATAAAATTAGGGTTTAACCCTATATTATAGGAATTTAATTCCTTAAAAATGGACAGATCCAGGGTTTAACCCTAATTGAGAACTTAATTCTCTAAAACTCACAGGAATTTAATTCCCTTAAAAAAGAAATTAGGGTTTCACCCTATGCCAGAATTTAATTCTTTACATATATGGGGAATTTAATTCCTACAGAAAAGAAATTGGGGTTTAACCCTATTTAAGAATATAATTCTTCAGAAGAAAACAGGAATTTAATTCCTCTAATGTTTATTGCTAGGGTTTAACCCTATGAAGAATTTAATTCTTAAAAGATGAACAGATCTTTAAAGCATAAAAAGAACCAGAATCACGTGCTACCACGTGACCTCTGTAAAGACCCACAGAAAATAGCTTTGAGGCAACGCCTCACGTGCCCCACGTGACCCCTGGAGCACGCAGAGAAAAGGGCAAAAGAAACAGAAAAGTGCTCAAGGGCGCTCTCACGTGCTACCACATGACCCCTTGGCTGAAGCTCTAACAGACAAACACCCAAATTCCCATCACGTGACAGCACGTGATACTTTTTACAGAACAAAATAAAGGGAAGCAGGGCGCTCTCTCGTGCTACCACGTGACCCTTCTTGCCTTAGTGTTTAACACTAAATTAAAATCTCTGTATCCAATGTTAACACTGATTTGCTCTAGTGTTCAAACACTAATTTGAAAAAACTTTATTTGCAGTGTTTAACACTGAATTTTATTTAGTGTTTAACACTAATTTAAAATCTCTGTTCCCAGTGATTAACACTGATTTGCCTTAGTGTTAAACACTAATTTGAAATATCTGTTGCCAGTGTTTAACACTGATTTGCTTTAGTGTTTAACACTAATTTGAAAGCCTTGTTGCTAGTGTTTAACCCTGACTATCTTTTAGTGTTAAACACTAACTTGCTAATCTTGATCTCAGTGTTCAACATTGTTGGTCTTTAGTGTTTAACACTAGCTTTAGCCCAATTGGCTAAGTTTCTAGAGGCAAAGCCTCTCCTTCAATGAACCAACAGAAGACCAATATTCCAAACATGATTAGACTTAGCCCAAGCTAGCCATAAGTCCTCAGTTCAAACTTAACTGGGCTAATGGGCTCATAATATAATTAATCGATCTTGGTTCCAAATTGGGCCAAAGATCATTTAATCTACCTTGGTTTAAGGGTACAACTCTTCACTCCTTTGATACTTGGCGTTGTAATCCCTCAACGTCTTCAAAGAGGTGACGGGTCCCGATGACCACACATTGATACGGACTGTAGGGTCCTTAAACTCATGGTCTATGATGTCCTTAACCTTGACCGAAATGTCTTAAAACTAACAACGGACTATGATGTCCTTAACCTTGACCGTGATGTCTTAAAACTAACGCCGGACTGTGGAGTCCTTAAACCCATGGACTATGATGTCCTTAACCTTGACCGCAATGTCTTAAAACTAACATTGGACCGTAATGTCCTTAAACTACCTACGGACCGCAATGTCCTTAAACTACCTATTGACCGCAATGTCACTAAACTAAACAACAGGGCCCCCTTAATTGCGCTCTTGTTGGATCTAAACGATCCTGTTAAGCTGATCTTAGTCTAAAAACTAGACTAACGTATCCTTAACAAATGTTTAAGTCGATCTTAGTCTCAAATGAGGCTAACGTATCCATAAACCCAAACCCCAAAACCCAAATCAATGATAATACGGATTTGGACAAGTCCACGCCCTACGGGCGACGACATAACTCAGTCTCCGTATACAATCCACGAGAAACCAAACACAAAACAAACACACACGAAGTGATCATCTGGAGAAAGAGAAAGTTGTTACCGCAATGCGGTAGCGTAATTAACTGCAGGGGCTTGCGCCTGCAGGGAAGTGCGTCCCCACAATCAAAACCCCCTCAAGCGAGGGGGAATCTGACGAAGTCTGCTACATCGGACGCATCCGTTTAAACCTTCGATATGCGGTGCCATAAATTAACTTAGCATCTTCGGAGAGGTAGACGGATAGCACCAATTAACATCTGCCCCGAATTTCAGGCAAGACGTCCGTCCGTCGCGCCGTCTTTCGGAGGGAAACAGATTCTGGCACGCCCGGTGTGACCTTTTCTTCTTTCCACTCCACACTTCGTGTGTCGTCTTCGCGAACGAATCGCGGTTTGTTAATGGTTGCCTTTGGATTTCAAATTACTAAGATTTGGTCTTTTGCCTGGCGCAGAAATCAAGCATCAATAGACTCCAACTGCTCGAGCTGCTCAAAATGCAAGTGCAACCAACACTCCGCCTCACCTGGAGGTGTAGCCTATGGGCCTCAAGCGGCCTCCATCCTTGCCATGCCGGTGGAACAGGTGACCCAGGCCACCACCGGTCTGTTTTTCGGGACCATGCTCCCGCCTGCAAGCTTCACCATGCCGGTGCCCGCACCGGAAGCGAACAAGAAGTCGGTCTTCGATCGGCTCACTGCTACAACGGCCCCTTTCAATGGGTCGTCCAACATCAAGCCGGTAGCCTCTGTCTTTGCCAGGCTGAACCAGAACCCTGATGGGCCCGCCAAGAAGCCCATGAACCCTGAAATGGCCGTCTCGAGGAAGACAGTCACCTCTGCTCCCGAAGTCGTCAAGGCGGCTTCTCCTGTTAAAGAGTCAGTCTTATCAAGGTTGACCATCCCGGCTCCTGCTCTTACTCAAGGATCTGTCTTTGACAGATTGAACATCGTCACCCAAAGGACAACATCAGTCTTTAAGAGGCTGGCACCAGCGGCGCCTCATCCGGACAGGGGGCAAAACGAAATTATCCCTATCGCCGAGCCAGTCCTGACAGCTCGACATGCTCGACGTCGCCACTGGCGCCGAATAAGGAAGGCCGGGGGCAACTCCCCTTCAGGGCTAACTCCACCTGCTCCAGTGATGGAAGTCAACGCTGCTGTTCTAACTAGGAACAGCTTTGAACCGCTAAGGAGGGTACGTAAGAACTCTCCGACTGCTAGGCTAAAAAAATCTCCTCCACCAGCGGAGAGGGTTACAGAAACGAAGCTAGAACAACCCCCTCAACGGCTGTCCTCCAAAATTTATAAAGTCTGGCGGAGGGTTCAAGATTCCGTAATCGACCAAGATCACTCTCGTCAACAGAAAAGGGCGAAAGTGCAGGAAGAAAAGAAACGTCCTGTCAAACAACAAAGGACGACAACCGCCAGGGTGCCCGCTGCAACGGCCCCCTTAACTTCAACGACCCACAAGAGAAGAAGGCCAGAGAGAATCCCTGCGCCTGCGGCAAATGCCAAAGGCGGTGAGCCTAAACGCCCTAAGTCCGGGGGCATCGTGGTCCATACTGTATACGTGGCGTCGGGAAAGGAGGATAGCCGTGCATCTACAGGTCATATACCGCTTACACGGTCAGTGACCAAAGCTCAGGAGCAACAGCAGAAGCTCCAAGAAATGATGAACGCGATGGCCACACTCACTGGGCCAAAAGAAAGCCCCGAAGCATCCTCTGATCAATGCCAGGAGCAAGAAACTGACGCGGAATTCCTCCGCAGGATACTTCAAAAGAAGGATAAAGAGGCGGCTGAACAAGAAGCCAATATAAAGCGAATGTCCCTCCTGTTCCTGGACATGGTGGGTATGATGATCCAACAAGATCCTCCTGCTGAAGATTCTTCGATCATCCTTGAAGACGACAGGGAAGAAACGTCAAATCCTTCACCGACACTGTCAACAGCCAAGGAGGAGACAGTCTCCAAAGCTGACTTGGACGAATATATAGCTCAGCAGATACGGGTTCATCAGGCGACTGAGGCGGCCGGTCAGGTCGTAAAAACAGGACGAACATATCCGAGCTGGTATGACCAGATCAAGTACCCGCCGGGCTATACAATACCGAAATTTCTTGTCTATAAGGGGACGGGAAATCCCCATCATCATGTTGCCCAGTTCAGGGCACTTTGTGGCAACACTGGTGGCGACGATAAGCTCTTGCTTCGCCAATTTATCGGCAGCTTGTCAGAAACAGCGTTCGAATGGTATTCTGAACTCCCGAACGATTCCGTCAAGACGTTCGCTGAAACGGAGCTGCTATTTACGCAGCGATTCGCGAGCGCCAGTGAACGCACCCCGATAACGGCGTTGATTAATGCAAGGGTAAAACCGGGCGAGATGTGGGTTTAGTACGCTATACGCTGGCGAAACATGTGGTCGAAATGCGAACAACGCATTGAGGAAGCACCCGCGGTGTGCATGTTCGTAGGTACCTTAGATCCTCATGCAACTATCTCACAGTTCATGATGTTCTTTAAGCCAACCACGTTCCAGGCTTTGATCGACAAGTTGGCCCAGATGGACCAGATGGGTCATAGACCGCCTCCCCCGAAGCTCGAACCTCGGAATGACAAGGGTAAAGGGAAGGCAACCTTCGTTGCGAACGCTCCGCAGCAACCCAGTGCCCCAAAGTTAGCGGACCAACTGGAAGAAAGACCGCGGTATTATAATGAGAAAATGAAGCGCCCCTACTCATTCCCGCGGGATAAGACGAAGAGGCTATTCGAGCTGGCAGTACGCAACAGGCTCATCAACTTGCCAAACCCAAGGCGACCGCCGCAACCCAGTGAGGCGAATAACCCCAACTACTGCCCTTACCATCAAACGGTAAGCCATCCGATTGAGGATTGTTTCGTCTTCAAAGGATGGATTGAAGATCAATACCTACAGGGCAAGTTTGCGATGTCCGAGAAGTAGAAGGTGAACCCGCCACAGCCGCATACTCCCAAGAAGGCGGATACACCGGGGGCAACCTGTTCTTTCAAGAAGAAGCGCCATGGGAGGTCGTGCTATCAGCTAAAACCAAAAGGATGCTGAGTGATCTTCATGCGTGCCCGGAGGTCAGATGGAAGAACACGCTTGAATTTCAGATCATTAAAGGGATGCTGAAGCCGCGCCCAACTCCAAAGATTAGTGGTGATGGCCCAAGTACTCACACCCAACCGTCAAAATCTTCAAAGAAGAAGAAGAAGAAGAAATCCAAGAAGCCCGTGAGGCCTGGAGACGAGCGCACGGACTTGCAGAAGCAGATTGACGCGCTGGAGGGGTACAATCAAAAGGCGCGGACTCCCGTCACACTTCAAGAGTTCCTCAACCACGTCTTTCGGGAGGAAGATGATGGAGAAAGCTCGTCGGATGAATCCGAGGGATATGTGGCAAGGTGTCATGTGATTTCCCAGTCATTTACGGACGATGAGAAAACTCCTGACACTGAGAAACTGGGGGCACAGCCTGAGCCAGAACTTCTATAGCCGACAGATGAAATGATCGACGCCTTTCTAGACGAGATTCGTTTGAAAAGTAAAGACGATCGGGAGCGTGAGATGGCCGCATCGGAAGGAGCCAAACGCAGCCGTCTAAACGAAAGATGCGAATCACTCCTGCCAGATCAAAAGACATCCGATGAGGATAAAAACATATTCAAGACGAGAAAAAGGTTTGCCAAAGCCATGTCAATGGGAATGAAGCTACTACCCTCGGAAGAAAACACGCTCGATGGGGCGGAGAGGTACCCTAATTACTGCTCGTATCATCGGAAGATTTCACACCCTATTGAGGAATGCGACGCCTTTAAGACATGGTGGCAGGGGTATATTGCTCACCGGCAACATTTTAAGAGAATGAAACGCAGAACTCGTCGGGAGCAGAGAGGTACGACCAACAGGCATAAAAGAACTACCGGCGACTGTTACACGGTCAACGCCGGAGGATCACAAGTTCTCACCTTTGGGAGTGACTCTGATGAGGAAATGGCTTTGGGCCCTCTCTTGAAAGAATCCGTCTTAGGGAAAGAGGAAGAACCGGAGGCCTGCGAGAACATTCAGCTGCGCAATCGCACGCTCCCGGAAAAGAATCTCGGACCCACAACTAGAAAAGATAAAGGAAAGGAAAAGGTCGCTGAGGATATCGCTTTAGATGACCAAGTCATGAAAGAGCTGACTGCCAAGGACCCTCCCAAGAAGAGTAAGGTAGACTACAACATCCTAGCGCACCTAAGGAAGCTACCTTCGCTGCTCAGCATTCTCGACGCCCACTTATTATCAAAAGAAGCGAGAGATTCATTAATCAAGGCGCTACAAGAGCCCGAGCAATTCCAAGCCTTCCTCACCGAACAGAGAATGAAGGATGAACTGGAAGAAGTACACACGGCCGATATCACTTTCGGTGATGAAGACCTTCTCCTCGGGACATGCGACCACAATCGTCCCCTATATGTCTCTGGATACTGCCACAATATTAAGATAGGCAAAATCCTGGTTGATAATGGATCCTCCGTCAATCTCCTTAATGTTCGAGTGTTGAAGGAAATCTGCATGAGCGTTCAGCACCTCGCTCGGGACAAAATTACCATCTCCGGTTTCGACTCCCAGTCGTCACGGACTCTCGGATCTGTAACACTAACATTACGCTTCGGACTACTCGTCACGGACATTAAGTTTCACGTCATTGACGCCAAGACCTGCTACAATGCTTTGCTCGGTCGTCCTTGGTTACACGAGTACAACATCATCCCTTCTACGCAACACCAGTGTATGAAGTACTTCAAGGATGGTCTCGAGTACACCGTAACAGGAGAGCTGAACCCGTTCTCGGTAAACGAAGTCCGCAAATACGAAGATGCAAAGTACTTTTTGCCAGATTTCGAGGATACAGAGAGGTGTCGCAAACCGGAGAACAAAGCCGCCGCCGCCATTCCTGTTTTCGGGAGTGATACTGAAGAAGAAGAAGAGATAGATTACGCTGGGCCGGCTCGACGCAACAATCCGGGACCGTCCGCCCCCATATTGATCTTCGGAAGTGACTCAGAAGATGAGGTTAATGCTGTGTTCTCTAGTCGGCCGTCAATACAAGCATCCCCTGGCGATGATCAGAGTTTGCAAATTAGCATGGTTCCGCGGGAGCACTACAAAGACCTTGACGCACTTGAAGATCAGAACGTGCAAGAGCTGCGGACATTTTACGTCCCTCCCAGGCGAAAAGGCGAAAAGGCGATCCTGTTCTACCGGTCCACGAACAAGAGCGGAGAAAGAAATCTGGCACAGCGCGGATTCTACACTCGACAGGCTCTAACCCATCCGTTTGCCCAGATATTACACAAACGGGTTAAAAAGGCTATTGAAGCGCCAAGGGGTACCCTTAAAACAGACTATTCGACAAGCTCGATTCTATAATAGGATTTGGGATGTCCCTGGGACTCAGCGCAAATTACCCAATGGGAGAATGGAAACGCTTGGCCTTGGATATGTGAGATCCGAGAAATGGGAACGAGTCCACGGTAGCTATGCCATATATAACTTCGATGAAGAAGAGGACGCCCTGTCGGGAAATGCCAACCCCTCATAAAAACTAGATCCCGCAATCGAAGTGCCGAGTCCGTCGTTTGAAGAACAAATGGACAAGCTTATCAGGAGAGCAGGTCAAAAAGCTCGGGACGACCATAATCGCGAGATGTCCATCTACGAGAAAGTCAGGACGCAACGTCTGTTTCAACAGGCTGCAAAAGATGAAGATGCTCCACCCTGTCAACCCGTTGCGCAAAAAGCCTGATGCAGAGGCAGAAGTGAGTCAAAAAGCGGAAAAGGAGGTCGACAACAACAACGCAGGATCAAAGAGTCATGTGATCGGGTATTGCGCGGTCCGGATTTGCCCCTCATGAAGAAGATGAGTCGAGCGTATTCTTTCCCTCAAGACAAGACGAAGAGGATACTCGATCTCGCTTTAAAGCATCGAATGATTACACTTCCGGAATCTAAGCATCCTGAGCAAGCTAACGAGGTCTCTCATCCGGGCTATTGCTCTTATCACCGAGCCATAGGACACCCTATCGAAGACTGCTTCACCTTCAAGAACTGGGTTGAAGACCAGTACCAGCAAGGCAGGTTTGCTCTATCCAGCAGCTGGAGGGTAACGCCGCCACAAAAGCACGAACCCAAAGCCACAAGAGCAGAACCAGACCCACATCGGTCTTGGAAGCGAGCTCATTCCTGTCATATGATAACGGTATCAAAAGAAGAGCTCGAGAACATGAATGACCTTCCCTGGTGCTTTGAAAACAGCAATGACGACGAGGTAATCTCAGAATTTCCGCCAGCGCCAAAAGAGCTGGAAGATGGCATACATACTACTGCAGATAACCTCAAGAATATTGAGTTGGGAACGACAAACGACCAGCGACCGACATTCGTCAGCGAGCTGCTATCTGAAGAAAAGGTGGCTGCATTAAAAGACATACTTATGCAGCATAGAAATTGCTTCACATGGAACTATTTCGAAATGCCAGGACTAGATCCAGAAATAGCTGTCCATAAATTGGCGGTATCCCCGGACGTTAAGCCAGTCAAACAGGCACCGAGAAGAATGCGGCTCGAGCTTGAGATGAGCATAAACGCCGAAGTCAAGAAGCTGATCGATTCTGGGTTTATCCAGGAAGTTCAGTACCCGGATTGGATCGCCAACATCGTCCCGGTAATGAAGAAAAATAGGACAGTGCGCATATGCGTGGACTTTCGAGATCTCAATAAAGCTTGCCCGAAGGACGACTTCCCAATACCGGTCACCGAACTGATGATAGACAATACGTCCACTCACGAGGTTTTCTCCTTCATGGACGGCTCATCAGGGTATAATCAGATAAAGATGCATCCCGAAGACTAGAAGCACACCGCTTTTCGGACTCCTCTGGGAATATTCTGTTATAAGGTGATGACCTTCGGTTTAAAGAACACCGGTGCCACCTATCAGAGGGCCATGACGAAGATCTTCGATGACCTTATACATGAAATCGTCGAATGCTATATCGACGACCTCGTGGTGAAAAGCAAATCGTATGAGGAACACCTCGGGCATCTGAAGACCGTATTTCAACGCCTTTGACGATACAACTGGAAGATGAATCCTCTCAAGTGCGCATTTGGAGTTTCCTCAGGAAAATTCCTAGGATTCGTCGTCCGGCACCGAGGAATCGAGATAGATCCGTCGAAGATTAAGGCGATAATGGAAATGCCTCCGCCGAGAACTCTCAAACAACTGCGGTCTCTCCAGGGAAAGCTCGCGTATATACGGCGATTTATAGCTAATCTTTCAGGCAAGTGCCGTCCTTATAGCCACCTGATGAAGAAGGGGACCCCGTTTGTCTGGGATCAAAAATGCCAAGGCGCACTGGACGAGATCAAGCAAAAACTGCAGAACCCGCCTGTGCTGGCTGCTCCGGTCAAGGGAAAGCCCCTCATTCTCTATACGACCACCCTCGAAGGTTCCTTAGGCGCATTATGGGCGCAAGAGAACGACCAAGGGAAAGAAAGAGCACTCTACTATTTAAGTCGAGTCCTGCTGGGGGCAGAAAGCAACTACTCCCCCATCGAAAAACACTGCCCGGCGTTGATCTTCGCGATAACGAAACTCCGGCATTATGCGTTGGCGCATGAAGTCCGTCTTATATCAAAGGTGGACCCCCTTTAATATTTAATGTCGAAGGCCATATTGACCGGTCGACTCGCTAAATAGGCCATGCTCTTGATGGAGTTCTCGATAACTTATCAACCTCTCAAAACAGTCAAAGGCCAGGCCATTGCCGACTTCCTCGCAGAACATCCGATACCTGCTGATTCTCCTATGAATTGCGATTTGCCAGACGAACATGCGTTTGACGCGATCGACGGAAGTGATACCAGATGGGAGCTTTATTTCGATGGAGCATCTTCCGTGAAGAAGCGCAAACAAAGCACCCCTATAATCAAATCGGGGGTAGGCCTTATCTTCATAACTCCACAAGGAGGGATAATGCGCTTTGCTTTCTCCTTGACAGAGCCGAGGACGAACAATGAAGCCGAGTACGAAACTTTGATAGTAGGCCTCGAGATCTCCATCGACATAGGAATTGAAAACCTCCTCATATACGGAGATTCCCAACTGGTCGTTAGTAAAGTAAACGGCGTCTACCAGACAAGCAAGCCAGAGCTGGTGAAGTATCGAGAGAGAGAGTACGACAACTACTGACTCAAATTCCCTCCTACATGCTGGGAAGTATACCGCGTGCAGAAAATAGCAAGGCGGACGCGTTAGCCAAGCTCGCTAAAGAATTGGCTGATGAGAACCTCGATGACGTCAGAATCGTGGTACAAAGCCGTCGGGTCCTCGCACTGGCAGAAATATCTCCGGAATCATCCAAAGAAAAGGGAGAGACTGAGCAGACGACCCTGCAAATAAAAGACCGGGAAAAGGCTGAGAATTGGAGAGAAGTCTTTATAGACTACTTCAAATACCGTCGAACGCCTGAAGATGCATCCTCAAGACACCAGCTTATAAAACGAGCTCTGTCTTTTGCCTTTGTCAATGATACTCTGTACAAGAGGTCGTTTGATTCTCTGTGGTTGAGATTCCTTGGACCTGACGAAGTGAAAAGAGTCGTTCAGGAAGTTCACGACGGACTCTGCGGTTCTCACCAAGCAGGCCCGAAGATGAAGTTGAAGATTAAACGGATGGGCTACTACTGGCCCACGATGATTCAGGACTGCCTCGAATATGCGAAGCAATGCCACTCATGCCAAATCCATGGGGACTTCATCCACCAGCATCCAAATCCACTACATCCGATAGTGACTAGCTGGCCGTTCGAAATGTGGGGAACTGACATAGTCGGCCCTATCGAACCAGCATCGTCCAGGGGACATTGTTTCATCGTGGCGACGACTGATTACTTCTCCAAATGGGCAGAAGCGGTACCATTGAGGGAAGTGAAGACGGAGAATATCCTCCATTTCTTCAAGACGCACGTCATTTATCGGTTTGGATCTCCGCGACGGATCATCTCCGATAACGGGCCAGCCTACAGGAGCCACAAGATTAGTCGCTTCGCGCAGCAACACAACATAGACTGGAGATATTCCTCAGTTTATAATCCGCGAGCTAACGGTCTAGCTGAGGCTTTCAACAAAACCTTGACAAAGATCGTGAAGAAGACGGCGTCCCGAAACAAAAAGGACTGGCACGAGAGGCTGCAAGAAGCTCTTTGGGCGTATCGGACCACGTTCAAGACAGCTACGAACACAACGCCATACGCGTTGGTATTCGGTACGGAAGCGGTACTCCCCCTCGAGATAGAGCTACCTTCTCTACGAGTGGCAGTCCACTACGAGCTGACGGACGAAGAAAATGCTCACCTTCGGCTTGAGGAGCTTGATGCCCTTGATGAAACACGGCTCATAACGCAACAAAATCTGGAGGCTTACAAAGCAAAGATGACACGCTCATACGAAAGATTGACCAGGCCGAGGACATTCCGCCAAGGCGAACTCGTGCTAGTGGTCAAAAGACCTATGATCTCGAATCGCGCCAAACGGGGAAAATTCGAGCCGAACTATGAAGGCCCGTACATCATAGACAAGGTCTACCAGGGTGGAGCGTATCTACTCATGGATATACACGGTGAAAGACCTTTCAGGCCAATAAACGGTCACTTCCTGAAGAAATACTACGCTTAATGGGTCAAGGCCTAGGTCAATGATAGATGACGACGACTATGTCCGCTCTCTATCTTCCTAAGCCCGAACCCTATAAGTAGTAACCGGCCTTCTTCAATAACGGACCGAAACGTCCCTAAACTAACAACGGACCGAAACGTCCTTAAACTAATAACGGACCGAAACGTCCCTAAACTAACCACGGACCGAAACGTCCTTAAACTAATAACGTACCGAAATGTCCTTAAACTAACGACGGACCACTACGTCCTAAAACCAGCTGCGGACCGAAACGTCCTTAAACTACTACCGCAACATCCTCAGGCTGACGAGATGAATATAAAAAAAAATAAAATAAAAAAAATGGTATGTCCATAACCGAAATGGGCACGGATGAAAACCCGAAAGGGCTCCGTGAGTAAAAACAGCAGGGCTACCGGCGAGTGTTCGTGAAAACCCGGAAGGGCGCGACCTCGTTAGAAAAAGAAAAAGAATAAAAAGAGTAAAAAAAAAAAGAATAAAAAAAAACGGTATGTCCATAAGCAAAATGGGCACGGATGAAAACCCGAAAGGGCTCCGTGAGTAAAAACAGCAGGGCTACCAACGAGTGTTTGTGAAAACCCGAAAGGGCGCAACCACGTTAAAAAGACACTTGCAGGGTCCTCTCGACCTTGTAAGGAGAAACCACCCGCATGAGATCCTTACGACTCACAAGGGAGCAACACACTTAGGGATCCCCATGATTCCTAAGGAGAAAATACACTTGCCGGATCCTCACGACTCGTAAGGAGAACTCTCTTATGGGACCCTCACGGCTCATAAGATTTGAAAGTCTTAAGTTACAGAGACCTAAACCAGTGCTTAAGCAACCCCCCACAACCTTCGATATTGCTCTACAAGCGGCTCAATACTGACCCTTGTATACAATCCACGGGCGCGAATAAACATTTCCCTAACCAAGTCCCATCCGTGACTAGGGATATGTTCATATGGTGAACAACCCTTGTAAGTCCTCTCGACTTATAAGGAGAAAACCCTTTTGTAAGATCCTTACGACTTACAAGAGAACATGCACTTAGGAATCCTCACGATTCCTAAGGAGAAAACACACCTACAAGATCCTCATGACTTGTAGGGAGAAATACCTTTGTGAGACCCTTACGGCTCATGAAGTCAAAAGCCTCAGTCGACAGGACCCTTAACCCTGTTTACTAAGCCACCTTTGTTGAACATCGACAGAGGCAAATGATGATTCGCTCCTGGCAATATCCCAGTCGTAGCGGGGCTGATGCCAAAATCGGTGTATAAATCCAAGCTTGCAGCGAAAAGCCAACAAGCCACACATGCATACGAAATAACCGAAATGATGGGGCAACTTGCGACAAAATCAGCAAGTAAAAATCTATGCATGAAAAATAGCTGAAATGATTGAGCAATTCGCAATAAAAAGCAGCGAGTGAAAAATAAGAAAAATAGCCGAAACGATTGGGCAACTCGCAATAAAAAGCAGCGAGTGAAAAATAAAATAAATACCCGAAATGATTGGGCACCGCGTAAAATAGACGAAATGATGGGGCAATCGCGACCTTCGCGATATAAAAGTTGAAATGATAGAGCACCGCGGAAAAAAAGATAAAATAAAAATTAAATTTATGCCCTACAGGTGATGTTGCATCAATCCCTGTATACAATCCAGGAGCACAAACAAAGAAGGGATCATACTCCTTCCCCCCCAGGTTTCATCATCAGAAGAAGCAAAATCTCGACGGGCCACATATAACCTAAAGATCGTCTCAACATTTATCTCGTTGCGGCAAATACGACCTCGAGCAAAGCGGAACAGCGACGACTCCCAGTTCAATGACTCGGCGGTGTACAGATCACCGAAAGTCAAATCCCAACTCCGTGAAGTGCGGATATAATCAGCAAAATTCCTGGTCACGTGGAACGCGGATAACGTCACTCTTTGACCCCGTGGAAAACGTCCATAGCGGAGCCTGGTCCTCGCAGAGCACGGCAGTGAACCCGTGGGAAGCATCCAGAGCAAAATTCCTGGCCACATGGAACATGGATAACATCACTCTTTGACCCCGTGGAAAACGTCCAAAGCGTATCCTGGTCCTCGCAGAGCACGGCAGTGAACCCGTGTGAAGCATCCAGAGCGGAGCCTAGCCCTCGCCAAACACGGCAGTGAACCCGTATGAAGCATCTAGTGCAAAATTCCTGGTCATGTGGAACGCGGATAACGTCACTCTTTGACCCCGTGGAAAACACCCAGAGCGGAGCCTGGTCCTCACCGAACACGGCAGTGAACCCGTGTGAAGCATCCAGAGCAAAATTCCTGGTCACATGGAACACGGATAACGTCACTCTTTGACCCCGTGGAAAACCTCCAGAGCGGATCCTGGTCCTCGCAGAGCACGGCAGTGAACCCGTGTGAAGCATCCAGAGTGGAGCCTGGTCCTCGCAGAACGCGGCAGTGAACCCGTGGGAAGCATTCAGAGCAAAATTCCTGGTCACGTAGAACGCGGATAACGTCACTCTTTGACCCCGTGGAAAATGTCTAGAGCGGATCCTGGTCCTCGCAGAGCATGGCAGTGAACCCGTGTGAAGCATCCAGAGCGGAGCCTGGTCCTCGCCGAACACGGCAGTGAACCCGTAGGAAGCATCCAGAGCAAAATTCCTGGTCACGTGGAACGCGGATAACGTCACTCTTTGACCCCGTCGAAAACTTCCAGAGCGGATCCTGGTCCTCGCAGAGCACGGCAGTGAACCAGTGTGAAGCATCCAGAGCGGAGCCTGGTCCTCGCCGAACACAGCAGTGAACCCGTGGGAAGCATCCAGAGCAAAATTCTTGGTCATGTGGAACGCGGATAACGTCACTCTTTGACCCCGTGGAAAACGTCTAGAGCGGATCCTGTTCCTCGCAGAGAACGGCAGTGAACCCGTTTGAAGCATCCAGAGCGGAGCCTGGTCCTCGCCGAACACGGCAGTGAACCCGTGGGAAGCATCCAGAGAAAAATTCCTGGTCACGTGGAACACGGATAACGTCACTCTTTGACCCCGTGGAAAACGTCCAGAGCAGATCCTGGTCCTCGCAGAGCACGGCAGTGAACCCGTGTGAAGCATCCAGAGCGGAGCCTGGTCCTCGCCGAACACGGCAGTGAACCCGTGGGAAGCATCCAGAGCAAAATTCCTGGTCACGTGGAACGCGGATAACGTCACTCTTTGACCTCATGGAAAACGTCCAGAGCGGATCCTGGTCCTCGCAGAGCACGGCAGTGAACCCATGTGAAGCATCTAGAGCGGAGCCTGGTCCTCGCCGAACACGGCAGTGAACCTGTGGGAAGCATCTAGAGCAAAATTCCTGGTCATGTGGAAATCGGATAACGTCACCCTTTGACCCCGTGGAAAATGTCCACAGCGGAGCCTGGTCCTCGCAGAGCACGGCAGTGAACCCGTGTGAAGCATACAGAGCAAACATCGGACTGTGGAGTCCTTAAAATCCACGGACTATGATGTCCTTAACCTCGACCGTAATGTCTTAAAACTAACGACCAACCATGATGATTCTAGACTGATTTTACCTTGGTTAAAGGGTACATCTCTTAACTCCTTTGATATTTGGCGTTGTAATTCCTCAACGTCTTCAAAAAGGTGACGGGTCCCAGTAACCACACATTTCGTGGACTGTGGAGTCCTTAAATCCATGGTCTATGAAGTCCTTAACCTTGACTGTGATGTCTTAAAACTAACATCGGACTGTGGAGTCCTTAAATCCACGGACTATGATGTCCTTAACCTTGATCGTGATGTCTTAAAACTAACATCAGACTGTGGAGTCCTTAAATCCACGGACTATGAGGTCCTTAACCTTGACCGTGATGTCTTAAAACTAACATCGCACTTTGGAGTCCTTAAATCCACGGACTATGATGTCCTTAACCTTGACCGTGATGTCTTAAAACTAACGTTGGACTGTGGAGTCCTTAAACCCATGGACTATGATGTCCTTAATCTTTACCGCGATGTCTTTAAACTACGGTACCTTGAAAAACATCCCAAAGCAACCCCTGACCCCGTGAAATACGGATAAGGGTGACCGCACCCAGCACTTGCGGGTCCTCACGACCTGTAAGGAAGAAAACTCTCTTGTGAGATCCTTACGACTCCCAAGGGAAAACCCACTTAAGAATCCTCACGATTCTTAAGAAGAACTTACGCCTACGGGATCCTCTCGACCTATAGGGAGAAAAACTCTTAATGAGACCCTCACGGCTCATAAAGCTCAAAAGTCTTAGGAGGCAGATCTTAACCCTAAATCCTAAGCCATCGCTACCCTGCAAAGAGACCAAGATAACCTGTCCGCAGAACACATTCAATAAAAAGAGACACACCATTGAGAAGAAAAATATGTCTTTATTCATAAACCGAAATGGATACAAAGTACAATTCATGAAAGAACAAAAAGAAAATACTCTCATTCAGGAGTACGTACAAAAAGAAAGGAAAAGATACAAGTTTTCAAGCCGGCGGGAGATTTAGCAATTTTGCTAGTTCACCCTTCTTTTGCTGAGCTATAGCTTCATGATTCAGGATCGCCAGAAGACGGGCCTCCGCCTGAGCCTGCTGGGCCTGATACGAGGCGGGCCGGCCTTCGAGCTCTTTCTCAGTAGCCTCGACCCTTTCGCGAGTGAACACGGCAGCTTTATCAAGAGCCACCACCTCTCTGATAGACTCTTGAAGTACTCACCAGAGTTCATATGTTTTATTGGCTTTGGCTGTGAGGCTGGTTTGAAGCTCGCTCAACGCCTTAGAGGCCAGCCCCCCTCTCCGAGAATTTGCGGCCGAGCCTCTTCTCGCACGACACCATGTTCACCGCACATCGCTCTATCAGACCACGCAAGCCCGCCTTCGCAGCCGCAGGCCTTGAAATAGGACATGTACGCTCAAGACCGTATAAACAAGCCTCCGTTCGACGGCAATAGTTGATCTACAGCGTGCGCACATCACGTGGTATGGGAAGCAACAAGAAAAATTTCCGATGTGTATCCTATCAAGCATGCATTCGCAACTATATGAATATTCGAAAAGAAATGATACCCGAAGCTCTGATGTGCACACATCATAATGATAATGTTCGCAATTAAAGAAAGTTCTCATGGGAAGAATACAAAGCTCATTTATGCAAGCGAGACATACATACGAGTACCCAGCACACATAAAAAATTCAACATAAAGCATGCGAAAACTAATGTGAATATACTACGCTAGGGGGAAAAAGCCACCGAACACGGGATCAGTAGCATAAGGGTTAACAAAACAAAGGACAAAATTCTCCATCTCTCTCTCGGATTTCTCCAACACATCGAAGCGACGGTTCTCGCGAAGAGTCGCTCCCCACCGATTGGCGCTATGTTTGTCCGCAAAAGCAGATATGATAGCCCGCCGGGCTCTTATTTGGCTCAACAGGTGAATCGAGAAATCCTTCAAAACCTGAGTAATCAGGCACGCTTCGTGAAAACCCTCGAGCTTTTCTTCAGCCGCGTCAAGCATCGCCAGGGTCATCTCCGCCGGGTGAGGAGGGATGTCGGCTAGCATGGCAGCAAGAATCATCCGGAGCCAGAGGGAGCCCATTGGGAGTGGGGACCCCCTATAGATCGAGAGTTCATATGTCACCAAGTCGCATTCGTCGTCGGTAAGGAGGGGATCCACCCTTCGTGCAGCAAAGCGAGGAATCATCTCCTCGATAGGCACTTCCCACGGCTGTCGACGAGCATGAGGGCGGTTGCAGGCCATGGCACTCAGTTGTTTCCTCAAAATAAATCACACTAAATTGAGAATAAATTTCTCTGTGAATAGAAAAAGAAGGCCATGGCCTCAGGTTATAAAGAGGGGCATTAAGTGCTGCGCATGGGGAATATTGCATGGTGGGACTATTTTCGAGGCCTAAAAAGGGAAAGCATTGGAAATCAAGGAGATGGGACTATTTCCAAGGCTCCTTTTTAGCATTAAATGCTGTACACAGAGAATATGGCATGAAAAATTAAACAGCCCCATCAAAGGGACACCGCGTGTGGAGCATGTGAGCACCAAACTTGACGTGTACTGAAAAGTGAAATAGTGCTTTACGCACTAAACATATCAGCAGCAACAATAGCAAAAATGACAAAACTCCATGAAAAAGGCATGCAAACATAGAAGGGCACGATAGAACTTATCATTCATACTTTAAGAAGTTCATACAAAATAAAAAAAACGATTACCACGGCAAGACCTCAGACTCGGGGCATGGATTGAGAAACTCAAACGTGGCTTTGTCCAAGATCCTCCAAGCATTTCGAACCATCCGAGTATGTTTTCTTTCGCGGTCACAAGCGTCGGGGTCCTCACGAATGTCTTCTACCCTCCGATAGGCAGCAAGTATGGCCGACTGCTGAAGCCTGGTGCAAGAGATCGATGAGGTTGTCTCGCCTCCTCTTTGAGATTAGGCTCATCAGGTACACCGAATGTACCTTATCCTCGGCGTCGTCCAATGCCCTGAGCGGCACGCCGGTGCAAATGAAAGGGAGCGCCTCCCAGATCGCCAGCACGATGAGTCTCAGAAAAGAAGAGCGGCGAGGGAATAGCCGACCACTGTACTCGTCAAAGCGGCTCATGATCTCAGCACATTGAGCGTTGGTGAACTCCTGGTTCTGACTACGGCCCAGTGCATGAATATTCCCGTAAGAAATGATTTCGTCAAGATCGTACATATGGGCATCCATAATACCTGAAATAAAGATCATGAGAATTTATTACAAACTTTTTCTTCTTGGATGTGAAAGAGATGACTCAAGGCAAGAAAACCCATGAAGTTCTCTAGGAAGAACTTAGTTCTTCAGAGGAATTAAATTCCTTTTTGAAAAAGAGAATTAAATTCCCAGAAATTTTTGTTCCGGAGCCAGAGCTCCTCGGGATGGAATTAAATTCCATGGACATTATCATCTCCCTAAAAGATTAGAGAAACCCTAAGAGATCTACAGTTTGAAAATTAGATGGGTCTCTGTTCTTTTTGATGAACTTGAAGAAAAAATGGGTTCATGTTAAAAGGGGTGAAACCCTTGATGTGGATTTAAAATCCAGAGAGTTTTTTTAAAACGAAGGTTCTTCGATCGTTCAACATCATTACCTGAAAGGAAGAGTCTTTCTTGAACAGAGTTAAACTCTGAAAAATTTTCAAGCCAGAGAACTAAGCTCTGGAAAAAGAGAATTAAATTCTCAAAAGAAGGAAGTTCTCAAAGGAGGAAGATGAGCAAAGTGGAGCCTCTTCTGAAAGGACATGGGCATTTATAGGATGGGATAGAAAACGCTTCATCTACCCTACTCCCAAAGCAGATCCGACGGTCACAAAAATGAAAGCGTTGCACTCACGTGCAGACATGTGAGAACAACACTGTGGGGGCATTTGTTCCCTGATTTAAAATCAGGAAAAAGCTTCAGAGGAAGCATCACGTGCGAGCACGTGACCAGCGGTCACGTGTTGGCACGTGACGTTTAAAGCAGCGGCACAGAGCACATTCATCCCCAGATTAAAAATCAAGAAAAAGCTTCAGAAGAGGCATCACGTGCTCACACGTGACCAGTGGTCACGTGTTGGCACGTGATGGCTAAGCAGCGGCCAGAGAACAGAGCGCAGAAGGAAAGAAGCCCATTCCAAGTGTCACGTGCTTACACGTGACCAGGGGTCACGTGCTCACACGTGACCAACGGTCACGTGGCTACATGTGACCGGCTTTAAAAGCCTTATTCTTTAACAGAATTAAATTCTGAGGAGAAATCATTCAAATTTTTCCAAAATGGAGAAGAATTATCTGAAACCATTGGATTAAAAATCTAAAGGTGATTAAATATCACCAATTTATGGAAAAACCTTGGGCTTGGAAAGATTTCCCCCTAAATCTAACCGAAATAACAAAGAGATATCTTTGGATTTAAAATCCAATGGTGAATAAAATTCTCCTGATAATCTAAAGGCCCAGATTAATGATGAAGATAAATCAAATCTCTTAATAAACAAATCAAATCTTTCAATGAAAGATTCACTAAAACAGATTGATTCATTTCCTTCTCCTATAAATAAGAGCCAAAGGAGAGAATTTGAAAGAGAGATAGAGAGAGAGAGAGCCTTGGAATCTGGAAAATTCAGAAGGAAGAATTTGATTCTCCACAAAAAGAAAAACCTGTTAGTTATATGTATGCCCTAGAGGCCATTACTATACATAGGATGTATATTGTAGTGGATGCTTGGACATATATAGGGAGGACTTTCTTGCTTGACATGATAGTATGCTATCTGGTTGCTCTTTACCTTAACGTGTACTTTGATTGTCTCTCTGTTACATGTTGGTAAAGCCCTTAGGATGTGTACTTGACTACCTGGACTATGGTGCGGATCATACTAGTGGGGACATGGTAGTCCATAAGTACATCCTTCAAAGTCCCTAGTCGTGGGTGCATCGAGACGGGGCATCGATATACCAGAGTAGACCAGCGTGTACCTTCTCGGCCCATACAGATGGGTGATGGATGTGTAAGTCCACGTTGCGACCCCCGGTTCTTACGGGGAGGCGGAAACGGTATAAAAATCAAATTTATAGTGCATGGGGCAACATGGACTAACAAAGTCGGGATCTTTTCTAAACTAAACTAGCTATCATGCAAAGGAGAGTTAACTACTCGGCAAAGTGGTTATACCTAACTTGAACTCCTTCTTCTTGAAACCTTGTAGAGGTTGATGGTTCTTTCCTCGTAGCCTTCTTCCGTCAAAGATGGGTCCACCTGAGGGTTCAACCTTCGGGCTCTTTCTCGAACTTAGAGTGAACTAGGATCTCCGGCTTGCTAAACCTTGAACCCTAGAAAGAGTAGAGAGTATCTATGGGGTGTTTTCTTTTCAAGGAGAGGGATTCTCAACACATGAGAAGGATTCTCCTTGAGCTTGAGGAAGAAGAAGATGAAATGAAGAGAGAGAATCAATATGATAGAATGAGCTCATTTTCCTTTTGCAACCATAACAAAAGGAAAAAGAATTATCTAATTAATAATAATAATTCAAAATGAAATAGTTGATGGTTGTATTTGGAATGACCACTATCATCACTTCATTAAATGAATGTAAGCTAGAATCAAGGAGTATCCTTGCAAAGCAATGATGATGGTCAAACATTCAACCATGGTCAACAAGTCAACCATGGTCAACAAGTCAACAAAATCAACCATGACACAATTTCATTTAATTACTATTATTAATTGATATTTCATAAATCCATTAGGGTTTGGAAAAAGACGACTGTCAACTGTGCATACGCACTCGTTCCGAAACCCTAATGAAAGACCTCTTCCTCCGCCTCAAACAACTGTGCATACACACCTGCATTCTCGTTCCGAGGAACAAGAATACTGAGAGATAAAAGCAACCCCAAAACATATACCAGTATCTGGCTCAAACCAGAGCCTGCTAGTATAATCCGTCCGGACTCCAAACGTGCACAAGTGCGCGGATGAGAACGAACCCTACCGCAAAACCATGCGACCTCTACTCATTTTTGCCCAGAGGAGAATACCCTCTGTGTGGGACTCTAAAGACTCGACACTACGCTGGCAGTGGGTTTAACCACAGACCGCAAGCGGCACTAGCTGTGCGTAACGGTCCCCAGGTAGATGCCGACAAGAAGGCTGACGAGGTGAATCCCATCTGAACTCCTACTGAGTCTAAATGTGACAGTCTCCGTACAGTCCGGTCTGTTCGTCTAATACATCGCATGTCGGGCCTAGGAGGCGGTAAAACGTCAGTCCCCTAATTGCGGTACAAGTCGTGTCGGAGTGAAGCCCAAAACACCCTGAGATAACACTGGAAGCCTACCAGTATATCTCGCTTGCCCTGGCCAGGGACTACTCTTGTAATGGCTCTCCTAGACACAGCGCGATTTCAACCCCCAATACCGGGAGAGACGAATCCTGTCTAACCGTCACTGCCTCCAAGTGCTTCGGGACTGCACCCAACCATTTCCTGTTTGCACGACTCCTTTGAGCCGTGGTAGGGTAGTTATCAAAGTGCAGTGGGAACACACTCGAGGCGAAGTGCCAGTGTCAAGTCAGCGGACTAAGCTGTACTCATGTCACCTGGGAACTGATAACTGACGATAGGTATAATACCAACCTGTCAGTTCCCGACGAGTCCTGTCCAGTGTACTCGTAACCCAACGAGCACCCGTATACTATCTCCAGAACGACGTACTGATGGCTGTGGGACAGACCATCTCCCACACTGGGATGAGAAGCGCATACGCTAGTCTACTCCGGAGTATCGATGCCCTGTCTCGATAGTCCTGCGACTAGGGACCTGTATAAGGATGTGCTTATAGATTACCCAGCCCCCACTAGTGTGACTGCCATCACAACGCTGGTAATCAAGAAAAGATCCTAAGGGCTCCACTAATGCGTATAGGTGATATACTAAAATAAACACATGTACACATTGAAGTAGAAACAAACCAAGTAGCATACTACTATATTGAGCAAGATTGTTTATACAAGGTGAATATCCCAAGCTTCCATTAAGTAATATACAAACCAGTATGATACAGTAATGGCCTCCAGGGCATATACACTAACAATCTCCCACTTGCACTAAGGCCATGTACTGGCGTATCGAAGACCTAGCATCTCGATCAGCCGCTCGAACTGAGTCTGGGGTAAGGCCTTGGTGAATGGATCTGCAGTGTTTTCTTCTGAAGCAACCCTCTGAGCCTCGATCTCCTTGCGATCCACGATCTCCCTGATCAGGTGATACCGCCTCAAGATGTGCCTGGATCTCTGATGGGACCTGGGTTCCTTCGCTAAAGCTATAGCCCCGTTGTTGTCGCAATACAGAGGTATTGGGTCAACAATGGACGGAACCACCTGAAGTTCTTTTAAGAACTTCCTCATCCAGACAGCTTCTTTTGCGGCATCAGATGCAGCGATGTATTCCGCTTCCATCGTCGAGTCTGCAACGGTTTCCTGTTTGGAACTCTTCCAACACACCGCCCCTCCAATGAGGGTAAAGACAAAACCCGACATGGACTTGGAATCATCCTTGTCACTCTGGAAGCTGGAGTCAGCAAAGGCCTCGATCTGGAGGTCTTTTCCGCCATACACCAAGAACATCTCCTTAGTCCTTCTCAGGTACTTGAGAATGTTCTTTACCGCTATCCAGTGTTTCTCCCCAGGGTTTGACTGATACCGGCTTACCACACTCAGTGCATAAGCTACATCCGGTCTGGTACACAACATCGCATACATTATAGAGCCTACCGCAGAAGCGTAGGGTATAATAGACATGCGATCCCTCTCCAAATCAGTCTTGGGGGATATCTCTTTAGAGAGGGTGATTCCGTGACAAGCCGGTAGGTTACCGCGCTTGGAATCTTCCATACTGAATCTTTTCAGTACGGTGTCGATGTACCTGGACTGTGAAAGTCCTAATATCCTTTTGGATCTATCACGATGGATCCGGATCCCCAGGATGTATGAGGCATCACCCAGGTCTTTCATGGAGAACCTTTGTGACAAGAACCCCTTGACAGATTGTAGCATAGGAATATCATTTCCTATTAAGAGAATGTCATCCACGTATAAAACGAGGAATACTACAGTTCTCGCTACAAATCTACTATAGATGCATGGTTCATCTGGATTTTTGATAAAGCCAAATTCCTTGACCGTCTCATCAAAGCAGATGTTCCAACTCCGCGATGCCTGCTTTAGTCCATAGATGGACTTAAGCAACTTGCACACCTTTCCGCTGCTCCCACTCTGAATGAAACCCTCTGGCTGGTCCATATAGACACACTCCTCTAAATTTCCATTTAGAAAAGCGGTTTTTACGTCCATCTGCCAAATCTCATAATCGTGGAAGGCAGCAATGGCAAGAAGGATCCGAATGGATTTCAGCATAGCCACTGGAGAAAAGGTCTCGTCATAGTCCAAGCCAGGTCTTTGACGGAAACCCTTTGCTACAAGTCTAGCTTTATAGGTCTCAACCTGTCCATCTACACCAATCTTCCTTTTGAAGATCCACTTGCATCCTACGGGTTTTACCCCGTCTGGAGCAATGTCCAACGTCCATACTTTGTTGGTGTACATGGACTCCATTTCGGTCCGCATTGCATCCAGCCATTTTACCGAGTCAACGCTCTGAACGGCCTGCTGGAAGCTAGTAGGCTCATCATAATCTATGATGCAATCCTCTCTATCCCCGTCTATGAGAAAACCATAGTATCTCTCGGGCGGATGAGACTGCCTACTATTCCTGCGGAGCGGCGTAGGAATGTCTTGTTCTTTCGAACCCTCTGGTTCCACTAAGCTTTCAGTAATGGTTCGCGGTTCTAGAATTTCTTCCAGTTCTACTGTGCTCCCACTTATCTGGGTTTCCAAAAACTCAGTTTCCAAGAAGTAGGCATGACGAGAAACAAGGACTTTTTGTTCCTCTTCGCAGTAGAAGAAATATCTCTTGGAGTTCTTTGGATATCCCACGAACTTACACTTTACTGAGCGTGCCTCGAGCTTGTCCGCATGCTGCTTTTTAACAAAAGCTGGACATCCCCATGTCTTAATGTGACTGAGATGGGGCCTCTTCCCACACCACATCTCATATGGTGTAGTAGGCACAGTCTTAGTAGGAACTCGGTTCAAAAGGTACGCAGCTGATTCTAGTGCATACCCCCAGAATGATCGCGGTAACTCAGCGTTACTCATCATGGACCGTACCATATCCAATAGGGTTCGGTTCTGTCTCTCCGATACACCGTTATGTTGCGGAGTGTATGGAGGAGTAAGCTGAGAGAGAATTCCGTTCTCTTTTAAATAATTCAGGAACTCGGCACTTAAGTATTCTCCAACTCGATCCGATCTTAGGATCCTGATACTTTTGCCGGTTTGGTTTTCTACTTCATTCTTATATTCCTGGAACTTTTCAAAAGCTTCGGACTTATGTTTCATTAAGAAGACATAACCGTACCTTGAAAAATCATCCGTAAAAGTAATGAAGTAAGAGTAACCGCTTCGCGCATGTGTAGACATTGGACCGCACACGTCGCTGTGTACGAGTCCCAAGAGCTCGCTCGCTCTTACTCCGTGTCCAGTGAACGGAGTCTTTGTCATCTTTCCTTTGAGACAGGATTGACAAGTGGCATATGATTGATATTCGAACGGATCCAAATATCCTTCTGTATGTAACTTAGTCAACCTTCTCTCATTGATGTGACCCAGTCTACAATGCCATAAGAAAGTCTGATTGATATCTGGAGACTTTCTTTTGTGTGTATTCTGGACATTGAAAATCTGTGGTTGTTTCAACACGTATATACCATTGCTCAGTGTACCTGACCCAATCAGAACTTGATTAAGGTGAATGTTTACAACATTACTTACAAACGCAAATTCATAACCTTCTTTAGAAACCAAAGATACAGAAATGATATTACAAGTTGCGTTGGGTACAAAAAAGCAATTACGCAAAACCAAAACATGTCCATCTGACATTCCCAGGTGATAGTCCCCCACGGCTTTAGCATCTATGCTAGCTCCGTTCGCAACTCTGAGGGTCATGTCACCTGCTTTCAAAAACCTACGGTTTCTCAACGCCTGCAAAGAATTACAGATATGAGATCCTGATCCGGTATCCAATACCCAGGAAGTAGAGTTTATAGAAAGACAGTTTTCAATAACATACACACCTGAAGCTGAAGCCGCAACCTGCTTCAGTTCCTGTGTCCTGGCTTTCCAAGCCCTGCAATCTTTCTTCCAGTGTCCATTCTTATGACAATAGAAGCACTCTTCCTTTCCCACAAGCTTCCCCGCTATCTTTGTTGCCATTTCTTTTCCCTTCGTACCCACTTTACTAACACCGCCCCTTGGTTTGGCGGGGGCTTTCTTCCTCTTTCCCTTGGCTTTCGCCTTGGACCTAGAAGAAGAAGATCCTCCTACAAACAAAGCGGGTGTTTCCCTACCTTTCTGTAGGGTGCCCTCTGCGCTCCTCAGCATGTTGAGGAGTTCTGAAAGTTCAACTTCCTTTTCTTGTAAGTTGAAGTTCAGTATAAACTGGGCGTAAGTGGATGGAAGGGACTGGAGAATTAAATCCGTATAGAGTTCACTTTCCAACGTGGTCCCAAGTTCCGCGAGCTCCTCAATGTAGCCAATCATCTTAAGCACGTGGTCCGCTACCGATGATCCGACGGCCAACTTTGCCGAAAATAACTTCTTCGACACTTCGTATCTTGCGATACGAGACTGCTCTCCATACAGTTCTTTTGTATGAAGAAATATGGATTCCAAGTCCATATTCTCGTGCCTCCTCTGATGTTCGTTGTCCATAGAGGCAAGCACGAGGCACCTGGCCTTCGCGCAATCAATCTCCCAAGTCTTACGGATTTTCTTATCCGCGACGCTGGAGGTTGAACCTGGGACGGGGGGAGCTTTGGTGGTAAGAAGATACCCCAGCTTGTCGTAAGTGATTGCCATTTTGACATTCCTGAGCCAATCTTTGTAGTTTGGCCCTGTCAGTATGTTTTTATCTAGAAGTAACTTAAGTCCAGTCATTTCGATTTGGTCGCTGCATGGGGAGAGAGAAAAAACACTTTAGCATGATGCTCTTGCAAGTTTAGAGTGGTTTTTAATTTGTCTAAACAGGATGGCTCCCACTGTCTCTCGAATCCCTCCTCAAACCATAAAGGAAGAATCAGTCGGGATCAATCCCACCGCACAATACTTGCTTAACCGTTCAGCCAGGCCAGTGTCGGTACTTCGAGGGAGGTTTTCCAACGCTTTCGCGAAGTTCCTTAATTTAAGAACCTCTTTTCCCTGGGGGCGTAGCCCCGCTAACACCTTTCTAGGCACCTACTAGGTTTATAGCATTGATCGTTTAGCGAGAAATTACCCGAGGAGTAGCATATACTCACAGTAGGATCGGGATCCAAATATCATCGTATGACGAAACTGAAGGAATCCTACCAGAATCACCACACTCCAAATGGTATGCAAATCTAGCAAGTTTCAGTACTTATGAAACTCCCGATGTGGATTTTTGCCCCATGCTCTTATGACCTTGACTTTGGCCAACAAATCATAAGTCACATGTCAAGTTCTACCCGTCGTTCTCCAGGTTAATTTGAATCCACCCGTACCTACCCTTGACTTTGGCCAACAAGGCAGTTATCGCACGCTTTTGGCGTGTCGGATGTTCAAAGAATTAAAGTGTAACCGCGATCAGGACGGTGTCGCTATGTAGCTAGCCGGTGAGCACGGGTCGGTCCACAGGGAGATGGTGTTATCTTACCTTCTTGTCTTAGACGAGTCAATAAAGAATCTGTATGTGTTTGGACTAACCTATGTGTATTATCTGCAAGTATAAAGTTGTTACGAAAATACGAGATTGTAAGCTAAGAAATCTGTACTCAAAACCTTTGAGCCGAGTCTTGACCAATTGAAGCTAAGCAATTGGCAACAACGTGGATTAGGGGATTTAAGCGCGGTATTCGTGGAATCCGGCTTATTTACCCTTGTCCTTCCGTTCTTGTCTCTTGCTTTCGCCTCCGGCCAAACCGAACGCAACCGGTCGTGGTTAGGAATCACCGTTACCTTGTCAGGGTACGGTGCCTAACGGAGCGCTTGCGTATGGTTCGGCGGAGTTCAAATGGAAAATAACGGGAAAAGGAATTGGCAAAGAAACGTTAACTTACAATACCTTATTCATTCTTAACAACAACAATAATTACAACATTCACAAAATAAACAAAAGAGAACAAAAAGAAAAGAACAAAGAAAAGAAAAGATACAAGTATTAAAGTGCATGAATAAAATTGCATGAAATAAATTGCAAGTAATAAAAGCAAGAATGAAAAATGCAAGTAATAAATAAGCAAATAAAAAGAACACGGAAGTAGAACCCAAGCCAAGCATGTGCTCAATAGCCAACCCTTAAACTTGCAAGCTCAATGAAGAGGTTGCAAGATCAAGGGAAGGGTAGAGAACGCATGTGAAGTGAAGAACTAGTCCCGTGAGAAAATACGACCTTTGAGATCAATAACTAACCCTTAACCATTCAAGCTCAATGAAGAGGTTGAATGAGCAAGAGAAAGCAAAAATCTCAAAGGGGAAGAAGAAACACAAGAGAATGATACAAAACCCTCATCTTCATTAATCTCCCACTCAAAAGCTCTCACTACAATTTCATGGAAAAAGAATGAAGAAGAAGAAGAAAAAAGAACTAAAACTACAAAAGAAAGATGAACAAAGAATGCAAAGAATGACCCTTGGCTTTGGCAAGTTCTGCTGTATTTATAGGCAGGGAGTTAAAGTTCTAGGGCAACCAACAGAGCATAAATGAAGTACCCAAAACACCCCTGAAACACGACAGTGAGTGGGCCCCACATGGCCGCGGAACCGCGGCCAATACCCCCCTTTGGCCGCGGTTCCGCGGCCCTTTAGAGGTGTTGGGAAATGGGCTTTTTGGTGGTGGCCTGATATGCTGTGTGCTCCATTCTGGTATATGTGTTTTCTCATAATTGCTTCACGAAATTTCCAGAATTCTGCTGATCAAAGAGGTGATTGAAAGTGAATCTTTTGTCATGATTGCCTCGAGCTCCGCGTGGATTTCTTGGAACTTGTTGTTGCCATTGAGCCTTGTGCATGAAGGTGACATTGATTTGATATTTTGTCTTCCTAAACTGGTATCTGGCAACATACGGATGACGAGCGGAGACCGTGTTTTCTCAGTGGTTGGCAGGAACCCGGATTTTGTCGTGTTTTCCATAAATTTCACTGTTCAGAGCCGAGAACCTGTATTCTGTAAATTTGTAACAAACACGGATTAAAAGCGCCTACCTATAAACACACGAGCGTAAGAATGGACGGTATAAAATGCAATATTCTGATATGAACAAATACCCCCAAACTTAACTTTTGCTCGTCCCGAGCAAAACCAATTATTCACAAAAATAAAATGATAACCGCACTTTCGCAGGGAACGCGATTGCACTGAGCGCGTGCAACAAGCCGTTAAACCTCTAGGTGTCCCTAGTAGGAGGAGTGTTGTCTCCTGAGGGTTTTCAGCGGATTACACCCACAAAATCCCGTCAAGCTAGTTTGTAAAATGACTAAGATTCAAACCCTAAAGTTTTGTTTTAGAAAATAACAATTCTATAATCCTAAGTCTAGACCATCGAACCTTTATTTTTCACACCTCGCTTCTTATTTAACTACAGGTTTTATATGTCTTTACGTGTAGTGCAAATAGTGCCGTTAAGTTCCAGAAAGGTCGATTAAAGTCATCATGTCGCACAATAAAGCCCAGATAACAATTTTAAAAGGATCACATAAGTTTTATAAAGAGTTAAGTATTTTTCAAGTTTCGTTTTCCAGTAAGGTTTCAACTTCAGAATTTCTATCTTCCCTAACAGGAAACTAGGTCTTATTCTTCACTCCACCTTTTTCTTGTTTTCATTTCATACACACCTCTGTGAACGTGCAATAGTCTTTATCATAGAATAAAACATTCATATCTCCGTTAAATTTTTTTATAAAAGCCTGTCTTTTATCAAGATTATTCTCACACAAAGAACCGTTAGGAATTTTAACTCGGAGAGAACACTTGCTTGACTTTGTTTTTATCTGGACTTTCTAGGCTTCTTAGCGAGCTTTGGGCCAATGCACCCAAACCAGTTGGTTTTAGGGCATTAGGTGTAGAAACACCCCAGCGGACTTAATAACTCAAGTTACCTAGGTCCAAAAACAAAAGACAGTTTGGCGTGAAAAACATGATGATTCAATACGAACGGAGATATAACCGGTAGTTCAATTATTTTTTGGATAAAAGACGTGTTTAGTGGGTTCGGTGTGTAATCATTCCAATCAAGTTTCAGATGGGTTATTTTTCAGACTTAGTTCCAATTAAGGCATCAATAACATTCCTTCATATTCACTTACTTCATAAACTATTCTTGATATATTACTTATTTCAGAACAAACCTATTTGATCCTCAGAAAATCATTTATCTATTTAAAAGTTTTTTAAACATAAAAGACTTGTCATCTAATTTCCAAGACTCACAACACGTGTAGTGTAATGTAAAGACGTATATCAGCTATAGTTAACTTCAAAGGAGAGTTATCTTTTAGGTTTTCAAAATCTAAACATAAGATTTAGTTATTCCTATTTTTTCAAACAAAAACCGTCGAATGTTGAATCAGAGTTCTTCCACAAGCTAACTCGACAAAAAAGTTTTTATATTTTTAGAAATTTTTTAATTTTTATGGGTTTTTAATAAGGTATGCAAATGCAAAATATACAAATGAATGCGAAGGAAGAAATCTTACCGAGCACACCCCCAAACTCAAACTTGACAGTGCCCTCACTGTCAGGCTATACCAAGAGGGTCAAAATTGCCGGCGCTCCCTAAAAACAAATTATAGACAACAAAGAAAACCAAAAATATATACAAAAAAAAGTGTCCCCCCCAAACTTAAGTAAAACAGTGTTTCCACTGTTAAGCGTTGAAATTCAGGATTAGGGGGGAAAGAAAACAGTATCAAGCTATACAAGGCCTTACACAGGCCAAAAGTGAGCACCAACCATTCAAAGATTTTATCGCTATAATGTACAGGTTGGTGGAAGAAGGCGTAGAGAAAAGAGAAGGACAATACGCGAGACCGTATGCGAAGAGAAACGGGATACGGTCTCGGTATATGAGAGGAAGAAGAATGGCGGAAGGGAAAAAGAAGCGGAGTACGAACTTGAGGGTGTAACTGGAGTGAATAGATTAGCACAATTTGTGATGAGTGATGTGTAAACAGCGATTGTGCTAATCTATTAACCCGTCGAGAGATTGGGTCAAATCCCTCAAGATTCGTAAGAAACCATGGGTACGCCGAACTTGGTAAACCAGACATATGAAATGTAAGTGATACGGGTTCTTGCAAGGTCGGAACGATGGAAAGGATGGAGGGAAGTGGTTGAGGAAGGGTATCGGTTAAGGTTTCGGGAGGGTGTACACAGTCAATGAAAGGAACAGGATGAATTGGAAAATCCGACTCATCAATTAAAACTGGTTCATCCTCAAAACTATCCTCAATATTCTTCTCAAAATTTAGCTCATCCATGCATTTTTCTTCAATATCAAGACGCATATGAAGTTCGGGAAAAACAGTTAAAGACTCGGGATGATGATTTGAAGAGACAAACTCAGCCAAATCTACGGGTTCATCATCCAAAATATTCCCGGCGTCAATATCCTCAATCAAGTGAAAATCAAAACTCTCTGACACCTCATCAAAAGCATGGATATTAATCGATTCTGGTTCTAAGATATAGGTGTAGAGGTGAAAAGGATTAGGTATGGTTTCACTTGGAAGGGACCCTTCACAATCGGGCAAATCAAACACTACGATGTCGCACAACTCATTCATCATTCTATCTTCAATTGATAAATCATGTGGGATACTCGATAGACTTTCAAAACATGAGTTGTGGGATTCAATTTGGGACGGGTAGGTTTGATTTGGAAGGGGGTACATCTCACTCTCTCCACTCAAATTCACAGCCTGTCCGACTGCCACTTCATACATTGGAAAATTTGGAGCTAGCTGGAAACTAGCTACCGGGTCAGTAGGTTGTATGAGAGCGGCCATGGACGCATTCAAATCCATCATCTGTTGGCTTGACGCTACCCTAAAGTCTTCCAATGACTGTTCTAGACTAGACATGGGTTGTGATGGGGTTTCAGTAAAAGATACGAAGTTGTTTGGATACTGGAAACTCCCAAATGGCGGTTCTGAAGCAATGTCTAGGGAAGGTGCAAAAGTAGGGTAGGATTGGTAGGAATTGAATGGCTGGACAGGAGTTGGATCAACATTGGGATAAGAAGGTGAATGGAATTATTGATCCCAAGAATTTGAAGTGGTGAAAGGAGTGAAAGATCGGCTACGAGATTGTTCAATACGTTCAGCAATAGACATAGGTCTCGGAGTTGCAACTGGATTTTCAAAAGGTGTATCAACGCAAGAAGGGGTGAATGTTTGAAACGGTTGATACGAAGTGGATTGCGGGGTCCAGTTGTTCGTCCTAGACGCGTCTATCCGATCTTTCAAGGAAATTTTCGGCATGGATGGATCGTTCGAAGTTCGGCCAAAGCAAGAACCGTATGAGGTAATGTCTGGTTGTGGGTACCAAAGTTCGGCAAGAGTTTTGCGAGGTGGGGTACCCATGATATGAAGAGAGAGAATGAAAGAAAGGTAGAGAAAAAGGAGGGGGAAAGAATTTGAATTTTTTTTTTTAGTTAGTTGTTAGCAAAAGAATGAAATATACACAAAAGAAATATGGACAAAAATAATCACGACACAAAAATACCACACACCTAATCGTTCTAGGGTTCACCTAGGTCAACTAGACCTGCTCAAGAACTTGATTGTCGAAGTTAAACTGTGTCGAGAAACAGACTTAAGATACACTGATCACGAGGCCAGGTAAGTGCAGAGATAAGGGGAGGTTTTCCAACGCTTTCGCGAAGTTCCTTAATTAAATAACCCTTTCTCTTTTGGCGGTTTCGCCGTTAACACTTTCCTAGACACCCCGTAAACAATATACCGTTAAGCAAGCTTCTAAATACAGTTAACTTCTCCTAGTGAGCGCGAAGTCCTTAAGGCTTAAATTCTAATTTCTTTTAAAATTTGTGCGGGTAATCGTTATGCGCAAGTTCGTGATTTGTGGGCCACGGAAAAGGTGATGAAATCCTTTACCGTATGTTGTGGGGTTCGCTTGCCCTTAAGTCCGTATTAATTGATGCAATGCACAATTCAAAAAATTCTATAAAGAATAAAACAATCGTTTTTTAGTTTAAGCTCAGCACTGCAACAAATACGGGTTAGTCGATTTTTAGCGTTTGCTAGTGAACTTGCAAAGAATCCTGCAAAAGAATAGTATATTGGAAGCGTCGGAATTAAGAAGAAGGTGTTAGGAAAGTACGTACCGTTAAGTTTTTGGGTTAGAAAAACCCCCGTTGAATCAAATCCGGTAAGCTTGAAAAGTTCGCTTGCGCGGGTCAAACTACCCGGATCTTTGGCACTGTACTTTGCAATCACCTTAGACTTGAATGTACGCTTTGCTCCCCACAATTGCAGTTTGCAAATCTGCAAAAATCTGCACTCTTGCCCACAAAAATATTGTCCAAAAAAAAAAAAAAAAAAGAATATTTTTTTTTTATACACAAAAAAGAATATTAACCCGAATAACAAGAAAGAAAATACGCTACCGTTTCCCCGGCAACGGCGCCATTTGATCGCATGCTTTTGGCGTGTCGGATGTTCAAAGAATTAAAGTGTAACCGCGATCAGGACGGTGTCGCTATGCAGCTAGCCGGTGAGCACGGGTCGGTCCACAGGGAGATGGTGTTATCTTACCTTCTTGTCTTAGACGAGTCAATAAAGAATCTGTATGTATTTGGACTAACCTATGTGTATTATCTGCAAGTATAAAGTTGTTACGAAAATACGAGATTGTAAGCTAAGAAATCTGTACTCAAAACCTTTGAGCCGAGTCTTGACCAATTGAAGCTAAGCAATTGGCAACAACGTGGATTAGGGGATTTAAGCGCGGTATTCGTGGAATCCGGCTTATTTACCCTTATCCTTCCGTTCTTGTCTCTTGCTTTCGCCTCCGGCCAAACCGAACGCAACCGGTCGTGGTTAGGAATCACCGTTACCTTGTCAGGGTACGGTGCCTAACGGAGCGCTTGCGTATGGTTCGGCGGAGTTCAAATGGAAAATAACGGGAAAAGGAATTGGCAAAGAAACGTTAACTTACAATAACTTATTCATTCTTAACAACAACAATAATTACAACATTCACAAAATAAACAAAAGAGAACAAAAAGAAAAGAACAAAGAAAAGAAAAGATATAAGTATTAAAGTGCATGAATAAAATTGCATGAAATAAATTGCAAGTAATAAAAGAAAGAATGAAAAATGCAAGTAATAAATAAGCAAATAAAAAGAACACGGAAGTAGAACCCAAGCCAAGCATGTGCTCAATAGCCAACCCTTAAACTTGCAAGCTCAATGAAGAGGTTGCAAGATCAAGGGAAGGGTAGAGAACGCATGTGAAGTGAAGAACTAGTCCCGTGAGAAAATACGACCTTTGAGATCAATAACTAACCCTTAACCATTCAAGCTCAATGAAGAGGTTGAATGAGCAAGAGAAAGCAAAAATCTCAAAGGGGAAGAAGAAACACAAGAGAATGATACAAAACCCTCATCTTCATTAATCTCCCACTCAAAAGCTCTCACTACAATTTCATGGAAAAAGAATGAAGAAGAAGAAGAAAAAAGAACTAAAACTACAAAAGAAAGATGAACAAAGAATGCAAAGAATGACCCTTGGCTTTGGCAAGTTCTGCTGTATTTATAGGCAGGGAGTTAAAGTTCTAGGGCAACCAACAGAGCATAAATGAAGTACCCAAAACACCCCTGAAACACGACAGTGAGTGGGTCCCACATGGCCGCGGAACCGCGGCCAATACCCCCCTTTGGCCGCGGTTCCGCGGCCCTTTAGAGGTGTTGGGAAATGGGCTTTTTGGTGGTGGCCTGATATGCTGTGTGCTCCATTCTGGTATATGTGTTTTCTCATAATTGCTTCACGAAATTTCCAGAATTCTGCTGATCAAAGAGGTGATTGAAAGTGAATCTTTTGTCATGATTGCCTCGAGCTCCGCGTGGATTTCTTGGAACTTGTTGTTGCCATTGAGCCTTGTGCATGAAGGTGACATTGATTTGATATTTTGTCTTCCTAAACTGGTATCTGGCAACATACGGATGACGAGCGGAGACCGTGTTTTCTCAGTGGTTGGCAGGAACCCGGATTTTGTCGTGTTTTCCATAAATTTCACTGTTCAGAGCCGAGAACCTGTATTCTGTAAATGTGTAACAAACACGGATTAAAAGCACCTACCTATAAACACACGAGCGTAAGAATGGGCGGTATAAAATGCAATATTCTGATATGAACAGGCAGTACGACTGCTCCAAACCAACGCATCTATCTATGCTACACATGAATACCCAATAGCTACCAATCACTATGCCTTGACTTTGGCCAACAAACACAGCTTGAATACTATTGACGATTTATGTGAAACGACGGAGGGCTACGAATGGTTTTGGCGAAACCGTGAACGTAGAGAACTTGATATAATTGATGGAACGAGATAGCTTTTATAAGGAGTGGCTCAATCTCCGCATTTAAAAGTTAGTTTTGAAAAGAACCGAGTGGTTTTTCGAAAGTGTTCCAACGACTTAAACTTGGTTTATTATCTTGCATTAGTTCTTTTAATGCGTGATATTCTTGCATTAGTTCTTTTAATGCGTCCCATCATTTAATCCTACCATTG
Source organism: Agapanthus africanus (assembly GCA_030015575.1). NCBI lineage: Eukaryota > Viridiplantae > Streptophyta > Magnoliopsida > Asparagales > Amaryllidaceae > Agapanthus > Agapanthus africanus. Next base: position 230,147,611 of record CM057348.1, read on the forward strand.
CAGAAAATAACCAAAATATGACGTACGCTTATGCCATTCGCATTCGCCACGGGGTCCCGTCATCACCCGTTAGGTTACTTAACTAACGACAGAGCGGGGGCTGGGCTAGCGCGGCTGTAAAACATAAGCAACGCCTAAATAGTTATAAATATACAGCAATGATAGACATTACAGATCACAGATGAATACATTGGATATACTAGGAATCCGCAATCCGTTCGAGCATGCAACGAAAAGCGGATTACACGGTCGCGGTGAATAGCCAAAACCCCACCCAAGACCCCTACGGGTGCGGCAAACTACCCGCCAAGTACCCGGTAGTTTGTGCACCCCTCCATGGGTCTATCCTAGGAGCAAAAACAGTAAAAAGAATTATACAATGACGGCTACAACCCCGACCCGGTTGTGCGGCCATACAAATAATATTATTACATCAATTTACATATTACAAATGAATGAAAGAAAAACAAAAGCTCATCTCACATCCACCCCGGCTATTCACCCGCGACAGTCCAACACATTCATATACACATTCCAATATCAAACACAGATCACAGAGATGTATAACCCCGACTAATCGACTTATAGCGATTAGCCGACGTTCAATACATACAAACATCACAGATATAACCAACATAGTCAAAATGTAGTGAAGTTCGAAAAAAAATACGGAATTATAGGCCCCCAAAAACAAATTTCTATTCTGGAAAATCTGGGCACATATAATATATCTCAAAAATCCTAAAACCAATCCAAAGATACACTGCACCAAAATCGAGGCAGAGAGGAGACAAGACGGCCGCGGATCCGCGGCAACATAACTTGCTGTTGCCGCGGAAACGCGGTCGTTTGGTCAGATCTCTGGCTCGTTTTTGGTGGTTATCTTTAAAAAACCCTGAGATGATTTTAGGTGAATAACAAATTTTGTTTTGACCAGAAAAAAATTTAACAGAAACTAGGGTTTTTTAAAAGTTTGTTTTTTGGATTTTTCGGTTCCGAACTTCGTTACACTTCACTACCAAGCTAGTTTAAGTTTAGTTAGGCTCTGATACCACTGTAAGTCCACGTTGCGACCCCCGGTTCTTACGGGGAGGTGTAAACGGTATAAAAATCAAATTTATAGCGCATGGGGCAACATGGACTAACAAAGTTGGGATCTTTTCTAAACTAAACTAGCTATCATGCAAAGGAGAGTTAACTACTCGGCAAAGTGGTTATACCTAACTTGAACTCCTTCTTCTTGAAACCTTGTAGAGGTTGATGGTTCTTTTCTCGTAGCCTTCTTCCGTCAAAGATGGATCCACCTGAGGGTTCAACCTTCGGGCTCTTTCTCGAACTTAGAGTGAACTAGGATCTCCGGCTTGCTAAACCTTGAACCCTAGAAAGAGTAGAGAGTATCTATGGGGTGTTTTCTTTTCAAGGAGAGGGATTCTCAACACATGAGAAGGATTCTCCTTGAGCTTGAGGAAGAAGAAGATGAAATGAAGAGAGAGAATCAATATGATAGAATGAGCTCATTTTCCTTTTGCAACCATAACAAAAGGAAAAAGAATTATCTAATTAATAATAATAATTCAAAATGAAATAGTTGATGGTTGTATTTGGAATGACCACTATCATCACTTCATTAAATGAATGTAAGCTAGAATCAAGGAGTATCCTTGCAAAGCAATGATGATGGTCAAACATTCAACCATGGTCAACAAGTCAACCATGGTCAACAAGTCAACAAAATCAACCATGACACAATTTCATTTAATTACTATTATTAATTGATATTTCATAAATCCATTAGGGTTTGGAAAAAGACGACTGTCAACTGTGCATACGCACCCGTTCCGAAACCCTAATGAAAGACCTCTTGCTCCGCCTCAAACAACTGTGCATACACACCTGCATTCTCGTTCCGAGGAACAAGAATACTGAGAGATAAAAGCAACCCCAAAACATATACCAGTATCTGGCTCAAACCATAGCCTGCTAGTATAATCCGTCCGGACTCCAAACGTGCACAAGTGCGCGGATGAGAACGAACCATGCCGCAAAACCATGCGACCTCTACTCATTTTTGCCCAGAGGCAAATACCCTCTGTGTGGGACTCTAAAGACTCGACACTACGCTGGCAGTGGGTTTAACCACAGACCACAAGCGGCACTAGCTGTGCGTAACGGTCCCCAGGTAGATGCCGACAAGAAGGCTGACGAGGTGAACCCCATCTGAACTCCTACTGAGTCTGAATGTGACAGTCTCCGTACAGTCCGGTCTGTTCGTCTAATACATCGCATGTCAGGCCTAGGGGGCGGTAAAACGTCAGTCCCCTAATAGCGGTACAAGTCGTGTCGGAGTGAAGCCCAAAACACCCTGAGATAACACTGGAAGCCTACCAGTATATCTCGCTTGCCGTGGCCAGGACTACTCTTGTAATGGCTCTCCTAGACACAGCGCGATGTCAACCCCCAATACCGAGAGAGACGAATCCTGTCTAACCGTCACTGCCTCCAAGTGCTTCAGGACTGCACCCAACCATTTCCTGTTTGCACGACTCCTTTGAGCCGTGGTAGGGTAGTGATCAAAGTGCAGTGGGAACACACTCGAGGCGAAGTGCCAGTGTCAAGTCAGCGGACTAAGCTGTACTCATGTCACCTGGGAACTGATAACTGACGATAGGTATAATACCAACCTGTCAGTTCCCGACGAGTGTTCATATCAGAATATTGCATTTTATACCGTCCATTCTTACGCTCGTGTGTTTATAGGTAGGTGCTTTTAATCCGTGTTTGTTACACATTTACAGAATACAGGTTCTCGGCTCTGAACAGTGAAATTTATGGAAAACACGACAAAATCCGGGTTCCTGCCAACCACTGAGAAAACACGGTCTCCGCTCGTCATCCGTATGTTGCCAGATACCAGTTTAGGAAGACAAAATATCAAATCAATGTCACCTTCATGCACAAGGCTCAATGGCAACAACAAGTTCCAAGAAATCCACGCGGAGCTCGAGGCAATCATGACAAAAGATTCACTTTCAATCACCTCTTTGATCAGCAGAATTCTGGAAATTTCGTGAAGCAATTATGAGAAAACACATATACCAGAATGGAGCACACAGCATATCAGGCCACCACCAAAAAGCCCATTTCCCAACACCTCTAAAGGGCCGCGGAACCGCGGCCAAAGGGGGGTATTGGCCGCGGTTCCGCGGCCATGTGGGGCCCACTCACTGTCGTGTTTCAGGGGTGTTTTGGGTACTTCATTTATGCTCTGTTGGTTGCCCTAGAACTTTAACTCCCTGCCTATAAATACAGCAGAACTTGCCAAAGCCAAGGGTCATTCTTTGCATTCTTTGTTCATCTTTCTTTTGTAGTTTTAGGTCTTTTTTCTTCTTCTTCTTCATTCTTTTTCCATGAAATTGTAGTGAGAGCTTTTGAGTGGGAGATTAATGAAGATGAGGGTTTTGTATCATTCTCTTGTGTTTCTTCTTCCCCTTTGAGATTTTTGCTTTCTCTTGCTCATTCAACCTCTTCATTGAGCTTGAATGGTTAAGGGTTAGTTATTGATCTCAAAGGTCGTATTTTCTCACGGGACTAGTTCTTCACTTCACATGCGTTCTCTATCCTTCCCTTGATCTTGCAACCTCTTCCTTGAGCTTGCAAGTTTAAGGGTTGGCTATTGAGCACATGCTTGGCTTGGGTTCTACTTCCGTGTTCTTTTTATTTGCTTATTTATTACTTGCATTTTTCATTCTTGCTTTTATTACTTGCAATTTATTTCATGCAATTTTATTCATGCACTTTAATACTTGTATCTTTTCTTTTCTTTGTTCTTTTCTTTTTGTTCTCTTTTGTTTATTTTGTGAATGTTGTAATTATTGTTGTTGTTAAGAATGAATAAGGTATTGTAAGTTAACGTTTCTTTGCCAATTCCTTTTCCCGTTATTTTCCATTTGAACTCCGCCGAACCATACGCAAGCGCTCCGTTAGGCACCGTACCCTGACAAGGTAACGGTGATTCCTAACCACGACCGGTTGCGTTCGGTTTGGCCGGAGGAGAAAGCAAGAGACAAGAACGGAAGGACAAGGGTAAATAAGCCGGATTCCACGAATACCGCGCTTAAATCCCCTAATCCACGTTGTTGCCAATTGCTTAGCTTCAATTGGTCAAGACTCGGCTCAAAGGTTTTGAGTACAGATTTCTTAGCTTACAATCTCGTATTTTCGTAACAACTTTATACTTGCAGATAATACACATAGGTTAGTCCAAACACATACAGATTCTTTATTGACTCGTCTAAGACAAGAAGGTAAGATAACACCATCTCCCTGTGGACCGACCCGTGCTCACCGGCTAGCTGCATAGCGACACCGTCCTGATCGCGGTTACACTTTAATTCTTTGAACATCCGACACGCCAAAAGCGTGCCATCAAATAGCGCCGTTGCCGGGGAAACGGTAGCGTATTTTCTTTCTTGTTATTCGGGTTAATATTCTTTTTTGTGTATAAAAAAAAAATATTCTTTTTTTTTTTTTTTTGGACAATATTTTTGTGGGCAAGAGTGCAGATTTTTGCAGATTTGCAAACTGCAATTGTGGGGAGCAAAGCGTACATTCAAGTCTAAGGTGATTGCAAAGTACAGTGCCAAAGATCCGGGTAGTTTGACCCGCGCAAGCGAACTTTTCAAGCTTACCGGATTTGATTCAACGGGGGTTTTTCTAACCCAAAAACTTAACGGTACGTACTTTCCTAACACCTTCTTCTCAAATCCGACGCTTCCAATATACTATTCTTTTGCAGGATTCTTTGCAAGTTCGCTAGCAAACGCTAAAAATCGACTAACCCGTATTTGTTGCAGTGCTGAGCTTAAACTAAAAAACGATTGTTTTATTCTTTATAGAATTTTTTGAATTGTGCATTGCATCAATTAATACGGACTTAAGGGCAAGCGAACCCCACAACATACGGTAAAGGATTTCATCACCTTTTCCGTGGCCTACAAATCACGAACTTGCGCATAACGATTACCCGCACAAATTTTAAAAGAAATTAGACTTTAAGCCTTAAGGACTTCGCGCTCACTAGGAGAAGTTAACTGTATTTAGAAGCTTGCTTAACGGTATATTGTTTACGGGGTGTCTAGGAAAGTGTTAACGGCGAAACCGCCAAAAGAGAAAGGGTTATTTAATTAAGGAACTTCGCGAAAGCATTGGAAAACCTCCCCTTATCTCTGCACTTACCTGGCCTCGTGATCAGTGTATCTTAAGTCTGTTTCTCGACACAGTTTAACTTCGACAATCAAGTTCTTGAGCAGGTCTAGTTGACCTAGGTGAACCCTAGAACGATTAGGTGTGTGGTATTTTTGTGTCGTGATTATTTTTGTCCATATTCCTTTTGTGTATATTTCATTCTTTTGCTAACAACTAACTAAAAAAAATAAAAAATCAAATTCTTTCCCCCTCCTTTTTCTCTACCTTTCTTTCATTCTCTCTCTTCATATCATGGGTACCCCACCTCGCAAAACTCTTGCCGAACTTTGGTACCCACAACCAGACATTACCTCATACGGTTCTTGCTTTGGCCGAACTTCGAACGATCCATCCATGCCGAAAATTTCCTTGAAAGATCGGATAGACGCGTCTAGGACGAACAACTGGACCCCGCAATCCACTTCGTATCAACCGTTTCAAACATTCACCCCTTCTTGCGTTGATACACCTTTTGAAAATCCAGTTGCAACTCCGAGACCTATGTCTATTGCTGAACGTATTGAACAATCTCGTAGCCGATCTTTCACTCCTTTCACCACTTCAAATTCTTGGGATCAACAATTCCATTCACCTTCTTATCCCAATGTTGATCCAACTCCTGTCCAGCCATTCAATTCCTACCAATCCTACCCTACTTTTGCACCTTCCCTAGACATTGCTTCAGAACCGCCATTTGGGAGTTTCCAGTATCCAAACAACTTCGTATCTTTTACTGAAACCCCATCACAACCCATGTCTAGTCTAGAACAGTCATTGGAAGACTTTAGGGTAGCGTCAAGCCAACAGATGATGGATTTGAATGCGTCCATGGCCGCTCTCATACAACCTACTGACCCGGTAGCTAGTTTCCAGCTAGCTCCAAATTTTCCAATGTATGAAGAGGCGGTCGGACAGGCTGTGAATTTGAGTGGAGAGAGTGAGATGTACCCCCTTCCAAATCAAACCTACCCGTCCCAAATTGAATCCCACAACTCCTGTTTTGAAAGTCTATCGAGTATCCCACATGATTTATCAATTGAAGATAGAATGATGAATGAGTTGTGCGACATCGTAGTGTTTGATTTGCCCGATTGTGAAGGGTCCCTTCTAAGTGAAACCATACCTAATCCTTTTCACCTCTACACCTATATCTTAGAACCAGAATCGATTAATATCCATGCTTTTGATGAGGTGTCAGAGAGTTTTGATTTTCACTTGATTGAGGATATTGACGCCGGGAATATTTTGGATGATGAACCCGTAGATTTGGCTGAGTTTGTCTCTTCAAATCATCATCCCGAGTCTTTAACTGTTTTTCCCGAACTTCATATGCGTCTTGATATTGAAGAAAAATGCATGGATGAGCTAAATTTTGAGAAGAATATTGAGGATAGTTTTGAGGATGAACCAGTTTTAATTGATGAGTCGGATTTTCCAATTCATCATGTTCCTTTCATTGACTGTGTACACCCTCCCGAAACCTTAACCGATACCCTTCCTCAACCACTTCCCTCCATCCTTTCCATCGTTCCGACCTTGCAAGAACCCGTATCACTTACATTTCATATGTCTGGTTTACCAAGTTCGGCGTACCCATGGTTTCTTACGAATCTTGAGGGATTTGACCCAATCTCTCGACGGGTTAATAGATTAGCACAATCGCTGTTTACACATCACTCATCACAAATTGTGCTAATCTATTCACTCCAGTTACACCCTCAAGTTCGTACTCCGCTTCTTTTTCCCTTCCGCCATTCTTCTTCCTCTCATATACCGAGACCGTATCCCGTTTCTCTTCGCATACGGTCTCGCGTATTGTCCTTCTCTTTTCTCTACGCCTTTTTCCACCAACCTGTACATTATAGCGATAAAATCTTTGAATGGTTGGTGCTCACTTTTGGCCTGTGTAAGGCCTTGTATAGCTTGATACTGTTTTCTTTCCCCCCTAATCCTGAATTTCAACGCTTAACAGTGGAAACACTGTTTTACTTAAGTTTGGGGGGGACACTTTTTTTTGTATATATTTTTGGTTTTCTTTGTTGTCTATAATTTGTTTTTAGGGAGCGCCGGCAATTTTGACCCTCTTGGTATAGCCTGACAGTGAGGGCACTGTCAAGTTTGAGTTTGGGGGTGTGCTCGGTAAGATTTCTTCCTTCGCATTCATTTGTATATTTTGCATTTGCATACCTTATTAAAAACCCATAAAAATTAAAAAATTTCTAAAAATATAAAAACTTTTTTGTCGAGTTAGCTTGTGGAAGAACTCTGATTCAACATTCGACGGTTTTTGTTTGAAAAAATAGGAATAACTAAATCTTATGTTTAGATTTTGAAAACCTGAAAGATAACTCTCCTTTGAAGTTAACTATAGCTGATATACGTCTTTACATTACACTACACGTGTTGTGAGTCTTGGAAATTAGATGACAAGTCTTTTATGTTTAAAAAACTTTTAAATAGATAAATGATTTTCTGAGGATCAAATAGGTTTGTTCTGAAATAAGTAATATATCAAGAATAGTTTATGAAGTAAGTGAATATGAAGGAATGTTATTGATGCCTTAATTGGAACTAAGTCTGAAAAATAACCCATCTGAAACTTGATTGGAATGATTACACACCGAACCCACTAAACACGTCTTTTATCCAAAAAATAATTGAACTACCGGTTATATCTCCGTTCGTATTGAATCATCATGTTTTTCACGCCAAACTGTCTTTTGTTTTTGGACCTAGGTAACTTGAGTTATTAAGTCCGCTGGGGTGTTTCTACACCTAATGCCCTAAAACCAACTGGTTTGGGTGCATTGGCCCAAAGCTCGCTAAGAAGCCTAGAAAGTCCAGATAAAAACAAAGTCAAGCAAGTGTTCTCTCCGAGTTAAAATTCCTAACGGTTCTTTGTGTGAGAATAATCTTGATAAAAGACAGGCTTTTATAAAAAAATTTAACGGAGATATGAATGTTTTATTCTATGATAAAGACTATTGCACGTTCACAGAGGTGTGTATGAAATGAAAACAAGAAAAAGGTGGAGTGAAGAATAAGACCTAGTTTCCTGTTAGGGAAGATAGAAATTCTGAAGTTGAAACCTTACTGGAAAACGAAACTTGAAAATACTTAACTCTTTATAAAACTTATGTGATCCTTTTAAAATTGTTATCTGGGTTTTATTGTGCGACATGATGACTTTAATCGACCTTTCTTGAACTTAACGGCACTATTTGCACTACACGTAAAGACATATAAAACCTGTAGTTAAATAAGAAGCGAGGTGTGAAAAATAAAGGTTCGATGGTCTAGACTTAGGATTATAGAATTGTTATTTTCTAAAACAAAACTTTAGGGTTTGAATCTTAGTCATTTTACAAACTAGCTTGACGGGATTTTGTGGGTGTAATCCGCTGAAAACCCTCAGGAGACAACACTCCTCCTACTAGGGACACCTAGAGGTTTAACGGCTTGTTGCATGCGCTCAGTGCAATCGCGTTCCCTGCGAAAGTGCGGTTATCATTTTATTTTTGTGAATAATTGGTTTTGCTCGGGACGAGCAAAAGTTAAGTTTGGGGGTATTTGTTCATATCAGAATATTGCATTTTATACCGCCCATTCTTACGCTCGTGTGTTTATAGGTAGGCGCTTTTAATCCGTGTTTGTTACACATTTACAGAATACAGGTTCTCGGCTCTGAGCAGTGAAATTTATGGAAAACACGACAAAATCCGGGTTCCTGCCAACCACTGAGAAAACACGGTCTCCGCTCGTCATCCGTATGTTGCCAGATACCAGTTTAGGAAGACAAAATATCAAATCAATGTCACCTTCATGCACAAGGCTCAATGGCAACAACAAGTTCCAAGATATCCACGCGGAGCTCGAGGCAATCATGACAAAAGATTCACTTTCAATCACCTCTTTGATCAGCAGAATTCTGGAAATTTCGTGAAGCAATTATGAGAAAACACATATACCAGAATGGAGCACACAGCATATCAGGCCACCACCAAAAAGCCCATTTCCCAACACCTCTAAAGGGCCGCGGAACCGCGGCCAAAGGGGGGTATTGGCCTCGGTTCCGCGGCCATGTGGGGCCCACTCACTGTCGTGTTTCAGGGGTGTTTTGGGTACTTCATTTATGCTCTGTTGGTTGCCCTAGAACTTTAACTCCCTGCCTATAAATACAGCAGAACTTGCCAAAGCCAAGGGTCATTCTTTGCATTCTTTGTTCATCTTTCTTTTGTAGTTTTAGTTCTTTTTTCTTCTTCTTCTTCATTCTTTTTCCATGAAATTGTAGTGAGAGCTTTTGAGTGGGAGATTAATGAAGATGAGGGTTTTGTATCATTCTCTTGTGTTTCTTCTTCCCCTTTGAGATTTTTGCTTTCTCTTGCTCATTCAACCTCTTCATTGAGCTTGAATGGTTAAGGGTTAGTTATTGATCTCAAAGGTCGTATTTTCTCACGGGACTAGTTCTTCACTTCACATGCGTTCTCTACCCTTCCCTTGATCTTGCAACCTCTTCATTGAGCTTGCAAGTTTAAGGATTGGCTATTGAGCACATGCTTGGCTTGGGTTCTACTTCCGTGTTCTTTTTATTTGCTTATTTATTACTTGCATTTTTCATTCTTGCTTTTATTACTTGCAATTTATTTCATGCAATTTTATTCATGCACTTTAATACTTGTATCTTTTCTTTTCTTTGTTCTTTTCTTTTTGTTCTCTTTTGTTTATTTTGTGAATGTTGTAATTATTGTTGTTGTTAAGAATGAATAAGGTATTGTAAGTTAACGTTTCTTTGCCAATTCCTTTTCCCGTTATTTTCCATTTGAACTCCGCCGAACCATACGCAAGCGCTCCGTTAGGCACCGTACCCTGACAAGGTAACGGTGATTCCTAACCACGACCGGTTGCGTTCGGTTTGGCCGGAGGCGAAAGCAAGAGACAAGAATGGAAGGACAAGGGTAAATAAGCCGGATTCCACGAATACCGCGCTTAAATCCCCTAATCCACGTTGTTGCCAATTGCTTAACTTCAATTGGTCAAGACTCGGCTCAAAGGTTTTGAGTACAGATTTCTTAGCTTACAATCTCGTATTTTCGTAACAACTTTATACTTGCAGATAATACACATAGGTTAGTCCAAACACATACAGATTCTTTATTGACTCGTCTAAGACAAGAAGGTAAGATAACACCATCTCCCTGTGGACCGACCCGTGCTCACCGGCTAGCTGCATAGCGACACCGTCCTGATCGCGGTTACACTTTAATTCTTTGAACATCCGACACGCCAAAAGCGTGCGATCAACGAGTCCTGTCCAGTGTACTCGTAACCCAACGAGCACCCGTATACTATCTCCAGTACGACGTACTGATGGCTGTGGGACAGACCATCTCCCACACTGGGATGAGAAGCGCATACGCTAGTCTACTCCGGAGTATCGATGCCCTGTCTCGATAGTCCTGCGACTAGGGACCTGTATAAGGATGTGCTTATAGATTACCCAGCCCCCACTAGTGTGACTGCCATCACAACGCTGGTAATCAAGCAAAGATCCTAAGGGCTCCACTAATGCGTATAGGTGATATACTAAAATAAACACATGTACACATTGAAGTAGAAACAAACCAAGTATCATACTACTATATTGAGCAAGATTGTTTATACAAGGTGAATATCCAAAGCTTCCATTAAGTAATATACAAACCAGTATGATACAGTAATGGCCTCCTGGGAATATACACTAACAGGATGATCCCATATCCATTGGTGTTTGACATCAGAGATGATATACGGGTGCTTGGTGGAGACTGGGTACACTGGACGGACTCGCCGAGAACTCCCAGATGGTATTATACCTTACGTCAGATGGCAGTTCTCTGGTGACACTGGTACAGAGTAGACTGTTGACCCGAGATCGTCATAGAGTCTTGTGTGATTCCTACTGTGCTTTGATTTCCACCTTACCACGTCTAAGAGGGCGTGCAAAACGGTGGTTTTTGGGTACAGTCCCGAATCACAAGGAGGCAATGAGCGATAGGAGGGGATTCGTCTCTCCCGGTATAGGGAGTTGATGTTGCACTGTGTTCGATTGGCTATAACCGGAAATCCCTGGCCAGGGTTGCTGAGATTTACTGGTAAGTGTTACCAGTAGTTTCAAGAAATATTATAGACCTCATATCAACGCGACTTATCGAGCTATTGGGGTCTGACGTTTACCACCCCTAGGCAAGATATGCGACATATCAGACGACGAGACCGGACTGTACGGCAAGTGTTACAGGTTGGATTCACAGGAGTGTGAGCGGGCTTGCTCGTCGATCTTCTGATCGCTCAATACCCGGGTGGCCGTTACGTTTAGCAGACCGCTTGCGGCTTGTGGGTGTTTGATATGATCATCACCTGCTGCCGGCGTATTGACGAGTCTTTAGAGTCCTACACAGAGGTTTTCTGGCTCAAGCGAAACGAAATAGGAGCGCATATGAGATATGTGCGGGACCGAGAATAATGCGTGTATGTGATACCATATTCTATTCTCGCGATGAATGTATCGATTGGTTGTATGCGATATAACCTAGTTATCGAATCGAGGATTGATTCGATAAGTCGATACATTGGATATTAGTCGGTCATATGCGATATGACCGGATCGTTAAATCAAGTGTTGATTTAATGATTTAATGTATAATTATATATATTTGATATATTACTTTACATTAACTAGTATTGGTTCACTTAAGATTATTTTCTCACTTGAATGTGCACTAGATTGTATCTTGTTTGATGATACATGCAAACTTGGGTGTGTATGCTTTAAACCATGGTTTAGGTTAATGGTTAAGGTTTATATATAATTTATTTATTCATTATGGTTAAAATAAAATGGTGGCTTTCTTGTTTTATTCATGAAGCTTCATGAAGCTTTGAAAGTCTTTGCCATTTTTGTTTTATCCTTAACCTAACCATCAAACTAAACCCTAGTTTATTCTCTACATGAGTTAGCCTCACCCATGGTTGCATTATGATAACCATCAACTGATTTTGTTTTTAATTAATTCATTTTTCTTTTTCTTCTTCTTTTTCTTCTTCAAGGAGAAAGAAAAGAAAAGCTTGCTTCAAAAATGTCAAGTGATGAAATCAAGTGAGAAATTCAAATCCAAAGTGAACCCAATTCCTATTTCTTCATCCTTTACCACTTGCTATGCAGTATAGGGTGTTTTCTTCACAAGTTTCATGACTTGGTGAAGTTGGAGCTTGATCTTGTGCTGCCTCGACATAGATCATCTTCGGCATCGAAATCGACGACCTAGCCCGATCATTTCTTCGACGAAACCATCGCTAGAGTCCGGGATCCGATGATCGCAGCGGAAGGACATCATCACGGAGCTAAGGAAGTGGAGGACCGGATCTACAAAGGTTGTATTTTCGTTCACTCTTAGTTAAGTTGTTAACTAGTTGCTTGTTTCACCTTATTTCTGGTTAACGATCCGTATTAGGGTTTGTAAGCACATGATAAAATTAGAATTTGGCATGGTTGATGCCTTGTGAGACCTCATTAGTATGCCTAGGAACCCTACAGTGGTATCAGAGCCTAGCTAGAGCCTTAGGCAAAGTGTAGACGATATTAGAAGTCCGATCGAACCCCGAAACCCTAAACGGAACCCTTCTTTGTACATTTTTTTTAATTTTTGGTTTTTTGTGAATTAAAAATATGCAGAAAAATAAGCAGGTTTTTATATGAATTACTGTGCAAAACGTGGCCCTAAGTCGATCAAAGCGCCGCGGAACCACGGCACAAGCAGGCTTGTGCGGCGGTTCCGCGGCCGTACGGTCAGTTCTTTCTCTAAATTTTGCACAGTAATGTCACTATTTTATTCCTGAGTTTTCTGGGAATTTTTAATTTATATTACACTGTTGTGTTATCTGGGGTGTATTGGGATTCGATGTTTCGATCGGAAAGTTTAACTTCGTCTATGGTTTTTTCCGGATATTTTAGAATAAGTTAAAAAGGTCGACCGGATATAAATACCCACTTTTTCCCCTGCCGGAAAATTTCCAATTGTTGGATTTTTCCGTAGTTTAATGACGTTCTAAGTAGTGCAAGTAACGCGATGGTCCCTCTAGAAGACAACAAACCTTAACTCGATTATGTGACCGTCTTGAACTGCCCTTTGAACCTTAAGGTTTGGGGCAGTACGGCGTGCTACATGTGAGGCGTTGGCTTGACCCTTCTACGGCTGGACCGTTGGTACTGTGGCATGAAATGGATGTTTTTAGACTTATTTCATGTGTTGAGCTGTTTCGGGAAAACTTGGGTGTTCGACTGTTCGATCGGAAAGTTTAACATTCTCTATTTATCCGGAATGTGATACAATATTTGGAATCCACAAATAGTTATGAGATAACTGAATGAATGTTATAAACATAGCAGTTTAGTCTCACTTGATCGGTTGCCACGGAATTTTGATGCGATCAAAAATCCATCGCAATCACGTAGCGTACGCGGATACTCGCCAGTAAACTTAATAGATAGCCACGCCCCATAGCCCCGACCAAGTGACTGTAGGAGAACCCCGTCGCCGAAAGCATCCGTTCGGGTGCTCGCGGCAGTAGTGTTCCGCCTTAGTGCACTTTGTCGACGGTATCGGGGGTGCGGCCGCCTACTAAAGTTTGCGACGAGCATTCGATCAGTTTTTCGGGAATCTTGTTGGATTACCCGACTAGATATTGAAAAGTGTTTTCGATATAGAGACTAAAATGAGGGGTTTATAATTGTTAGGTATGTGATGTCTAAGGAATTCATTTGGTCAGGCATGCGATGTCTGAGGAGGTTGCGGATTCCAACTGTTGTAGTTTTACACTTTCTTTTCTGCGACCGTAAGTGTAATATTTGTTATCACCGGTTTCGTTGCTATATGTCAACGACAATTGGGATGGGCATATTTACTTACGTTGATGACATGTGATGTTATGTGTTGCTGGATATGTTATATTGGATCGTCGTGTTTGAATAGCCGGGGGTTTTATGTGAGATGAGTGTTTTTCATTTTCATTCATGTAAAAAACTTGTATGTAATATTCTTTTATTGGGGCACTTCCAGGTTGCGGATGTTGTCACCATTTGTATATTATTTACTTTTCCGCACTAGGATAGACCCAAGGAGGAGGGCACAAGTAACCGGGTTCTGGAGTCCAGTTGGAGACCAACTCGAGGAGTCGAGTCCGGGTCTCCTAACTCTAGAATTGATAGGGTTGCTTGCCGCTCTCGTAGGGGGCTTGGGGTGTGGGTTTGGCTATTCATCGCGGCCATGGAATCCGTGTTTTATACTGGCTCGTATTGAAAACACGGACGTCCTGGTATATCCAATGTTTCATATGATTCTTCTGCTGCGATATCTGTGATGTGATCATTTGATGTTCTGTGATAGATACAGTATATAGTATATATGATATATTATATAGGCGTTACTTATGTTTTACACCCGCGCTAGCACTGCCCCGCTCTGCCGTTAGTTACCTAACCTAATGGTGCACGAGGGGACATCGAGGTGAATGCGGATGGCATAAGTGTACGTCGTATTTATCTGTAATGTTTAGGTACTTAAATGATGAGACTTCATTAATGAGATTAATGAAAGTAAAAGAAACCTAAAGATGCTGTGGAATCGAATTTCAAAAATAAAACAGGTAGCTACAGTTCTTGCTTTGCACAGCGGTATATATGATATATCCTGCACCTTATTCGATGAGGAAAGGGCCGACGATCCTTTCACCAGGAGTGACCCCTTTAGCAATAACTGGCAGATGCTACACACTCGGTTTGTCTTTTGATAGCCTCTATAGTTTCTGCTTTGCACAGTGATATATATGATATATCCCGCACCTCATTCGATGAGGAAAGGGCCGACGATCCCTTCATCGGGAGTGACCCCTTTAGCAAAACTGGAAAAGCCTAAAAAACACTCCATTTTTAAATCATTTGATTCTACAACGATATCAAGTTCATTACGCAATAGGTTTTCAGAAAAACCTGTCGTAGCCCTCCGTCATTTCAGATAAGTCATGTTTAGTATTCGTGCTGCGTTTGTTGACCTTGTCAAGACGCAGTGTGCGGTAGCTAACCAGTATTTATCTGCTTATGCATATGATGCAGATTGGGATAGGGTAGTCATACGGCCTTGTTGACCTTGTCAAGGGTCGTGCGGGTGGGTTTGATTCAATCAAGAAATGACGGGTTGAACTTGACTTACGGTCTAAGGTTTGTTGACCTTATCAAGGTCATAGATCGTTTGGGGAAAAATATTATCGGGAATTTCAAGTGTTGAAATTTGCAATGAGATTGCATACCTTCTATGAGATAGTTGGATCCCGATACCCGCTACGAGTAAGAGTTACTCCTGGGAGAGTTTTACACATTACAATTAACCGATCAAGTAGGTGTCTAGAAAGGTGTTAACGAGGTTACACCTCTTGGAAAACGAGCTTTACATTAATTAGGTTCGTGCGAAAGCACGGGGGACCTCCCTCAAAGTACCGACACTGGCCTGGATGAAAGATTGGCAAACTTGTAGTGTGTAATTAATCCCGGCTAGTCTTTCCTTTTAGGGTTTGAAGGAAGATTTGATTAAAACAGTGGGAGCCATCCTGATTAGATAAAATAAAAAACCAATCTATTCTTGCAAGAGCGCACGCAGAGTGTTTTCTTCTCTCTCTCTCCAGGTAGCGACCATATCACGCCTTAATCAAGATAATAATACGGATATATTGACCGAACCTGCTTGTTATACTGAGCTGGGGAACGTTGGTCCCGCTCCAACTTATAATTGTTATAAGACAGAGCAGGAAATTGGGGATTACCAGAATTTTCGTGCCGCCCAAACGAAGAAAGTGCGTACTGATGCATCATCTTCGGGTGTGTTCATTACAGAGAACTGTTTCTCAGTATCCTTTACGTCCTAGGTATAAGATACCGGATAAGGATCCCGCATAAGTAATCTGTTACATGGGCTACAGATAGGTAGAGAACTGAGGACGGGTGATAAGTTTCATGAGACAGAAAACGGTGCAAGTGTTGCAGCCAAGTCTGTTGGTCACTGTCACCCTGTATTACCAATACATTGATTCTGAACAAATGCTATTAGATACCGAACCTGATATACAAAATCATATCAGTCTCTTTATTAGTAAAGAAATTATATAATTTTGTATTGTTGGATAATGTTTTGGAACATTTCCTATTTCAAAAGTTGATCGGTTCAGGCACGATATCTAAAAGCATTGATGTTCTAAATCGAACTACAGTTCTTAGTATATAGAACACACACAAGAGGAAGAGTTCAGAAATGAACAAATCCTTCTTGAGGTGTTGTAGACTAGGTCATATCAATGCGACCCGACTAGCTAAGTTGCACATAGATGCATATTTAAATATGTTTGAATTTACATCTTGTGAAAACTTGCCGGTCATGTCACAAAGATAAGATGACCATAGCTCTGTTTATTGGAAACAGAGAAAGAGGTAGTAAACTCTTGGGTTGATACATGTTGATGTATGTAGGTCCCCTGCCTACACTTGCCAAGATTGGTTCTTCGTACTTCATTACATTCTCTGATGATCTCTCAAGATTCAGTCATATGTTCCTGTTGAAACACAAGTCCGAACCTTTTGAGATATTCACAGAATATAAGTTACAAGTAGAGAACCAATACGGGTATAAGTATTATGTCCTTTGATGAGATCAAGGAGGAGAATACTTGTGCATAGAATTCCTGGACTATTCTAAAGGAGAATGAGATTCTCTCTCAGCATTACTCCTCCGAATACACCATAGCACGATGGTATATCGGGGCGGAGCAATCACACCCTATATGATAAGGTGTGCTCTATGATGAGTACTACTGAGTTACCTATTTCCTTTTGGGAGTTATGCACTTGAGAAGCTGCATACCTATTGAATAGGGTTCAAATCAAATCAGTTGCCTTCCACTTCATATGTGATATGGAAAGGAAAGAGTCTATATCTTAAGTTTGTTAAGATTTAGGGTTGTCCGGCCTATGTCTAAAAGAAAATTCCGGACAAGCTCGAGACAAGGTCAGTTATGTAGAACTGGAAAAGTTCCAGCTATACAAACTGCAACTGATGATTTGGTAGAACCAAAGGATACCAACGAACCTCAGCCTCTCCGCCGATCTAGTAGGGTTCCTCACCCACCTGAGAGATACTTCGGTTTCTCTATGACAGTGGGAGCGATGATTGCATCATGAGATGATGACCCAACTAGTTTCGAGCAGGCCATCGAGAGTAGGGACTCTATAAGAATGGCTGGATGCTTAGCGATCTGAGATGGAATCCTTATACACCAACAAAGTATGGACTTTGGTTGCTATATCTGAAGGGTTAAATCCCCATCAGGAGCAAGTATATCTTGAGAAGATTACTTGGAGTAGATGGAAAAGTTGAGACTTTCAAAGCTAGACTTGTTAAAGGTTTTCGTCATCGACCAGGTGTGGATAATGATGAAACCTTTTCCAGTGGCTATGCTTAAGTCCATCCAGATCCAATTTGCCACGGCTACATACCATGACTACGATATCTGGCGGTTGGGTGTCATGACTGCTTTTCTAAAATGATGTTTTAGAAGAGAGCTTCTGTAAGTACACAGCCAGAGGGCTTCGTAAACAGTGGGAGCAGCGGAAACGTGTACAAGATGCTTTATAGGATAAAGCAGGCATCGCGGAGTTGGAACATCTGTTTTGATGTAGTAGTCAAAGAGTTTGACTTCATCAAAATGGTAGATGAACCTTGTATATACAAAAAGGTAGTAGGGAGTATGGTGGCGATCCTCGTAGAGTACGTGGATAACATACTCTTGATAGGGAAGAAGTTTCCTATGCTTCGCTCGATCAATCTCCGCTTATCACAATGATTCTCCACATAGGATCAAAATGATACCTACTAAATCCTGGGTTTTGGATCTATGAGATAGATCTAAATGGATGTTAGGATTCTCACTAGTTGAAGTGAGATGGTATCAATTGATCCTGGGGAGAATCACTGGAAGTGTTCCAGGGTGATGAGAATGACTGAAAGTCAGTCACAGGCATTGTTTTTACCCTCAGTAAAGGGACGGTATGTTGGAAGAGTTCCAAGCTAGATACCGTGGCATACTAGACGATAAGGGCAGGATACATCGCTACTTAAGATGCTACCATAGAGGCTGTTTGGGTGTATATTAGTTCATGAGATGAACTTCGTTCCTCCCAGTGTAAGACAATGGAGTTGTGGCTTATGCCAAGGAACGACTATCCCATCAGTGATCCAGACATATTCTAAGGCAGTATCACCTGATCATGGAGATGGTTGATCTCCAGGGTGATCGAGGTTAGGCGAATAGACTCAGAGGACTACACGGCGGATCCATTCACGAAGGCCTTTTTCCCAGAGAGAGACTTTTATGGGATGGTTGAGTATGAGATACTACAACCACTGCTATCAGATGGCCCTAGTGCAAGTGGGAGATTGTTAGTTATATGTATGCCTTAGAGGCCATTGCTATACATAGGATGTATATTGTAGTGGATGCTTGGACATATATAGGGAGGACTTTCTTGCTCGACATGATAGTATGCTATCTGGTTGCTCTTTACCTTAACGTGTATACTGATTGTCTCTCTGTTACATGTTGGTAAAGCCCTCAGGATGTGTACTTGACTACCTAGACTATGATGCGGATCATACTAGTGGGGACATGGTAGTCCATAAATAAGTACATCCTTCAAAGTCCCTAGTCGTGGGTGTATCGAGACAGGGCATCGATATACCAGAGTAGACTAGCGTGTACCTTCTCGACCCATACAGATGGGCGATGGATGATCCCATATCCATTGGTGATTGACATCAGAGATGATATATGGGTGCTCAGTGGAGACTGGGTACACTGGACGGACTCACCGAGAACTCCCAGATGGTATTATACCTTACGTCAGATGGCAGTTCTCTGGTGACACTGGTACAGAGTAGTCTGTTGACCCGAGATCGTCATAGAGTCTTGTGTGATTCCCACTGTGCTTTGATTTCCACCTTACCATGTCCAAGAGGGCGTGCAAAACGGTGGTTTTTGGGTACAATCCCGAATCACATGGAGGAAATGAGCGATAGGAGGTGATTCGTCTCTCCCGGTATAGGGAGTTGATGTTGCACTGTGTTCGATTGGCTATAACCGGAAATCCCTGGCCAGGGTTGCTAAGACTTACTGGTAAGTGTTACCAGTAGTTTCTCGAACTGTTATAGACCTCATATCGACGCGACTTATCGAGCTATTGGGGTCTGACGTTTACCACCCCTAGGCAAGATATGCGACATATCAGACGACGAGACCGGACTGTACGGCAAGTGTTACTGGTTGGATTCACAGGAGTGTAAGCAGGCTTGCTCGTCGATCTTCTGATCGCTCAATACCCGGGTGGCCGTTACGTTTAGCAGACCGCTTGCGGCTTGTGGGTGTTTGATATGATCATCACCTGCTGCCGGCGTATTGACGAGTCTTTAGAGTCCTACACAGAGGTTTCCTGGCTCAAGCGAAACGAAATAGGAGCGCAAATGAGATATGTGCGGGACCGAGAATAATGCGTGTATGTGATACCGTATTCTATTCTCGCGATGAATGTTTCGATTGGTTGTATGCGATATAACCTAGTTATCGAATTGAGGATTGATTCGATAAGTCGATACATTGGATATTGGTCGGTCATATGCGATATGACCGGATCGTTAAATCAAGTGTTGATTTAACGATTTAATGTATAATTATATATATTTGATATATTATTTTACATTAACTAGTATTGGTTCATTTAAGATTATTTTCTCACTTGAATGTGCACTAGATTGTATCATGTTTGATGATACATGCAAACTTGGGTGTGTATGCTTTAAACCATGGTTTAGGTTAATGGTTAAGGTTTATATATAATTTATTTATTCATTTATTTATTCATTATGGTTAAAATAAATTGGTGGCTTTCTTGTTTTATTCATGAAGCTTTGAAAGTCTTTGCCATTTTTGTTTTATCCTTAACCTAACCATCAAACTAAACCCTAGTTTATTCTCTACATGAGTTAGCCTCACCCATGGTTGCATTATGATAACCATCACTTGATTTTGTTTTTAATTAATTAATTTTTCTTTTTCTTCTTCAAGGAGAAAGAAAAGAAAAGCTTGCTTCAAAAATGTCAAGTGATGAAATCAAGTGAGAAATTCAAATCCAAAGTGAACCCACTTCCTATTTCTTCATCCTCTACCACTTGCCATGTAGTATAGGTTGTTTTATTCACAAGTTTCATGACTTGGTGAAGTTGGTGCTTGATCTTGTGTTGCCTCGACGTAGATCATCTTCGGCATCGAAGTCGACGACCTAGCCCGATCATTTCTTCGACGA
Source organism: Agapanthus africanus (assembly GCA_030015575.1). NCBI lineage: Eukaryota > Viridiplantae > Streptophyta > Magnoliopsida > Asparagales > Amaryllidaceae > Agapanthus > Agapanthus africanus. The sequence continues at coordinate 230,168,288 of CM057348.1, forward strand.
AACCATCGCTAGAGTCCGGGATCCGATGATCGCAGCGGAGGGACATCATCACGGAGCTAAGGAAGTGGACGACCGGATCTACAAAGGTTGTATTTTCGTTCACTCTTAGTTAAGTTGATAACTAGTTGCTTGTTTTGCCTTATTTCTGGTTAACGATCCGTATTAGGCTTTGTAGGCACATGATAAAATTAGAATTTGGCTTGGTTGATGACTTGTGAGACCTCATTAGTGTGCCTAGGAACCCTACAAAACCCTAGGTAAGAAAAGAGAGGCTTCAAAAGAGAATTTAATTCTCAAAAGAGTTTAACTCTTAATAAAAAGAAAAGAACTTAGTTCTTTCTATGGTGGAGGATCTGCAAAGTGCACATCTCCCCATGAATTGAGAATTTAATTCTCATTGGGTTGAGATCCTGCCATACAGATCTAAAACATAGAGGAGGAATTGAGTTTTGAGAATTTAATTCTCACAGAATTATAGGAATTTAATTCCTTTGAGATAAAGTTAGGGTTTTAACCCTATATTATAGGAATTTAATTCCTTAAAAATGGACAGATCCAGGGTTTAACCCTAATTGAGAACTTAATTCTCTAAAACTCACAGGAATTTAATTCCCTTAAAAAAGAAATTAGGATTTCACCCTATGCCAGAATTTAATTCTTTACATATATGGGGAATTTAATTCCTACAGATAAGAAATTGGGGTTTAACCCTATCTAAGAATATAATTCTTCAGAAGAAAACAGGAATTTAATTCCTCTAAAGTTTATTGTTAGGGTTTAACCCTATGAAGAATTTAATTCTTAAAAGATGAACAGATCTTTAAAGCATACAAAGAACCAGAATCACGTGCTACCACGTGACCTCTGTAAAGACCTACAGAAAAGATCTTTGAGGCAACGCCTCACATGCCCCACGTGACCCCTGGAGCACACAGAGAAAAAGGAAAAAGAAACAAAAAAGAGCCCTAGGGCGTTCTCACGTGCTACCACGTGACCCCTAGGCTGAAGCTCTAATAGACAAACACCCAAATTCCTATCACGTGACGGCACGTGATACTTCAAAGTATTCAATACTTTTGACAGAGCAAAATAAAGGGAAGCAGGGCGCTCTCACGTGCTACCACGTGACCCCTCTTGCCTTACTGTTTAACACTAAATTAAAATCTCTGTATCCAATGTTAACACTGATTTGCTCTAGTGTTCAAACACTAATTTGAAAAAACTTTATTTGCAGTGTTTAACACTGAATTTTATTTAGTGTTTAACACTAATTTAAAATCTCTGTTCCCAGTGATTAACACTGATTTGCCTTAGTGTTAAACACTAATTTGAAATCTCTGTTGCCAGTGTTTAACACTGATTTGCTTTAGTGTTTAACACTAATTTGAAAGCCTTGTTGCTAGTGTTTAACCCTGACTATCTTTTAGTGTTAAACACTAACTTGCTAATCTTGATCTCAGTGTTCAACATTGTTGGTCTTTAGTGTTTAACACTAGCTTTAGCCCAATTGGCTAAGTTTCTAGAGACAAAGCCTCTCCTTCAATGAACCAACAGAAGGCCAATATTCCAAACATGATTGGACTTAGCCCAAGCTGGCCATAAGTCCTCAATTCAAACTTAACTGGGCTAATGGGCTCATAATATAATTAATCGATCTTGGTTCCAAATTGGGCCAAAGATCATTTAATCTACCTTGGTTTAAGGGTACATCTCTTCACTCCTTTGATACTTGGCGTTGTAATCCCTCAACGTCTTCAAAGAGGTGACGGGTCTCGATGACCACACATTGATACGGACTCTGGGGTCCTTAAACTCATGGACTATGATGTCCTTAACCTTGACCGGAATGTCTTAAAACTAACAACGGACTATGATGTCCTTAACCTTGACCGTAATGTCTTAAAACTAACGCCGGACTGTAGAGTCCTTAAACCCATGGACTATGATGTCCTTAACCTTGACCGCAATGTCTTAAATCTAACATTGGGCCGCAATGTCCTTAAACTACCTACGGACCGTAATGTCCTTAAACTACCTATTGATCGCAATGTCACTAAACTAAACAACAGGGCCCCCTTAATTGCGCTCTTGTTGGATCTAAACAATCCCGTTAAATTGATCTTAGTCTAAAAACTAGACTAACGTATCCTTAACAAATGTTTAAGTCGATCTTAGTCTCAAATGAGGCTAACGCATCCTTAAACTCAAACCCCAAAACCCAAATCTAAGATAATACGGATTTGGACTAGTCCACGCCCTACGGGCGACGACATAACTCAGTCTCCGTATACAATCCACGGGCAACCAAACACAAAACAAACACATACGACACGAAGTGATCATCTAGAGAAGGAGAAAGTTGTTACCGTAATGCGGTAGCGTAATTAACTGTAGGGGCTTGCCCCTGCAGGAAAGAGAGTCTCCACAATAAAAAACCCCTCAAGCGAGGGGGAATCTGATGAAGTCTGCTACATCGGACGCATCCATTTAAACCTTCGATATGCGGTGCCATAAATCAACTTGGCATCTTCGGAGAGGTAGACGGATAGCACCAATTAGCATCTGCCCCGAATTTCCGGCAAGACGTCCGTCCGTCGCGCCGTCTTTCTGAGGGGAACAGGGTAGAACTTGACATGTGACTTATGATTTGTTGGCCAAAGTCAAGGTCATAAGAGCATGGGGCAAAAATCCACATCGGGAGTTTCTAAAGAAACTGAAACTTGCTAGTGCTGCATACCATTTGGAGTGTGATGATTCTGGTAGGATTCCTTCAGTTTTATCACACGATGATATTTGGATCCCGATCATACTGTGAGTATATGCTATTCCTCGGGAAATTTCTCACTAAACGATCAATGCTATAAACTAAGTAGGTGTCTAGAAAGGTGTTAGCGGGGCTACTCCCCCAGGGAAAAGAAGTTATTTAATTAAGGAACTTCGCGAAAGCGTTGGAAAACCTCCCTTGAAGTACCAACACTGGCCTGGCTGAACGGTTAAGAAAATATTGTACGATGAGATTGATCCCGACTAATTTTTCCTTTTTGGTTTGAGGAGGAATTCGAGAAACAGTGGGAGTCATCCTGTTTAGACAAACTAAAAACCACTCTAAACTTGCAAGAGCATCATGCTAAAGTGTTTCTTCTCTCTCTCCTAATTGCAGCGACTAATCGTCATGACCGGACTTAAGTTATTACTAGATAAAAACATACTGACAGGGCCAAACTACAAAGATTGGCTCAGGAATGTCAAAATGGCAATCACTTATGACAAGCTGGGGTATCTTCTTACACCAAAGCTCCTCCTGTCCCAGGTCCCACCTCCAGCGTCGCGGATAAGGAAATCCGTAAGACCTGAGAGATCGACAGCGCGAAGGCCAAGTGCCTCGTGCTTGCCTCTATGGACAATGAACATCAGAGGAGGCACGAGAATATGGACCTTGAATCCATATTTCTCCATACAAAAGAACTGTATGGAGAGCAATCCCGTATCGCCAGATACGAAGTCTCGAAAAAGCTGTTTTCGGCGAGATTGGCCGTCAGATCATCGATAGCGGGACACGTGCTTTAGATGATTGGCTATATTGAAGAGCTCGCGGACCTTGGGACCACGTTAGAGAACCAGCTCTATACTGACTTGATTCTTCAGTCCCTTCCTTCCACTTACGCCCAGTTTATCCTGAACTTCAACTTGCAAGAAAAAGAAGTTGAACTTTCAGAACTCCTCAACATGCTGAGGAGTGCAGAGAGCACCCTACAGAAAGGTAGAGAAACATCCACTTTGTCTGTTAGATGACCTTCCTCTTCTAGGTCCAAGGCGAAAGCCAAGGGAAAGAAGAAGAAAACCCCCACCAAACCAAAGGGCGGTGGTAGTAAAGTGGAAACGAAGGAAAAAGCAAAGGCAACAAAGATAGCAGGGCAGCTTGTGGAAAAGGAAGAGTGCTTCTATTGTCATAAGAAAGGACACTGGAAAAAGGATTGCAGGGCTTGGAAGGCCAAGAACCAGGACCCGAAGCAAGTTGCGACTTCGGCTTCAGGTGTGTATGTTATTGAAAACTGTCTATCAATAAACTCTACTTCCTGGGTATTGGATACCGGATCAGGATCTCATATCTGTAATTCTTGCAGGCACTGAGAAAGCGTAGGGTTTTGAAGGCAGGTGATATGACCCTCAGAGTTGCAAACAGAGCTGGCATGGATGCTGAGTCCGTGGGGGACTATCACTTGGGAATGTCAGATGGACATGTTTTCGTTTTGCGTGATTGTTATTTTGTACCCAATGCAACTTGTAATATCATATCTGTATCTTTATTGTCTAAAGAAGGTTATGAATTTGCATTTGTAAGCAATGTTGTGAACATTCACCTTAATCACGTTTTGATTGGGTCAGGTACATTAAGCAATGGTATATACGTATTAAACCAACCACAGATTTTCAATGTCCAGAATACACACAAAAGAAAGTCTCCAGAAATCAATCATGCTTTCTTATGGCATTGTAGACTGGGTCACATCAATGAGAGAAGGTTGACGAAGTTGCATACAGAAGGATATTTGGATCCGTTCGAATATCAATCATATGCAACTTGTCAATCCTGTCTCAAAGGAAAGATGACAAAGACTCCGTTCACTGGACACGGAGTAAGAGCAATCGAGCTCTTGAGGCTCGTACATAGCGATGTGTGCGGTCCAATGTCTACACATGCGTGAAGCGGTTATTCTTACTTCATTACTTTTACGGATGATTTTTCAAGGTACGGATATGTCTTCTTAATGAAACATAAATCTGAAGCCTCTGGAAAATTCCAGGAATACAAGAATGAAGTAGAAAAACAGACAGGCAAAAGTATCAAGACACTGAGATCTGATCGAGGTGGTGAATACTTGAGTGCCGAGTTCTTGGATTACCTAAAAGAGAATGGAATTCTCTCTCAGCTTACTCCTCCATACACTCCACAACATAACGGTGTATCGGAGAGACGGAACCGAACCCTATTGGATATGGTACGTTCCATGATGAGTAACGCTGAGTTGCCGCGATCATTCTGGGGATATGCACTTGAATCAGCTGCATACCTTTTGAACCGAGTTTCATCTAAGACTGTGCCTACCACACCATATCAGATGTGGTGTGGCAAGAAACCCTATCTTAAGCACATTAAGACATGGGGATGTCCAGCTTTTGTCAAAAAGCAGCATGCGGACAAACTCGAGGCACGCTCAGTACAGTGCAAGTTTATGGGATATCCAAAGAACTCTAAGGGATATTTCTTCTATTGCAAAGAGGAACAATAGGTTTTTGTTTTTCGTCATGCCTGCTTCTTGGAAACTGAGTTTTTGGAAAATCAGATAAGTGGGAGCGCAATAGAACTGGAAGAAATTCCAGAAGCACGAGCTATTACTGAAATCTTGGAAGAACCAGAGGGTTCGAAAGAACAGGACATTCCTGCGCCGCTCCGCAGGAGTAGTAGGCAGTCTCATCCGCCCGAGAGATACTACGGTTTTCTCATAGACGGGGATAGAGAGGATTGCATCATTGATAGTGATGAGCCGACTAGCTTCCAGCAGGCCATTCAGAGCGTTGACTCGGTAAAATGGCAGGATGCAATGCGGACCGAAATGGAGTCCATGTACACCAACAAAGTATGGACTTTGGACGTTGCTCCAGATGGGGTAAAACCTGTAGGATGCAAGTGGATCTTCAAGAGGAAGATTGGTGTAGATGGACAGGTTGAGAACTATAAGGCTAGACTTGTTGCAAAGGGTTTTCGTCAAAGACCTGGTTTGGACTATGATGAAACCTTTTCTCCAGTAGCTATGCTCAAATCCATTCGGATCCTTCTTGCTATTGCTACCTTCCACGATTATGAGATTTGGCAGATGGACGTAAAGACCGCTTTTCTGAATGGAAATTTAGAGGAGTGTGTCTATATGGACCAGCCCGAGGGTTTCATTCAGAGTGGGAGCAGCGGAAAGGTGTGCAAGTTGCTTAAGTCCATTTATGGACTAAAGCCGGTATCGCGGAGTTGGAACATCTCTTTTGATGAGACAGTCAAAGATTTTGGCTTTATCAAAAATCCAGATGAACCATGCATCTATAGTAGATTTGTAGCAAGAACTGTCGTATTCCTCGTTTTATACGTGGATGACATTCTCTTGATAGGAAATGACATTCCTATGCTACAATCTGTCAAAGGGTTCTTGTCACATAGGTTCTCCACGAAAGACCTGGGTGATGCCTCTTACATTCTGGGGATCCGGATCCATCGTGATAGATCCAAGAGGATATTAGGACTTTCACAGTCTAGGTACATCGACACCATACTGAAAAGATTCAGTATGGAAGATTCCAAGCGCGGTAATCTACCAACTTGTCACGGGATCACCCTCTCCAAAGAGATGTCTCCCAAGACTGATTTGGAAAGGGATCGCATGTCTATTATACCCTACGCTTCTACGGTAGGCTCTATAATGTATACGATGTTGTGTACCAGACCAGATGTAGCTTATGCACTGAGTATGGTAAGCCGGTATCAGTCAAACCCTGGGGAGAAGCACTGGATAGCGGTAAAGAACATTCTCAAGTACCTGAGAAGGACTAAGGAGATGTTCTTGATGTATGGCGAAAAAGACCTCCAGATCGAGGCCTTTGCTGACTCCAGCTTCAAGAGTGACAAGGATGATTCCAAGTCCATGTCGGGTTATGTCTTTACCCTCAATGGAGGGGCGGTGTGTTGGAAGAGTTCCAAACAGGAAACCATTGCTGACTCGACGATGGAAGCGGAATATATCGCTGCTGCTGATGCCGCAAAAGAAGCCGTCTGGATGAGGAAGTTCTTGACAGAACTTCAGGTGGTTCCGTCCGTTGTTGATCCAATACCTCTATATTGCGACAACAACGGGGCTATAGGTTTAGCGAAGGAACCCAGGTCCCATCAGAAGTCCAGACACATCTTGAGGCGGTATCACCTGATCAGGGAGATCGTAGATCGCCAGGAGATCGAGGTTCGGAGGGTTGCTATGGAAGATAACACTGCAGATCCATTCATGAAGGCCTTACCCCAGACTCAGTTCGAGCGGCCGATCGAGATGATAGGTCTTCGATACGCAAGTACATGGCCTTAGTGGAAGTGGGAGATTGTTAGTGTATATGCCCTAGAGGCCATTACTGTATCATACTAGTTTGTATATTACTTGATGGAAGCTTGGGATATTCACAGTTGTATAGACAATCTTGCACGAAATGGTAGTATGCTACTTGGTTTGTTTCTACTTTAATGTGTACATGTGTTTCTTTTAGCATATCACCTATACATATTAGTGGAGCCTTTAGGATCTTTGCTTGATTACCAGCGTTGTGATGGCAGTCACACTCGTGGGGGCTGGGTAATCTACAAGCACATCCTTATACAGGTCCCTAGTCGTAGGACTATCGAAACAGGGCATCGATACTCCGGAGTAGACTAGCGTATGCGCTTCTCATCCCAGCAGGGGAGACGGTCTGTCCCACAGCCGTCAGTACGTCGTACTTGAGATAGTATGCGGGTGCTCGTTAGGTTACGAGTACACTGGACAGGACTCGTCGGGAACTGTTGGTTGGTACTATACCTATCGTCAGTTATCAGTTCCCAGGTGACATGAGTACAGCTTAGTCCGCTGACTTGACATTGTCACTTCGCCTCGAGTGTGTTCCCACTGTGCTTTGATTACTACCCTACCACGGCTCAAAGGAGTCGTGCAAACAGGTAGTAGTTGGGTGCAGTCCCGAAGCACTTGGAGGCAGTGACGGTTAGACAGGATTCATCTCTCCCTGTATTGAGAGTTGATATCGTGCTGTGTCAAGGAGAGCCATTACACATAGTCGTCCCTGGCCAGGGAAAGCGAGATATACTTGTAGGTTTCCAGTGTTATCTCAGGGTGTTCTGGGCTACACTCCGACACGACTTGTACCGCTATTAGGGGACTGACGTTTACCGCCCCCTAGGCCCGCCATGCGATATTCTCAGTCAAACAGACCGGACTGTACGGAGACTGTCACATTCAGGCTCAATAGGAGTTCGGATGGGTTTCACCTCATCAGTCTTCTTATCGGCATCTACCTGGGGGCCGTTACACACAGCTAGTGCCGCTTGCAGTCTGTGGTTAAACCCACTGCCAGCGTAGTGTCGAGTCTTTAGAGTCCCACACAGAGAGCTATTCTCCTTTGGGCAAAACAGAGTAGAGGTCGCATGGTTTTGCGACAGGGTTCAGTCACATCCGCGCACTTTTGCACGTTTGGTGTCCGGGCAGTTATTACTAGCGGGCTTTGGTTTAAGCCAGATCCTAGTATACGTTTTGGGATTGGTTTTATCTCGTTTGTATTCGTGTTCCTCAGAACGCGAATGCGGGTGTGTATGCACGGTTGACCGAGACAGAGGCAGAGGATTCTCATTAGGGTTGTTGACTGTTGACTTTTTCTAAACCCTAATAAGAATAAGAAATATGATTAATATTAATATTAATTAAGTATTATTGTGCCATGGTTGGGTTGAAAGTTTGACTTTATTGACTTGTTGACTTTGTTGACCGGTTGACTAGTTTGGACTTGTTGACCATCATCATTACAATGGCTATCATTTGATGGCTATGACTTTTGCTTGCTTGCTTGTTCACAAAATGCATAAATGCATGAAATGATATTGCCATTGAAATGAACCATCACAAAATACTTGATTACTATTATTATTATGATTATTTTGGTTTTTTTGAGCATGGTTGCAAAAGTCTTCACTCATTCTATCATATTGATTCTCTCTCATCCAAGCTCTCCCTCTTCCTCTTCCTCTTCCTCTTGCTCATGGTTCTCTTGTCTCATGAGTTGAGAAACAAGAACCATTAAGATAAAACCCTAAAACACTTCTCTACTCATCCTAGAGTATAAGGTCTAGCAAGCCAAGTATTTTAGTTTCCTCTAGATTGAGGTTGGAGCCAAAGGTAGAAGCTTTCGGGTGGATCCATCTTCAGCACAAGGAGACGACGAGGTGAGGCCGATCCGACCACCACAAGGAGTCGAAGAGAAGGAGTTCAACTTTAGGTATAACCCCTAACATAGTAGCTAAACTCTTAGTTAGGTTGTTAGATAGTTTGCTTAGCAAAGATCCGGTTTTTGAGTCCATGTTACCTCCACCGAAAAATCGTTTTTCACCATTTCCGCAACCCCGAAAGAACCGGGGACCAGTAACGTGGACTTACAGAATCCGTTCGAACTTTCATCTTATGAAACTTGCCAGTCATGTCTCAAAGGCAAGATGACCAAAACTCCGTTTACAGGACACGGAGAAAGAGTTACGGAACTCTTAGGACTGATACATAGTGATGTATGCGGTCCCATGTCTACACATGCCAGGAATGGTTTCTCGTACTTTATTACATTCACTGACGATCTCTCAAGATTTGGTCATGTGTTTCTGTTGAAACACAAGTTTGAAGCTTTTGAGAAATTCAAAGAATATAAGCATGAAGTTGAAAACCAGACGGGTAAAAGTATTAAAATCCTTCGATCTGATCGGGGAGGAGAATACTTGAGCACGGAATTCCGTGACTATCTAAAAGAGAATGGGATTCTCTCTCTGCTTACTCCTTCGTATACACCACAGCACAATGGTGTATCAGAGCGGAAGAATCGCACCCTATTGGATATGGTGCGCTCTATGATGAGTACTGCTGAGTTGCCTATTTCCTTTTGGGGATATGCACTGGAGACAGCTGCAGACCTATTGAATATGGTTCCCACCAAATCTGTGCCAACCACTCCGTATGAGATATGGAAAGGAAAGAGACAATATCTTAATTATGTTAAGATGTTGGGTTGTCCGGCATATGTGAAAACACAAAATCAGGACAAGCTCGAGGCAAGGTCTTTTTTGTGTAAGTTTATTGGATATCCCAAACATTCGCTAGGGTATATCTTCTACCACACCGAGGAACAAAAAGTGTTTGTTTCTCGACATGCCACCTTTTTAGAAAAGGAATTTCTTGAAAAAGAAATTAGTGGCAAGGAGGTAGAACTGGAAGAAGTTCCACTTACATAAACTACAACAGAAGATTTGGTAGAACCAGAGGATTCGATAGTTCCCAACGAACCTCAGCCTCTCCGTCGATCAAGTAGGGTTCCTCATCCACCTAAGAGATACTACGGTTTTCTCATTGATGGTGGGAGCGAGGATTGCATCATGGAAGATTATGACCGAACTAGCTTTGAGCAGGCCATCACAAGTGAGGACTCTGTGAAATGGCTAGATGCAATGCGATCTAAGATGGAATCCATGTACACCAACAAAGTATGGACTTTGGAAGTTGCTCCCGAAGAGGTAAAACCTATTGGGAGCAAACGGATCTTTAAGAAGAAACATGGTGTAGACGGAATAGTTGAGACTTTCAAAGCTAGACTTGTTCCAAAAAGTTTTCGTCAACGATCAGGTGTGGATTATGATGAAACCTTTTCTCCAGTGGTTATGCTTAAGTCAATTTGGATCCTACTTTCCATCGCTGCATACCATGACTATAAACTCTGGCAAATAGATGTTAAGACCGCCTTTCTAAATGGTGATTTAGGAGAGAGCGTGTACATGACTCAGCCGGAGGGCTTCGTAGACAGTGGGAGCAGCGGAAAAGTGTCCAAGCTGCTTAAATCAATCTACGGGTTGAAGCAGGCATTGCAGAGTTAGAACATCTGTTTTGATGAGGTAGTCAAAGAGTTTGACTTCATCAAAAATGTAGATGAACCTTGTATATAAAAGAAGGTCGCAAAGAGTATGGTCGTCTTCCTCGTATTGTACGTGGATGCCATACTCTTAATAAGAAATGATGTTCCTTTGCTGCACTCGGTCAAGCTCTTCTTATCACAAAGATTCTCAATGAAATATCTAGGTGATGCCTCCTACATCTTGGGGATTAAGATCTATAGAGATAGATCTAAACGGACACTGGGATTGTTCCAATACAGGTTCATTGACACCGTACTAAAGAGGTTTAGTATGGAAGATTCCAACCGTGGGAATATACCTACGATCTCAGGACTCACTCTCTCCAAAGAGATGTCTCCCAAGACTGATTTGGAGAGAGCTCGCATGCAAAGGATACCCTATGCTTCGGAAGTAGGCACTATCATATACGCGATGTTATGTACCAGACCCGATGGAGCGTACTCAGTAAGTGTACTGAGTAGGTATCAAGCAGATCCAGGAGAGAATCACTGGACAGCTGTGAAGAACATTCTCAAGTATTTGAAAAGGACTAAAGAGATGTTCTTGGTGTACAGTAACGGTGAACTCCAAGTGGAGTCCTTTTCCGACTTGAGCTTCCAGAGTGATAAGGGCGACAGTAAGTCGGTCTCAGGTTTTGTCTTTACCCTCAATGGAGGGGCGGTGTGTTGGAAGAGTTCCAAGCAAGACACCGTTGCAGATTCGACGATGGAGGCTGCATACATCGCTGCCAACGATGCTGCCAAAGAACCTGTCTGGATGAAGAAGTTCATTGCTGAGCTTAGTGTGGTTCCATCCATTGAGCATCCAATACCAGTGTATTGTGATAACAATGGAGCGGTGGCTTTGGCCAAGGAACCCAGGTCCCATCAGAGATCCAAACATATTCTGAGGCGGTATCACATGATCCGGGAGATAGTTGATCGCCGGGAGATCGAGGTCAGGAGATTTGACACGAAGGACAACTTAGCGGATCCACTCACAAAGGCCCTCTCTCAGACACAATTTGAGGGACTTTTTAGGATGTTGGGTATGAGATACTACAACATATGGCCTTAGTACAAGTGGGAGATTGTTAGTTATATGTATGCCCTAGAGGCCATTATTGTACATATGATGTATATTATAGTGGATGCTTGGATATATATAGAGAGGACTTTCTTGCTTGACATAATAGTATGCTATCTGGTTGTTCTTTGTCTTAACATGTAGACTTGTATTGTGATACTGTCTTGCTCTCACATGTTGATAAAACCCTTAGAATATGTACTTGACTACCAGGACTATGATGGAGATCATACTAGTGGGGCCAGGGTAGTTCACAAGTACATCCTTTAATTGTTCCTAGTCAAGGGAATATCGAGACAGGGCATCGATATTCCAGAGTAGACTAGCGTATACGCTTCTTGACCCATATGATGGGCGATGGATGATCCCACATCCATTGGTGTTTGACATCAAAGATGGTATACGGGTGCTCAGTGGAGACTGGGTACACTGAACAGGACTCGCCAAGGACTCCTATGTGGTAGTATACCTATCGTCAGATAGCAGTCCTCTAGTGACACTGGTACAGGTTAGTCTGTAGACCCGAGATCATCATAGAGTCTTGTGCAGCTCCCACTGTGCTTTGATTTCCTTACTACCATGCTCAAAGGAGACGTGCAAACAGGTGGATTTTGGGTACAGTCCCGAGTCGCATGGAGGCAATGAGTGATAGGAGGGGTTTCGTCTCTCCCGGTATTGGGGGTTGATGTTGCGCTATGATCGATTAGCTATAACTGGAAGTCCCTGGCCAGGGCTGCTGCCGAGATTTACTGATAAGTGTTATCGGTAGTTTCTCGAACCGTTATAGACCAGACATCGGCATGACTTATCACGTTACTGAGGTCTGACGATTTCCACCTCTAGACATGATATGCAACATATCAGACAAAGAGACCGGACTGTACGGTAGTGTTACTGATAGGCTTCATGGAGACTATGGACAGGCTTACTTGTTGATCTTTATATCGCTCAATACCCGGGTAGCCGTTACGTCCAGCTAGTACCACTGACGGCTTGTAGGTAACTGATATGATCATCACCTACTGTTGGCGTATTGACGAGTCTTTAGAGTCCCACACAGAAGTTCCCAGATTGTCAAATTAATTGTTGATTCGATAATGTGATATACAGATAAATGATATTAGTCAGTCATATATGATATAACCAGATTATTAGATCTAGTGTTGATTTAATAATTTGATATATATTATATATGATATAATTATATCATAACTAGTAGCATTAGCTTACTAATTATTCTTCATTATGTATATATTAATATATATGATATATATATATATATATAATAATGAAGCATGGCATATAAATTTCTGTTTTGTGAAAATAGTAATGAGGTGGAAAGTTGAAGCATGGTTGCAAACATGGGATTAACTTTAGTTTATTCATCTTGACTCACTATTCAAGCATGGTTGCAATTTTATATTGCATAATTTCATGCTTGAATGAGTGAGGGGTCAAGACTTGGCATTGATTCTAGCTCATTCTGAACACTTCGCCAATTTTCTTGAGTTGCTCCCATGGTTGCTCTCTAGCTTTTTCTTCCTCCTCTTGTCATGGCTCAAGCTTCAACCTTCACATGTGATGTGAATCATGAAGCTTGAACACAAACTTGTGAGCTCATAACATTCCTTACTTCATCATCCTACACTTGACTAGCGATCAAGTGTAGCGTGTTTCATATGCTAAAGAGTTTAGTGTAAAGGTAGCATGAGTTGGAGGGACTTCGCGTGGATCATCTTCGGCACGAAGGTCATCGGAGGAAGCTCGTTTAAAGTCTTAAGAGAAGCCTAGTGGAGTCGCGGGACTAGTACACGGAGCAAGTGAAGACAAGGACCGTCTACAAAGGTTGTATTCTTGTTCTCTAGATGTGAAGTAGTTTACATTTGGTATTGTCTAAATCTCTAGTTAAAGATTCTAGAATTAGGGTTGTTTAGCATGATAATTTTTTGAAAATGGCATGTACGATGCCTCCCGAAACCTTGCTGTCTTGCTAGGGAACCTTACACACACTAGTATACTCTGGAATATCGATGCCCTGTCTCGATATCCCCTCGAATAGGAACTGTTAAAGGATGTGCTTGTGGGCTACACAAGCCCCACTATTATGATATGCATCATAGATCTGGTAGTCAAGTCAACGTCCAAAAGTTTTTATCAACATGTATCAGAGAGACAGTATAACAATACAAGTGTGCATGCTAAGATAAAGAGCAACCAAATAGCATACTATAATGTCGAGCAAGAAAGTCTTATATATGTGTGTGTGTGTGTGTGTGTGTATGTGTGTGTGTGTGTGTGTGTGTGTCCAAGCATCCATTATATGATACAATAATGGCCTCTAGAGCATACATATTCCTAACAATCTCCCACTTGCACTAAGGGCAGATGTTATAGTATCTCATACCCAACATCCCAAAAAGTCTTTCAAACCGCATCTGTTAGTTATATGTATACCCTAGAGGCCATTACTGTACATATGATGTATATTGTAGTGGATGCTAGGACGTATATAGGGAGGACTTTCTTGCTCGACATGATAGTATGCTATCCGGTTGCTCTTTACCTTAACGTGTATACTGATTGTCTCTCTGTTACACGTTGGTAAAGCCCTTAGGATGTGTACTTGACTACCTGGACTATGATGCAGATCATACTAGTGGGGACAGATAGTCTATAAGTACATCCTTCAAAGTCCCTAGTCGTGGGTGTATCGAGACGGGGCATCGATATACCAGAGTAGACTAGCGTATACCTTCTCGACCCATACAGATGGGCGATGGGTGATCCAATATCCATTGGTGTTTGACATCAGAGATGATATACGGGTGCTCAGTGGAGACTGGGTACACTGGACGGACTCGCCAAGAACTCCCAGATGGTATTATACCTTACGTCAGATGGCAGTTCTCTGGTGACACTGGTATAGAGTAGTCTGTAGACCCGAGATCGTCATAGAGTCTTGTGTGGTTCCCACTGTGCTTTGATTTCCATCTTACCACATCCAAGAGGGCGTGCAAAACGGTGGTTTTTAGGTACAGTCCCGAATCACATGGAGGCAATGAGCGATAGGAGGGGATTCGTCTCTCCCGGTATAGGGGGTTGATGTTGCGCTGTGTTCGATTGGCTATAACCCGAAATCCCTGGCCAGGGTTGCTGAGATTTACTGGTAAGTGTTACCAGTAGTTTCTCGAACTGTTATAGACCTCATATCGACACGACTTATCGAGCTATTGGGGTCTGACGTTTACCACCCCTAGGCAAGATATGCGACATATCAGACAATCAGACCGGACTGTACGGTAAGTGTTACTGGTTGGATTCACAGGAGTGTGAGCGGGCTTGCTCGTCGATCTTCTGATCGCTCAATACCCGGGTGGCCGTTACGTTTAGCAAACCGCTTACGGCTTGTGGGTGTTTGATATGATCATCACCTGCTGCTGGCGTATTGACGAGTCTTTAGAGTCCTACACAGAGGTTTCCTGGCTCAAGCGAAACGAAATAGGAGCGCATATGAGATATGGGCGGGACCGAGAATAATGCGTGTATGTGATACAGTATTTCATTCTCGCGATGAATGTATCGATTGGTTGTATGCGATATAACCTAGTTATCGAATCGAGGGTTGATTCGATAAGCCGATACATTGGATATTAGTCGGTTGTATGCGATATGACCGGATCGTTAAATCAAGTGTTGATTTAATGATTTAATGCATAATTATATATTTTATATATTACTTTGCATTAACTAGTATTGGTTCACTTTAAATGGTTTTTCTCACTTGTTCGTGCACATTGTATATGTGATATATTTTCGTGCACAAGTTTGTATCATGTTTGATGATACATGCTTATTTGGTTAAGTGTAAAGAACTAAACCATGGTTAAATTGATGAATAGGGTTTTCTTTTTCTTAATCATTTATTTATTTATTTATTTGGAAAAGATTAGAAATGAAATGGTTGCAAGTTTTGTTTTTTCTTTGAAGCTTCATGAAGCTTTGACTATGTGACCATTTTGTCTCATGCTTAACCCTAACCACTTCATTTAACCTTAGTTTAGTCTCTACACTTGACCATGGTTATTATGATGATAAGTATTCTTTTTATTATTCTTTTTGAATAACTTATCATAATATTATTATCTTCTTCTTCTTCTTCTTCAAGATGAAGAACCTTGATTCCATCAATGGTGATTGATGAAAATGAGTGAGAAATCCAATTCCAAAGTGAACCCACTTCCTATTTCTTCATCCTCTACCTCTTGCCAAGTAGTATAGGGTGTTTCCTTCACAAGTTTTCATGGCTTGGTGAAGGTGGAGCTTGATCTTGTGATGCCTCGACGTAGATCATCTTCGGCATCGTCGTCGATGACCTAGCCCTCTTTTTCTCCGATGAAGCCGACGCTAGAGCCCGAGTTTCCATTTGGACAGCGAGGAGACTTCATTGCGGAGCTATGGAGGTAGAGGACCGAATCTACAAAGGTTGTATTTCCGTTCACTTAGATAAAATGTTAACTAGCTTCTTTGTTTCGCCTAAACTTCTAGCCAACGATCCGTATTAGGGTTTCTCGGCACCCGTAAAATTTGAAATTGGCATGGTTGATGCCTTGTGAGACCTCATTAGCGTGCCTAGGAACCCTACAGTGGTATCAGAGCCTAGCTAGAGCCTTAGGCGATGCGTAGACGAAGTTTGAAACCCGAACGAACCCGAAACCCTAACACAAACATGCTCTCTGGACTTTTTCCAAAATCTGGAGTTTTTCGATATTAAAAATATGCAGAAAAATCAGCAGGAAATTCTAAGGGTTTCTGTAAAATTAGTGTGCCCAATTCCATCAATGCGCCGCAGTTCCGCGGCACGAGCATGGCTCGTGCGGCGGTTCCTCGGCCATTTTGTCTTATGTGGCATCGAATTTTGCACAGTAATTCATAATTTGCAGTGCTGGTTTTCCTGGGAATTTTTAATATTTTTTCAAGAGTTGAATTTTCTGGGTTGTTTTGGGGATTCGAATGTTCGATCGGATTATCAAATTTTGTCTGTGTGGCTTCCGGATAATTTTTGAACATGTTAAAAAGTTCGACCGGATATAAATACCCAACTTTTCCCCTGCCGGAAAATTTCCAAGTGTTGGATTTTTCTGAGGTTTAAAGACGTTCTAAGTAGTGCAAGTAACGCGATGGTCCCTCTAGAAGACAACAAACCTTAACTCGATTATGTGACCGTCTTGAACTGCCCTTTGAACCTTCGGGTTTGGGGCAATACGGCGTGCCACATGTAAGGCGTTGGCTTGACCCTTCTACGGCTGGACCGTTGGTACTGAGGCACGAACTGAATGTTTTTAGACTTATTTCATGTGTTGATCTGTTTCGGGAAAACTTGGGTGTTTGACTGTTCGATCGAAAAGTGTAACATTTTCTGTTTATCCGGAATGTGATACAATAATTGGAATTCACAATGAGTTATGAGATAACTGAATGAATGTTATAAACATAGCACTTTAGTCTCACTTGATCGGTTGCCACGGAATTTTGATGTGATCAAAAGTCCGTTGCAATCACGTAGCGTACGCGGATATTTGCCGGGTAAACTTAATAGACAGCCTCACTCCATAGCCCCGACCAAGTGACTGTAGGAGAACCCCGTCGCCGAAAGCATCCGTCCGGGTGCTCGCGGTAGCGGTGTTCCGCCTTGGTGCACTTCGTCGACGGTATCGGGGGTGCGGCCGTCTACTGAAGTTTGCGACGAGCATTCGATCATGATGTCGGGAATCTTGTTGAATTGCCCGACTTGATATTGAAAAGTGTTTTCGATAATGAGACTAAAATGCGGGGTTTATAATTGTTAGGCATGTGATGTCTAAGTAATTCATTTGGTCAGGCATGCGATGTCTGAGGTGGTTGCGTATTCCAACTGTTGTAGTTTTACACTTTCTTTTCTGTGACCGTAAGTGTAATATGTGTTATCGCCGGTTTCGTTGCTATATGTCAACGACAATTGGGATGCGCATATTTACTTACGTTGATGACATGTGATGTTATGTGTTGCTGGATATGTTATATTGGATCGTCGTGTTTGAATAGCCGGGGGTTTTTATGTGAGATGAGTGTTTTTCATTTTCATTCATGTAAAAACTTGTATGTAATATTCTTTTATTGGGGCACTTCCAGGTTGCGGATGATGTCACCTTTTGTATATTATTTACTTTTCCGCACTAGGATAGACCCAAGGAGGGGAGCACAAGTAAACGGGTTCTGGAGTCCAGTGGGAGACCAACTCGAGGAGTCGAGTCCGGGTATCCTAACTCTAGAATTGGTAGGGTTGCTTGCCGCTCTCGTAGGGGTCTAGGGGTGTGGGTTTGGCTATTCATCGCGACCGTGGAATCCGTGTTTTATACTGGCTCGTATTGAAAACACGGACGTCCTAGTATATCCAATATTTCATATGTTTCTTCTGCTGTGATATCTGTGATGTGATCATGTGATGTTCTGTGATAGATACAGTATATAGTATATATGATATATTATATAGATGTTACTTATGTTTTACACCTGCGCTAGCCCTGCCCTGCTCTGCCGTTAGTTACCTAACCTAACGGTGCACGAGGGGACATCGAGGCGAATGCGGATGGCATAAGTGTACGTCGTATTTATCTGTGATGTTTAGGTAATTAAATGATGGGACTTCATTAATGTGATTAATGAAATAAAAGAAACCTAAAGATGTTGTAGAATCGAATTTCAAAAATAAAACAGGTAGCTACAGTTCTTGCTTTGCACAGCGGTATATATGATATATCCTGCACCTTATTCGATGAGGAAAGGACCGAGATCCCTTCACCGGGAGTGACTCCTTTAGCAATAACTGGCAGATGCTACACACTCGGTTTGTCTTTTGATCGCTTTTAAGTGTTTTGCTTTGCACAGTGATATATATGATATATCCCGCACCTCATTCGACGAGGAAAGGACCGACGATCCCTTCATCGGGAGTGACTCCTTTAGCAAAACTAGAAAAGCCTCAAAAGCACTCCATTTCAAAATTCATTCGATCCTACAACGATATAAAGTTCATTACGCAAAAGGTTTTCTTAAAAACCTGACGTAGCCCTCCGTCATTTCCGATAAGTCCTAGTTAGTATTCGTGCTGCGTTTGTTGACTCAGTCAAGGCGTAGTGTGCGGTAGCTGATTAGTGCTTATCTGCAAAGCATATGATGCGATTGGATTAGGATAGTCGTGCGGCCTTGTTGACTCAGTCAAGGGTCGTGCGGGTGGGTTTAATTCAATCGAGAAATGACGGGTTGAACTTTAATTGTGGTCTATGATTTGTTGACTCAGTCAAGGTCACAGATCGCTTGGGACAAAATATTATCAGGAATTTCAAGTGTTGAAATTTGCAATGAGATTGCATACCTTCTATGAGATAGCTGGATCCCGATACCCGCTGTGAGTAAGAGTTACTCCTGGGAGAGTTTTATACATTACAATTAGCCGATCAAGTAGGTGTCTAGAAAGGTGTTAACGAGGTTACGCCTCTGGGAAAACGAGGTTTACATTAATTAGGTTCGTGCGAAAGCACGGGGGACCTCCCTCAAAGTACCGACACTGGCCTGGCTGAAAGATTGGCGAACTTCCAGTGTGTAATTAATCCCGGCTAGTCTTTCCTTTTAGGGTTTGAAGGAAGATTTGATGAAAAGCAGTGGGAGCCATCCTGATTAGATAAAATAATAACCAATCTATTCTTGCTAGAGCGCACGCTGAGTGTTTTCTTCTCTCTCTCTCCAGGTAGCGACCATATCACTCCTTAATCAAGATAATAATACGGAATATTGACCGAACCCGCTTGTTATACTGAGCTGGGGAACGTTGGTCCCGCTCCAACTTATAATTGTTATAAGACAGAGCAGGAAATTGGGGAATACCAGATTTCCCGTGCCGCCCAAACGAAGAGAGTGCATGCTGATGCATCATCTTCGGGTGTGTTCATTGTAAAGAACTGTTTCTCAGTATCCTCTACGTCCTGGGTATTAGATACCGAAACAGGATCCCAGATATGTAATCTGTTACATAGGGCTACAAAAGGGTAGAAAAACTGAGAACGGGTGATAAGTTTCATGAGGCAGAAAACGGGGCAAGAGTTGTAGCCAAGTCTGTTGGTCACTGTCACCCTGTATTACCAATACATTGATTCTGAACAAATGCTATTAGATACCGATCCTGATATACAAAATCATATCTATCTCTTTATTAGTAAAGAAATGATAAAATTTTGTATAAATGGATAATGTTTTGAACATTTCCTATATCAAAAGTTGATCGGTTCAGGCACGTTATCTAAAAGCATTGATGTTCTAAATCAAACTACAGTTCTTAGTATATGGAACACACACAAGAGGAAGAGTTCAGAAATGAACGAATCCTTCTTAAAGCATTATAGACTAGGTCATATCAATGCGACCCGACTAGCTGAAGTTACATGTGATGCATATTTAAATTAGTTTGAATTTACATCTTATGAAACTTGTCAGTCATGTCACAGAGATAAGATGACCATAGCTCCGTTTACTGGAAACAGAGAAAGAGTTAGTGAACTCTTGGGATGATACATGCTGATGTATGTAAGGTCCCCTGTCTACACATGCCAAGACCGGTTCTTTATACTTCATTACATTCTCTGATGATCTTTCGAGATTCAGACCTATGTTCCTGTTGAAACACAAGTCAGAACCTTTTGAGATATTCACAGAATATAAGTTAGAAGTAGAGAACCAAAATAGGTATATGTATTATGTCCTTTGATGTGATCAAGGAGGAGAATACTTGAGCACGAAATTCTTGGACTATTCTAAAGGAGAATGAGATTCTCTCTCAGCATTACTCCTCCGTATACACCATGGCACGATGGTATATCGGGACGGAGCAATCACACCCTATATGATAAGGTGTGCTCTATGATGAGTACTACTGAGTTACCTATTTCCTTTTTGGGAGTTATGCACTTGAGAAGATGCATACCTATTGAATAGGGTTCGAATCAAATCAGTTGCCTACCACTTCATATGTGATATGGAAAGGGAAGAGCCCATGTCTTAAGTCAGTTAAGATTTGGGGTTGTCCGGCCTATGTCTAAAAGCAAAATCGGGACAAGCTCGAGGCAAGGTCAGTTATGTAGAACTGGAAATGTTCCAGCTATACAAACTACAGCAGATGATTTGATAAAACCAAAGGATTCAATAGTTACCAACGAACCTCAGCCTCTCCGCCGATCTAGTAGGTTTTCTAACCCACCTGAGAGATACTTCGGTTTCTCTATGACAGTGGGAGCGAGGATTGCATCATGAAATGATGACCCAACTAGTTTCGAGCAGGCCATCGAGAGTAGGGACTCTGTAAGAATGGCTGGATGCTTAGTGATCTGAGATGGAATCCATGTACACCAACATAGTATGGACTTTGGTTGCTATATCTGAAGGGTTAAATCCCCATCAAGAGCAAGTAAATCTTGAGAAGATTACTTGGTGTAGATGGAAAAGTTGAGACTTTCAAAGCTAGACTTGTTAAAGGTTTTCGTCATCAACTAGGCGTGGAAAATGATGAAACCTTTTCCAGTACCTATGCTTAAGTCCATCCAGATACTACTTGCCATGGCTACATACCATGACTACGATATCTGGCGGTTGGGTGTCATGACTGCTTTTCTAAATGATGTTTTAGAAGAATGCGTCTATAAGTACACAGCCAGAGGGCCTCGTAGACAGTGGGAGCAGCGGAAACGTGTACAAGATGCTTTATAGGATAAAGCAGGTATCGCGGAGTTGGAACATCTGTTTTGATGTGTTAGTCAAAGAGTTTGACATCATCAAAATGGTAGATGAACCTTGTATATACAAAAGGGTAGTAGGGAGTATAGTGATGATCCTCATAGAGTACGTGGATGACATGCTCTTGATAGGGAAGAAGTTTCCTATGCTACGCTCGGTCAATCTCCGCTTATCACAATGATTCTCCATATAGGATCAAAATGATACCTCCTAAATCCTGAGTTTTGGATATATGAGATAGATCTAATTGGATGTTAGGATTCTCACTAGTTATAGTGAGATGGTATCAATCGATCCTAGGGGGAATCACTGGAAGGGTTCCAGGGTGATACAGACGACTGAATGTCAGTCACAGGCATTGTCTTTACCCTCAGTAAATGGACGGTATGTTGGAAGAGTTCCAAGCTAGATACCGTGGCATACTAGACGATAAAGGCTGGATATATCGCTATTTGAGATGCTACCAAACAGGCAGTCTGGATGTATATTTGTTCATGAGATGAACTTAGTTCCTCCCATTGTGTGACAATGGAGTTGTGGCTTATGCCAAGGAACGTCCGTCCCATCAGTGATCCAGACATATTCTAAAGCAGTATCACCTGATCATGGAGATAGTTGATCTCCAGGGTGATCAAGGTTAGGAGAGTTGACTCAGAGGACAACACAGTGGATCCACTCACAAAGGCCTTTTCCCAGAGAGAGACTTTTATGGGATGGTTGAGTATGAGATACTACAACCACTGCTACAGATGGCCCTAGTGCAAGTGGGAGATTGTTAGTTATATGTATGCCCTAGAGGCCATTACTGTACATATGATGTACATTGTAGTGGATGCTAGGACGTATATAGGGAGGACTTTCTTGCTCGACATGATAGTATGCTATCTGGTTGCTCTTTACCTTAACGTGTATACTGATTGTCTCTCTGTTACATGTTGGTAAAGCCCTTAGGATGTGTACTTGACTATCTGGACTATGATGCGGATCATACTAGTGGGGACAGATAGTCTATAAGTACATCCTTCAAAGTCCCTAGTCGTGGGTGTATCGAGACGGGGCATCGATATACCAGAGTAGACTAGCGTATACCTTCTCGACCCATACAGATGGGCGATGGGTGATCCCATATCCATTGGTGTTTGACATCAGAGATGATATACGGGTGCTCAGTGGAGACTGGGTACACTGGACGGACTCGCCGAGAACTCCCAGATGGTATTATACCTTACGTCAGATGGCAGTTCTCTGGTGACACTGGTACAGAGTAGTCTGTAGACCCGAGATCGTCATAGAGTCTTGTGTGGTTCCCACTGTGCTTTGATTTCCATCTTACCACGTCCAAGAGGGCGTGCAAAACGGTGGTTTTTGGGTACAGTCCCGAATCACATGGAGGCAATGAGCGATAGGAGGGGATTCGTCTCTCCCGGTATAAGGGGTTGATGTTGCGCTGTATTCGATTGGCTATAACCGGAAATCCCTGGCCAGGGTTGCTGAGATTTACTGGTAAGTGTTATCAGTAGTTTCTCGAACTGTTATAGCCCTCATATCTGTAAGTGCACGGCGGCGCCCCGGCCGTCAATCCGACGCCGGAATGCGGAAGCGGTGAATAACTTAAAATTTGCGGACTTAGCAAACCGGCACCACCGCGCACTAAACACCCGGATCGTAACCATTAACAAGTCTAAGGTAACTAGAAGATGGGTTAGAGATATACCGACGATCCAAGTCCTCCGGTCTTCATCTCCACTCCGATCTCCTCGCGGGATCTCCGTCCGTCTCCTCCTCGTCGCCGGAAGTGCACCACGTTGCCTACATCGTTTACGGGCTCCCACCTCAATGCCGAGGCAACTCGGGCACGAAGCCGGCTACTCGACGTGCCCAAGGTTCGTTGTAGAATGTAGTGTAGCACTCAAGTCTCATATGGGGTTATGGAGTTGTGCCATTTTGTGGAGGAAAAGAGAGGAACACTTTTTGCAAAAGAACTAGGGGGCTTTTCTAGCAAGCATAAGAAAACAAATATGCCACACCAAAATGAATCAATCAACCCCCCATCCTAAAGAATGGCCGGCCACACTCTTGTGAGGGAGGGATGGAGTGTGAAGTCAAGGGGGAGTGGTGGAACCATCATACAAGGGAGTGTCAAGTTATGATGTGAAGAAATGATAGCTAGGAAAGTCCAACACTCAAACAACCATCAACATTTCCAAAGTCAATCCATCATGAGAAGGAGAAGTCAATGATGGTGCTCATCATGAAAACCATCATGATACAAAAATAAGCAAAGAACCCCTCCACAAATGCCTATTTGCAACAATGCAAATAAGCCCTCCTCCACCAAACTTCGGCCAACGAACGATACAAAGGAAATCGGCCGAAACAAAAAGCAAACTGGCAACTCCAAAAACTGGTCCCGTAATAAATTACAGGAAAACCCCGATACTGTGCATACACACCCGCATTTGTATTCCGACCGAAATACAAATGCAATGAGACAAAATCTACACTGTACTATATTAGGATCCGGCTTATACCAAAGCCGGCCAGTAATATCCGTTCGATCCTGATCCGTGCAATACCGCACGTATGTGATCGAACCCTGCCATATAACCATACGGCCTATAGTACAAACTGTCCGATCCTGATCCGTGCAATACCGCACGTATCTGATCGGACCTTGCCATATCTCCATACGGCTTCTACAACATTTCGCCCGAAAGCTGAGTAACTGTAATTGTGGTGGACTCTAAAGACTCGTCAATACTATGGCTGTGGATTTAACCACTAGCACGTCAGAGGTATATGCCAATACGTGACGGGCCACCAGCTATTGACCAAAAGGGACGTCGATGAGGAAGCTCACCCCGACACCCAACTGAGCCTGTCAGTGACAATATCCGTGCAGTCCGGTCCGTTCGTCTATGAGTATCGCATGGCGGGCCTAGGGGGTTGGTAAAAGTCAGACCCCCAAAAGCGGTACAAGTCGTGTCGGAGTGTAGCCCAGAACACCCTGAGATACTACTGGAATACCTACCAGTAAATCTCCTTGCCTTGGCCAAGGACTTTGTGTAATGGCTCTCCTAGACACAGCACGACCTCACCCCCAATACCGGGAGAGACGAACCCCTGAAGATACGCTCACTGCCTCCATGTGGCTCGGGACTGTACCCAACTAATACCTGTTTGCACGACTCCTTTGAGCCGTGGTAGGGTAGTAATCAAAGTACAGTGGGAACTCACACGAGACAAATGACGATCCCCAGGTCGATGAACTAACCTGCACACATGTCACCAGGGAACTACCATCTGACGTCTGGTATATGACCAACTAGCATGTTCCCGGCGAGTCCTGTCCGGTGTACTCATAACCCAATGAGCACCTGTATACATCTTAGGTGATCCAACTGACACCAGTGGCTTGTGAGACCGGCCACCGCCCCTCGTCGGGGTCTCGACTGTATACACTAGTCTACTAATGGAGTATCGATGCCCAGTCTCGAAACTCCCACGACTAGGGACCTTTTAAGGATAAGCTTATAGACCCCCAGCTCCCACTTATATGATCGCCCTCATACTGCTGGTGGTCAAGCAAGAATCCTAGGGGCTCTATCAACGTGTAATAGCGACGTGTCAGGTCACCTCAAGCAGTACACGATGATAAAGGTAAACCAGATAGCATACTATCATCTCGAGTAAGACTGTCCTACCGGGATAGGTCCTCCCTCAATCATTACAATCACGTACCTGTGACCTAATAATTGACTTTGAGGGCACTATCTCCAACAATCTCCCACTTGCACTCAAGGCTAATTATTGCGATGTCGCATACTCACAGCCCGTGTGATACCGAACATCCAACTCCTCTACTAGTCAGTCTCACAAAGCTCGTTTGCGGAACTATTGCGTTCGAGGAATAGCCTTAGTGAGTGGATCCGCTCAGTTGTTTCTTTCTATGTCTCTCTATATCTCAAGTTCACGGAGAAAGCCATCTCCCGAAATGAGCAATATCAGTCTTAGAATATGTCTGGATGTCTGATGGGACGTAGCTCATAAATGAACTCCAAATCCAAACTTCTTAGACTGTATTGACAACTGAACTTAATCAGTGTCCTGCGCGCCATGCCTCCCTCAGTATTGCCTTGGACCACCTGTCCAAAATACTGCCCCTCATCAGAAGGAAAACTATAACTCTGACAACCTCCTTGTCGTCCATGTCACCTTAGAAGCCTGGAATGATAACTGTCTCCCGAATGAGGCTGTCGTTATCATATCCCTAGAACATCCTCTTATGTTCTAAAACTGCTTCCGACTGTTCCTCCAGGATTGGATCAATATCAATTTATTGCATTTCGTGCAAGAACAACATCTGGTGTGGTACTTGACATCTCACGATTGACTCAATTGCCTGAGCAAGTGATCTGCCAATCATGCCCGTCCCTCTCCCCTTTAGTCTGTAAGACACCTTTGGAGAGGGTGACTCCATTACCTGCAGGTACACTACCGTGCCAGGAGTCGTCCATCCTAAATACTCTTAGAATGCTGTCAAGTACCCTGATTGGGAAACCACCCAAATCTAGATCTAAGACCATAGATCTAGTAACCAGTATGTCTGATATAAAATCCATTTCCTTTGTGGAGAAACAACTGTGTGACGACCAAAGTATAAACGATCGTAGTGTAGGATTTTCTTTTCCTACTCTGTGTATATCATCCAAATACCAGGATATCACACCCTACTACCTTCTCAACTGATCCATCCCCTATTCTGATGAAGTCAAACCCATGACTGTCACGTCAGAAATAGATGATCTATCTCCGCTACATCTGCTCTAGTCTATAAATAGACATAAGCTACCTGTCCACCAATGCTTCCGCTGCTCCCACTGACTACGACAACCCTCTGGCAGAGTCATATAGACGTACACTTCTAAAACTGGTTTAGAACGACGCTATACTCATCCTTCCGCCGGGTCTCGTAACCTGGAACAACAGCAATGGCAATTGTGGGTAAACAAGAACTTCCCTGTCACCGTCCTTGAGGCTACCGTAGTGCCTCTCGGGTGCCTGAAGTTACCCACCTTATCTGCGGAGTGGCCAATGGAATGTCAATCCTGATTGAATCTTTAGGTTCCTTATCAAATCTTCAGTAATCGTTTGTGGTTCTGGAATCACTTCCAGTTCTACCATACTCCCACTACTGTTTTCTGAAAAAATCCATTTTTAATAAAACTGTGGCGAGTCTAGAACAATATCGCTATTGTTCATCCAGATGGTAGAAAGTCAACCCTCGTCATAGCCTGGGTCAACCCACAAACAGCCATTACAGAAACGTGCCTTGAGTCGTCCAGTGTCTGGTTTTAATCATAAACCGGACAACTCCCCGTACCTTAACATCGTTAAGATATGAACTGTTCTATATCCAATATAGAAACAGAGGCACTGATTTAATTGAACCAGATTCAAATCATGCAGCTGTCCCCAGCGCATGTCAACTAAATGGAAGAAGGCCGATCAGCGTAACTCAACTTAGGAAAGCTTCCAATTATGAGTAACCTGAAAGAGAAGCAAGTTCTCTTTATCATTACTATCAACTGAATACCATATACAAGTATCTACATCTTCGATCACTTTGAAGAATCCCGATACTTGCTACACCTGGTTCTCTACTCTATTCAAATACCTATAACTCCTCAAAACTTAGACCCTGTGTTTCTACAAAACACATGTCTAAGAACTAGAGAAGTTAAAAGTAAACAGAATATAGTATGAGGACCAACCCCTCTGTCCTAATGGACACTGGACAACATACAATACTCTGTATAAGTCCCTTGAGTCTGATAACTCTTTCACTGTGTGTCGTAGGTTGAAAACTGTACTTATGGTTAAGAAGAATTACACCGCTGTTTAATGCTCCTTACCTAACCATCCACTGATATAGGTAAATGTCGTAGACATAATTTCAGAAAGGTATATCTCACTCTATGAAAATAGACGTACAGATATATCATTTTGAAATTGGTGCATAACAGCGGATATTCAAAACCAAATAATTGCCGACCGGCAAACAGCCCAGGTGATTTCCTCAAATATCACCGATTACAACGAATCCCGATACAATGAGGATGATCACCCAATTCCCAATAACCTACTCCCACTCATCATCTGTAAAACCATACAGATGTGATACATACCCTGGAGTAAGTGTCTAATTGGGAAATCAGAGTTCATTTAATAGTACACAGTGAAACTGAAACATTGAAATGTTTCGTTGGGGTATCCTGGTATTCCTAGTAATGCCTCTTCCAGATTCACGACTGTAACCGTATAGTTCTTTGCCACCTCTCCAAATCCCTTCATATGTCTTTAGTCTTTACCTTCTGTACACCCCTTTAGGCCAAATGGTTTTCTTCATTCCCTACCGTTCGGCACCAGCCTATGGTTTGGAAGAAGACTATCCAATAAGCATAATGGGTGTAATGTCCCAATCCTAGGAACACTCGCAATGCGAGAGAAGGTGAAGATAAAAGACACCGGAATAAATCTTATTCCTATTTCTCCTGAACCAGAATCCATCCCCGAACTGGAACAAGTTCCTTTCGAGTTCGTATATAACCATACGATGGAGTATCCAATAAACTGTGGATCTTCGTAGTGATACGGAGTGTCCTGGAGAAATACAAAGGTGATTTTAGGATTGGCGAAGAAATACCTGGTTTGGTCGTGAATATCTGTTGCAATTTACTTTGCCCTCTTACTAATCCCTTGCTTTGTCTTAACTTAATACCTTCTGCACACCATCGTTAGGCTAATTGGTTTTCTTCATTCCCTACCGGTCGGCACCAGCCTAAGGTTTGGAAGAAGACAATCCAATTTGCGTAATAGGTGTACTACCCCTAAACCAAGGAGTACTCGTAACCTGAGAGAGGGTAAAAGGAAAAGACAACTGAATAATCCCATCCGTTTTCTCCAGAACCGGAAACCATCCTCGAATAAATTCTTTCGAGTTCGTATCTAACCATACGATGGTTTTGTCCAATGGAAGTGGACGTTCGTAGTAATACGGGGTGTCCTGGAGAAAAGGGTAAAAGTAGGAGTGGCAACGAGGTTTGCAACTCTGACAATCCAAAAGCCGGTGTTTAAGAAGGTTCGGTCAACTTGGTCACTGAGTCAAAGTCTTAGGGTCGGGTCAATGGTCGCTGCCAAAGAGAGAGAGAGAAAAGAAACACTCAGCGTGCACTCTAACCTAGATCAGAATGGTTACCAATTTATCTAATCTGGAAACCTCCCACTGTACCTCAAATTCTCCTCCAAACCTGAAAGAAGAATTAGTCGGGGTTACCCGAGGAGTAAACTAACTCATCTGTGGGAATCGGGATCCAACTATCATTGCATGATAACGTGACGGAATCCGCTCACGCTATCACACTCCAGAAGGTATGCGCATATCTGGCAAGTTTCAGTTCTTTTGAAACTCCCGATGTGATTTTTGCCCCATGCTCTTATGACCTTGACTTTGGCCAACATATCATAAGTCACATGTCAAGTTCTACCCGTCATTCTCCAGGTTAATTTGAATCCACCCGTACATACCCTTGACTTTGGCCAAAATGGCAGTACGACTGTCCCAAACCAACGCATCTATCTATGCTGCATATGAATATCCAATAGCTACCAATCACTGTGCCTTGACTTTGGCCAACATACACAACTTGAATACTATTGACTACCCATATGAAACGACGGAGGGCTACGAATGGTTTCTGGCGAAAACCTTTAACGTAAAGAACTTGATATCGTTGAAGGAACGGATAGCTTTTTGAAAATATAGTGACGAAAACCGTTGCTAAAGAGGTCACTCCCGGTGAAGGGATCTCGGCTCTTTCCCCGTAGAATAGGGTGCAGGATATTCCAACTGAATACCACGGTGCAAAGCAAAAGTAATCGGCTATAGTGAAGTTAATGCCCTGACGCAAACTTCTGTCCAAGGGGTCACTCCCGGTGAGGGGATCTCGGCCCTTGCCTCGTCGACTGAGGAGCAGGATATTCCAATGAATACCACGATGCAAAACAAAAGTAAACGTCCTTGCAATAACAGCTTTTTGAAAAGTGTTCCAACAACATCAGATTAGGTTTGTTTTTAACTTGCATTGATCCGAATCAATGCAGTCCCATCAATTGATCACACCAAAAAGAACGAAAATATACTGATGTATGTATATGCCATCCGCATTCGCCACTGGGTCCCGTCATTACCCGTTAGGTTAGCTAACTAACGACAGAGCGGGGACTGGACTAGCGCGGATGCAAAACATATACAACATCTACTAATATATATACCAATATATTATATTCGCTCAAGGCGTGATAGAAATGCAACATCACAGAAAATGTACAGCATCACAGAAACAATACAGATATCTGGGATCCCCGGGTTTCACAGAGCCGCTGAAACCCGACGTTCCCCTGGTCGTGTGGATAGCCTGTGCAATAAAATCCTAGACCCCTACGGGCGCGGCAAGTCACCCGCCAAAACCTGAAGCGAGGCAGTCCCCTTCAGTACCGTGAATGGACCACCCAGCACTTCACGGAATCCGGTAACTTGGGCACCCCTCCTGGGTCAACCTGTACCCCCTACGAGTGCGGCGAATAGCCCGCCAATCCTAGAGTGAAGCCCCCTCCGTCTCAATGCCATGAGATGCGGGCTTGTTGCCCTCCAGAACCCGGCTATCCGTGCACCCCTCCGCGGGGCAATCCTAGTACAGAAAGTAAAATATACATACAGCGGGTACATCGACCGCAACCAGGTCGTGCCCCAAAAGAATAATACAAACAGGCAGTGACGGCAGTCCACATGTCGGACGCTCGCCCCGCAATATCAAATGTACATAATACAACCACAACTGTACTAGCATTGCATCCAGGCTATCCCCACGACCGATCCGCAACATCACAGCAAAAACAGAACATCAACGTGAAAGTCACGTTCGCAAATCCGTCTAACCGGGCTATAGCAGTTAGACCGGATTTACCGATCGAGTGACATTCACGGTCGCAGATATAATGTAAATACTGTGAAAAATGTGTTTAAAAAATTTTCCGATTGATCAAACAATTAACAAGTGGGCCCCAAAGAAAACTGTAGCACTCACAGAAACAATTGGCCCAACTTTAATATTCCAAAGCCCATATATTAAACCCAGAAAACATCTGAAAAAAAATGGTGCAGTAATGTGAACAGTGTGCCGCGGAAGAGCGGCGGAATTGGGGTTTTGGCCGCCCTTCCGCGGTCGTACGGACGAATTGTGCCACCAAATTTTTTCTGTGTTCTTTGTACTCCCTGCACATAATTCTGAGACCACCTGAAAAATTTTTAGACTCCAAAAAATTTCGACAGAAACTGATGCGAAGGCAATACGGGTTTTGGAACTTTTTGATCGATCGGAAATGCAAACACATTACACAAAGCTAGACTAAGTTAATGGCGAGGCTCTGATACCACTGTAAGTGCACGGCGGCGCCCCGGCCGTCAATCCGACGCCGGAATGCGGAAGCGGTGAATAACTTAAAATTTGCGGACTTAGCAAACCGGCACCACCGCGCACTAAACACCCGGATCGTAACCATTAACAAGTCTAAGCTAACTAGAAGATGGGTTAGAGATATACCGACGATCCAAGTCCTCCGGTCTTCATCTCCACTCCGATCTCCTCGCGGGATCTCCGTCCGTCTCCTCCTCGTCGCCGGAAGTGCACCACGTTGCCTACATCGTTTACGGGCTCCCACCTCAATGCCGAGGCAACTCGGGCACGAAGCCGGCTACTCGACGTGCCCAAGGTTCGTTGTAGAATGTAGTGTAGCACTCAAGTCTCATATGGGGTTATGGAGTTGTGCCATTTTGTGGAGGAAAAGAGAGGAACACTTTTTGCAAAAGAACTAGGGGGCTTTTCTAGCAAGCATAAGAAAACAAATATGCCACACCAAAATGAATCAATCAACCCCCCATCCTAAAGAATGGCCGGCCACACTCTTGTGAGGGAGGGATGGAGTGTGAAGTCAAGGGGGAGTGGTGGAACCATCATACAAGGGAGTGTCAAGTTATGATGTGAAGAAATGATAGCTAGGAAAGTCCAACACTCAAACAACCATCAACATTTCCAAAGTCAATCCATCATGAGAAGGAGAAGTCAATGATGGTGCTCATCATGAAAACCATCATGATACAAAAATAAGCAAAGAACCCCTCCACAAATGCCTATTTGCAACAATGCAAATAAGCCCTCCTCCACCAAACTTCGGCCAACGAACGATACAAAGGAAATCGGCCGAAACAAAAAGCAAACTGGCAACTCCAAAAACTGGTCCCGTAATAAATTACAAGAAAACCCCGATACTGTGCATACACACCCGCATTTGTATTCCGACCGAAATACAAATGCAATGAGACAAAATCTACACTGTACTATATTAGGATCCGGCTTATACCAAAGCCGGCCAGTAATATCCGTTCGATCCTGATCCGTGCAATACCTCACGTATGTGATCGAACCCTGCCATATAACCATACGGCCTATAGTACAAACTGTCCGATCCTGATCCGTGCAATACCACACGTATCTGATCGGACCTTGCCATATCTCCATACGGCTTCTACAACATTTCGCCCGAAAGCTGAGTAACTGTAATTGTGGTGGACTCTAAAGACTCGTCAATACTATGGCTATGGATTTAACCACTAGCACGTCAGAGGTATATGCCAATACGTGACGGGCCACCAGCTATTGACCAAAAGGGACGTCGATGAGGAAGCTCACCCCGACACCCAACTGAGCCTGTCAGTGACAATATCCGTGCAGTCCGGTCCGTTCGTCTATGAGTATCGCATGGCGGGCCTAGGGGGTTGGTAAAAGTCAGACCCCCAAAAGCGGTACAAGTCGTGTCAGAGTGTAGCCCAGAACACCCTGAGATACTACTGGAATACCTACCAGTAAATCTCCTTGCCTTGGCCAAGGACTTTGTGTAATGGCTCTCCTAGACACAGCACGACCTCACCCCCAATACCGGGAGAGACGAACCCCTGAAGATACGCTCACTGCCTCCATGTGGCTCGGGACTGTACCCAACTAAAACCTGTTTGCACGACTCCTTTGAGCCGTGGTAGGGTAGTAATCAAAGTACAGTGGGAACTCACACGAGACAAATGACGATCCCCAGGTCGATGAACTAACCTGCACACATGTCACCAGGGAACTGCCATCTGACGTCTGGTATATGACCAACTAGCATGTTCCCGGCGAGTCCTGTCCGGTGTACTCATAACCCAATGAGCACCTGTATACATCTTAGGTGATCCAACTGACACCAGTGGCTTGTGAGACCGGCCACCGCCCCTCGTCGGGGTCTCGACTGTATACACTAGTCTACTAATGGAGTATCGATGCCCAGTCTCGAAACTCCCACGACTAGGGACCTTTTAAGGATAAGCTTATAGACCCCCAGCTCCCACTTATATGATCGCCCTCATACTGCTGGTGGTCAAGCAAGAATCCTAGGGGCTCTATCAACGTGTAATAGCGACGTGTCAGGTCACCTCAAGCAGTACACGATGATAAAGGTAAACCAGATAGCATACTATCATCTCGAGTAAGACTGTCCTACCGGGATAGGTCCTCGCTCAATCATTACAATCACGTACCTGTGACCTAATAATTGACTCTGAG
The DNA here is from genome assembly GCA_030015575.1 of Agapanthus africanus. Lineage (NCBI taxonomy): Eukaryota > Viridiplantae > Streptophyta > Magnoliopsida > Asparagales > Amaryllidaceae > Agapanthus > Agapanthus africanus. The sequence goes on from CM057348.1 coordinate 230,201,627, forward strand.
GGCACTATCTCCAACAATATCGACACGACTTATCGAGCTATTGGGGTCTGACGTTTACCACCCCTAGGCGAGATATGCGACATATCAGACGATCAGACCGGACTGTACGGTAAGTGTTACTGGTTGGATTCACAGGAGTGTGAGCGGGCTTGCTCGTCGATCTTCTGATCGCTCAATACCCGGGTGGCCGTTACGTTTAGCAGACCGCTTGCGGCTTGTGGGTGTTTGATATGATCATCACCTGCTGCCGGCGTATTGACGAGTCTTTAGAGTCCTACACAGAGCTTTCTTGGCACAAGCGAAACGAAATAGGAGCGCAAATGAGATATGGGCGGGACCAAGAATAATGCGTGTATGTGATACCGTATTTCATTCTCACGATGAATGTATCGATTGGTTGTATGCGATATAACCTAGTTATCGAATCAAGGGTTGATTCGATAAGCCGATACATTGGATATTAGTCGGTTGTATGCGATATGACCGGATCGTTAAATCAAGTGTTGATTTAATGATTTAATGCAGAATTATATATTTTATATATTACTTTGCATTAACTAGTATTGGTTCACTTTAAATGGTTTTTCTCACTTGTTCGTGCACATTGTATATGTGATATATTTTCGTGCACAAGTTTGTATCATGTTTGATGATACATTCTTATTTGGTTAAGTGTAAAGAACTAAACCATGGTTAAATTGATGAATAGGGTTTTCTTTTTCTTAATCATTTATTTATTTATTTATTTGGAAAAGATTAGAAATGAAATGGTTGCAAGTTTTGTTTTTTCTTTGAAGCTTCATGAAGCTTTGACTATGTGACCATTTTGTCTCATGCTTAACCCTAACCACTTCATTTAACCTTAGTTTTGTCTCTACACTTGACCATGGTTATTATGATGATATGTATTCTTTTTATTATTCTTTTTGAATAACTTATCATAATATTATTATCTTCTTCTTCTTCTTCTTCAAGATGAAGAACCTTGATTCCATCAATAGTGATTGATGAAAATGAGTGAGAAATCCAATTCCAAAGTGAACCCACTTCCTATTTCTTCATCCTCTACCTCTTGCCAAGTAGTATAGGGTGTTTCCTTCACAAGTTTTCATGGCTTGGTGAAGGTGGAGCTTGATCTTGTGATGCCTCGACGTAGATCATCTTCGGCATCGTCGTCGATGACCTAGCCCGCTTTTTCTCCAATGAAGCCGAAGCTAGAGCCCGAATTTCCATTTGGACAGCGAGGAGACTTCATTGCGGAGCTATGGAGGTGGAGGACCGGATCTACAAAGGTTGTATTTCCGTTCACTTAGATAAAATGTTAACTAGCTTCTTTGTTTCGCCTAAACTTCTAGCCAACGATCCGTATTAGGGTTTCTCGGCACCCGTAAAATTTGAAATTGGCATGGTTGATGCCTTGTGAGACCTCATTAGCGTGCCTAGGAACCCTACAGCATCTACGGGAGGGCCTTCGTGAGTGGATCCGCTGTGTTGTCCTTCGTGTCAACTCTCCTGATCTCGATCACCCGCCGATCTACTATCTCCCGGATCAGGTGATACCGCCTAAGAATATGTCTGGATCGCTGATGGGACCGGGGTTCCTTAACCAAAGCCATAGCTCCATTGTTATCACAATAAAAAGGTATTGGATGGTTAATGGATGGAACCACACCAAGTTCAGCTATGAACTTCTTCATCCAGACAGCCTCTTTGGCAGCATCGTTGGCAGCGATGTTTTCAGCCTCCATCGTCGAGTCTGCTATGGTATCTTGCTTGGAACTCTTCCAACATACCGCCCCTCCATTGAGGGTGAAGACAAAACCCGAGACCGACTCACTGTCGTCCTTATCACTCTGGAAGCTCGAATCAGTAAAGGACTCCACCTGGAGTTCACCGTTACCACACACCAAGAACATTTCTTTAGTCCTTCTCAAGTACTTAAGAATGTTCTTCACAGCTGTCCAATGTTTCTCCCCTGGATCTGATTGATACGTGCTCACTACACCTAGTGAGTAAGCTACATCCGGTCGGTACATAACATCGTATATAAGATTGACCCGACTGCAGAAGCATAGGGTATCCCTTGCATGTGAGCCCTCTCCAAATCAGTCTTGGGAGACATCTCTTTGGAAATAGTGATTCCTGAGCAAGCAGGTAAATTACCACGCTTAGAATCTTCCATACTAAACCTCTTTAGTATAGTGTCTATGTACCTTGATTAGGACAATCCCAACTTCCGTTTAGATCTATCTCTATAGATCTTAATGCCTAAGATGTAGGTGGCATCACCTAGATCTTTCATGGAGAACTTTTGTGATAAGAAGAGCTTGACCGAGTGTAGCATAGGAACATCGTTTCCTATCAAGAGTATGTCATCCACGTATAATACGAGGAAGACAACCATACTCTCTACATTCTTTTTGTATATAAAAGGTTCATCTACGTTTTTGATGAAGTCAAACTCTTTGATAGCTTCATCGAAACAGATGTTCCTGCTGCGCGATGTCTGCTTTAATCCGTAGATTGATTTAAGCAGCTTGCACACGCTTCCACTGCTCCCACTGTCTGTGAAGCCCTCTGGCTGTGTCATGTACACGCTCTCTTCTAAATCTCCATTTAGAAAAGCGGTCTTGACGTCCATCTGCTAGATTTTGTAGTCATAGTATGCAGCAATGGCAAGTAGGATCCTGATGGACTTAAGCATAACCACTGGAGAAAAGGTTCCATCATAGTCAACACCTGGTCATTAACGAAAACCTTTTACTACAAGTCTATCTTTGAAAGTCTCAACTTTTCCATCTACACCAATTTTCTTCTTAAAGATCAACTTGCTCCCGATGGGTTTTACCCTTTCAGGAGAAACTTCCAAAGTCCATACTTTGTTGGTGTACATAGATTCCATCTCAGATCGCATAGTATCCAACCATTTCACAGAGTCTCCACTTGTGATGGCCTGCTTGAAACTAGTTGGGTCATCATCTTCCATGATGCAATCCTCGCTCTTACCGTTTATGAGAAAACCGTAGTATCTCTCTGGTGGATGAGGAACCCTACTAGATCTGCGGAGTGCCTTGGCTTCGTTGGGTACTATTGGATCTTCTGGTTCCACCAAATCACCAGTTCTAGTTTGTGCAGCTGGAACTTCTTCCAGTTCTACCTCATTACCACTAATTTCTCTCACAAGAAATTCCTTTTCTAAAAAGTTTGCATTCCGAGAAACAAATACCTTTTGTTCCTCGGTGTTGTAGAAGATATACTCTCGTGAATGTTTAGGATATCCAACAAACTTATATAGAACAGACCTTGTCTCGAGCTTGTCTGGATTTTTCTTTTTAATATAAGCCGGACAAGCCCAAATTTTAATGAACTTAAAACATGGTCTCTTCCCCTCCCATATCTCATATGGAGTGGTCGGCACTGATTTGGTCGGAACCCTATTCAATAGGTATGCATCTGTCTCAAGTGCATAACCTCAAAAAGAAATAAGCAACTCGGCAGTACTCATCATAGAGCGCACCATATCTAATAGGGTGCGATTCCTCCGCTCCGATACACCGTTGTGCTGTGGTGTATTCGAAGGAGTAAGCTGATAGAGAATCATATTCTCTTTTAAATAATCATGGAATTATGTGCTCAAGTATTCTCCTACCCGATCAGATCGAAGGATTTTAATACTTTTACCCATTTGGTTCTCGACTTCGCACTTATATTCCTTGAATTTCTCAAAAGCCTCAGACTTGTGTTTTAACAAGAAGGCATGTCCGAATCTTGAGAGATCATCGGTGAATGTAATAAAGTATGAGGAACCATTTCTGGTATGTGTAGACATAGGATCGCATACATCACTATGTATTTGCCCCAAGAGTTCAGTAGCTCTTTCTCTGTGTCCAGTAAATGGAGTCTTAGTCATCTTGCCTTTGAGACATGACTGGAAAGTTCCATAAGATGTAAGTTCGAACTGATTGAAAAATCCATCTTTATGCAACTTAGCTAGTCGTTTCGCATTAATATGACCTAGTCTACAATGCCATAAGAAGGCTTCGTTCATTTCTGAACTTTTCCTCTTGTGTGTGTTCTATATATTTAGAACTTTAGTTTGATTCAGAACGTATATACCGTTACACAACGTACCAAACCCAATCAACACATGATTTAGAAAAATGTTCATAACATTATCCTTTAATGTGAAATTATATCCTTCTTTAGTTAGCAAAGAAAATGATACAATATTGCACATCATCTTTAGTACGTACTAACAGTCGTTCAAAATCAATGTATTACCATTTGGTAACACTAGGTGATATTCGCCAACTGCTTTGGCTGCAACAATTGCTCCATTCCCTACTGTTAGATACTTATCACCCTTTTCCAGTTCTCTACCTCTCTTTAGCCCATGTAACAAATTACACACGTGGGATCCTGATCCGGTTTTTAATACCCAGGACGTAAACCATACTGAGAAACAGTTCTCGGTAACGAACACACCCGAAGAAGATGCATCATCATGCTCTTTCTTCACTCGGATGGCATGGGAATTCTGATATTCTGCTATTCCTTGCTCGGACTTATGACAATCATATGATGGAGCGGAACCAACATTCCCCAGCTCAGTATAATAAGCAGGTTTGGACAATACATCCATATTATTATCTTGATTAAGGCGTGTCATTGGTCGCTACCTAGAGAGAGAGAGAGAGAGAGAAGGAAACACTTTAGCATGTGTTCTTGCAAAATTATATTGGTTATTATCTTATTTAATCAGGATGGCTCCCACTGTTTTTATCAAATTTTCCTTCAAATCCTAAAAGGTAAGATTAGCCGGGATTAATTACACCCTACAAGTTCGCCCATTGTTCGGCCATGCAGTTATTGGTACTCCAAGGGAGTCTCCCCATGCTTTCGCATAGAACTAATTAAATAACCTCGTTTCCACAGGGGCATAACCCTATTAACACCTTTCTTAGACACCTACTTGATCAGCTAATTGTAAAGTGGAAAACTCTCTCAGGAGTAACACTTACTCGCAGTGGGTATCGGGATCCAACTATCATATAAAAGGTATGCAATCTCATTGAAAATTTCAACACTTGAAATTCTTAATATTGTTTTTACCCCTAGCTTCCTATGACCTTGACGGAGGCCAACAAACCATAAGCCGCTAGTCAAGTTCAACCCGTTCATTTCTTGATTGAATTAAATCCACCCGCACGACCCTTGACTGAGGCCAACAACGTCGCACGACTACCCTAGTCCAATCGCATCACATGCTGCAGATAAGCACTAATCAGCTACCGCACACTACGCCTTGACGGTGTCCAACAAACGCAGCACGAATACTAAATAGCACTTATCTGAAATAACGGAGGGCTATGTTGGTTTTTAAGAAAACCTTTAGCATAATGAACTTGATATCGTTATAGAATCTAGTGATTTGAAAAGGAGTGTTTTTTGTACCTTTTGCTAGTTTCGCTAAAGAAGTGTCTCTCGGTGAAAGGATCTTGGCTCTTTCTCATCGAATGAGATACTGGATATTCATCAAGGAATACCACCATGCAAAGAAAGAACAAGAGAAGCAATAAAAACAAACCAAGTAGGTTGTAGTATTTGCAAGTTTTGCTAAAGAGGTCATTCTCGGTGAAGGGATCTCGGCTCTTTCCTCATCGAATGAGGTGCTGGATATTCATCAAGGAATACCACTATGCAAAGTAAGAACTAGAGCTACCCTTTTAAAAAAATTTGATTCTACAATATCTTTAGGTTTCTTTTCTTTTCATTAATCTCATTAATGAAGTCCTATCATTTATGTTTCCCTAAGCATCACAGAAAAAGAAACGAAAATAGAACGTACATTTATGCCTTCCGCATTCGCCACGGGGCCCCGTCATGCACCGTTAGGTTACTTAACTAACGGCAGAGCGGGGGCTGGACCAGCGCGGGTGCAAAACATAAGCAATGTTTATTATATATCTCATATATATATAGCATTCGTCTCACGCAGTTATATAATCACATCACAGAACCAAACAGCAGAAGTCAACATATAAAATATTAGATATATTAGGAGGTCTGTGTTTTAAATTCAGCCGGTAATGAAAAACACGGATTCCACAGTCGTGATGAATAGCTAAACCCACATCCCTAGACCCTAATGAGAGCGGCAAGCAACCCTGCCAATTCCAGAGTTAAGAGACCCGGTCTCGACTCTTCGAGATGGTCTCCCACTGGACTCCAGAACCCGGTTACTTGTGCTCCCCCTTGGGTCTATCCTAATATGGAAAACTAAATAATATACATCAATGGTGACATCATCCTCAACCCGGAAGTGTCCCAATAAAAGAATATTACATACAAATTTTACATGAATGAAAATTGAAAAACTCTCATCTCACATAAAAAAAATCGGATATTCATTCAAGACAATCCAATATAACATATCACAGCAACACATAACATCACATGTCATCAACGTAAGTAAATACGCGTATCCCAAATTTCGTTGACATATAGCAACAAGATTTGGGATACCCCATATATTACACTTACGGTCGCAGAAAAGAAATGAAAAACTACAATAATTAGAATTCGCATTTTCTTAGACATCATAAACCCGGAATATCTCATATTCCGGATTTCATGCCTAACCCTATAAACCCCGCATTTTAGTCTTATATCAAGAACTCTTTTCAATAATTTAGTTGGGTAATTCAACAAGATTCCCGACAACTCGATCGAATACTCGTCGGGAACTTTAGTAGATGGTCGCACCCCCGATGCCGTCAACCAAGTGCACTTAGACGGAACACCGTGGCCGCAAGCACCCGAGTGGATGCTTTTGGAAACGAGATTCTCCTAAAGTCACTTGGTCGGGGCTATGGGGCATGGCTACCCAGTAAAGTTATCTGGAGAGTATTCGCGTACGATACGCGATTGCGACGGAGTTTCGATCCAAATCGAAACTTCATGGCAATCGATCAATATAGACTAACATGCTAGATTTACAAACAAACTATTTTTCACAAAACTAATTTAATGTGGATTCCAACTACTGTATCACATATCAAACTTAAACCCAAAACGACGTTAGAACACGACTACGAAACACTCCGAATAGCCCTTAATAAAAAAGTTAACATCACATGCATATCTAGCAAATCAAACATGACCTAAAACCCCAAAACCAAGCAAACAGAACACTCAAAAAATTCAAGACCACAAAGGGAATAGGGGGCCGGCGAGGCCGGGTATTATGAGGATCTCGCCGGGTCATTTTAGGAATTTGGGCCTCTAATTTCACTGGTGTTCTAGTTTCATCAAATGAAACATTTTGCAGTTGTTTAAAAAAATTTCAGAGATCATTTTGAAATCGACAGAAACTTTGTTTCAAGGTTTCGGTTTTCGGAGTTTCTTTGGTTTCGTATTTCTACTAACATCGTCTAATCTTCTAGCTTTGGCTCTGATACCATGAAAGTGTTTGTTAGCACCACCACTGGGTTTTAGTAGCATCAAGCATGCCATTTTAGAATTTTGGGGGTGCTAATTAACACTAAACAAGAATCGAAACTAGATGATTAGGGTTTAACTATGATATAACTAAAACTATACTAAGAGAAAGATGGCTACAAGCTTTGTAGACCATGTCCTTCTCTTCTCAAGCTCCGGGTAGTAGTCCCTACGACTCCACTAGGCTCTACTTGAAGGTTGAACGAACTTTCTTCAATGACCTTCGTGCCGAAGATGATCCACCCGAAGTCCGCTAATCCAAGCCACCTCTTCACTAAACTCTTTAGTGAAGGAAACACACTACACCAAAGTGCTAATCTAGTGTAGGATGGTGAAGTAGGGGTGTTGTTTGCTTACTAGAGATCTCAAGCTATATGGTTCACATAACATGTGAGAGTTTAGAGCTTGAAGTATGAGGAAGATGATGATGATGGAGAGAGCTACAGAGAGTGGGGCTAAAGAAAATGAGCAAGCCCCCTTTGAAAATGAAGTGAAGAATGGCTTATCAATTATCACAATAATTGAACCATCTAATTTAAAACAATAAACAAAAGCAACCATGCTTCAATAGTGTAGAATAAATGAATATTCAAATGATCAAGCCATGCTTCACCCCTCCACAATTTCCACCTCATTTCTATTTTCATAAAAATAGAAAATCCATACCATGCTTCATATAACATATATACATACATACATACATACATACATACATACATACATACATATATATATATATATATATATATTATGAAGAATAATTAGTGTGCTAATAATATTAGTTAATATATAATTATATCAAATATAAATATATATCATATTATTAAATCAACACTTGATTTAATAATCCGGTTATATCACATATAACCAACTAATATCATTTATCTGTATATCACATCAAATCAACACTTGATTCAATAATCCGGTTATATCACATATAACCTAACTGATATCAAATAACCGCCAGATTAGAATACGGAATCACATACTTGTATTTAATCAGGCCCCCCGCACATATCAGCATATGTCTACTTCGTTTTACTTGAACTAGGAAACTTTTATGTGGGACTCTAAAGACTCGTCAATACGCCAGCAGTAGGTGATGATCACATCAGACACCCACAAGCCATCAGCGGTACTAGCTAGACGTAACGGCTACCCATGTATTGAGTGAATAGAAGATCAACAAGCAAGCTTTTCCAAACTCCCATGAAGCCTATATGTAACACTTGCCGTACAGCCCGGTCTCTTCGTCTGTTATGTCACATATCGAGTCTGGGGGTTGAATCGTTAGACCCCAATAACTTGATAAGTCATGCCGATGTGTGGTCTATAACAGTACGAGAAACTACTGATAACACTTACCAGTAAATCTTATCTACAGCCCTGGCCAGGGACTTCCTGTCATAGCCAATCGAGCATGGCGCAACATCAGCTCCCGATACCGGGAGAGATGAAACCCCTCCTATCGCTCATTGCATCCATGTGACTTGGGACTGTACCCAAAATCCACCTGTTTGGACAACTCCTTTGAGACATGGTAGGGAGGAAATCAAAGCACAGTGGGAACCACACAAGACTCTATGACAATCTCGGGTCTACAGACTAATCTGTACCAGTGCCACCAGAGAACTGCTGTCTGACGATAGGTATAGTACCATCTAGGAGTTCTCGGCGAGTCATGTTTGTTGGCTATAGTGCCCTCAAGTCAATTATTGAATCGCAGGCATGCGATTGTAATGATTGAGGATGAACCTATACTGGTAGAACAGTCTTACTCGAGATGATTGTATGCTATCTGGTCTGTCTTTATCATAATGTTAAACATTAGGTGGCATTGCTGATCACTATTACATGTTGATAGAGCCCATAGGATTCTTGCTTGACTACCAGCATTATGATGTCGATCATATAAGTTGAGCTGGGTGGTCTATAAGCACATACATAAATGTCCCTAGTCGTGGGAGTATCGAGACTGGGCATCGATACTCAGGAGTAGACTAGTGTATACTTATATAGACCCCGACGAGGGGTGGTGGCCGGTCTCACAAGCTATTGGTTTCGGTTAGTCACCTAAGATAGTATACAGGTGCTCATTGGGTTTGGAGTCACTGGACGAACTCGCTGGAAACATGCTAGTTGGTATTATACCTATTGTCTGATAGCAGTTCCCATGTGACTTGAGTACAGGTTAGTCTGTCGACCTGAGATCGTCATTTGTCTCATGTGAGTTCCCACTGTGCTTTGATTACTACCCTACCACGGCTCAAAAGAGTCGTGCAAACAGGTTTTAGATGGATACAGTTCCGAGCCACATGGACGCAGTGAGCGGATCGTCGGGGATTCATCTCTCCCGGTATTGGGGGTTGATGTCACGTTGTGCACGGGTGGCCATCACCAGAAATCCTCGGCCGAGGTGGATGAGAATTATTGATTTGGATAGGTAGTTTCTCAGCGGGTGATGTGCTTCATACCGACATGAAATATCGCGTTATTAGGGGTCTGACTTTATTCACCCCTAGACTCGATATGCGATACTCGTAGAAGAATAAACCGGACTGTATCGAGATTGCCACCGACAGGCTCAGTAGGGGTTCGGATGAGTTTGCTCGTCGGCCTTCCTTTCGCTCAATACCTGGGTAGCCGTTACGTACAGCTAGTGCCGCTGACGTGCTTGTGGTTAAACCCACTGCCAGCGTATTGACGAGTCTTTAGAGTCCCACATAGAGGGTTTCCCTGGTTCTAGCTAAATGATGTAGTATACGTATTGGATACGTGCAGGGTTCTGATCGATTGATTGTACTATGTATACGGACTTTCGATCGGACAGTTGATAATACTAGCCCACTCGGGTTTGAGCCGGATTATTAAATCAGGTATTGATTTAATAATTTACATATATATATTTCGATATGTATATTCTAGTATTATGTTCTTTGTGTTATTCTATCTCTTTGGGTATTTGTATTTCGGTACGAATACAGGTATGTATATACAGTAGAATGTAATCCGTGTTTTTCCGGAAAACATTCTAGAAGGTGGACACCTCATTTTTGTTTGACCATTTAATTTTTAAATGGATAAATGAGGTGGCATTGATTTGATAGGAGTATGGTGAGGACCATGCTTGCATAGTGTGCATAAATGAATTATTAATTCATTTGTGCATACTTTTCAAGTTTGGGCACATATTAAAAAGGAAAGAATTGTTTTACAAAACCAAGCTTGATATTTTCTCTCTCATGGAGACTTCATTATTTTTAAGATGGTTCATTCTTGAGCACTCATCTCTCCTCACCATTACCTTCATTCTCTTGAGTTTCTTTAGTTCCCTCCACCTTCATCATCCACCTCCTCTCAACTCTCTCATGTGTTGAGAATCATGAGAGGAGGTAAAATGAGATAGATTAACACTTTGATCACACACTACATCCTAAGCATTCTAGACTAGCGTCCTAGAATCCCTAGTTGCTTCACTTACATTCATTATGTGGAGCTAGAGCCATGACTACATCCCACCGGTGGATCATCTTCGACGGAGGAAGACCGGCGGCCAAGTTCGTTCGAGCACGCCTCAAGGAGCTAAGGAAGTTGATGGAAGACCGAAAGACTTGGTTTATTCGGTATAATACTTCTAACCCTTTAGTTTAGCTTCTTTTGTTTGCCAGTATAGGTTTATGGTTTAGATCTTGGGCGGGATTTTGTTTGCGCAAAAATTTTTAAACGCCAGTTTTTGTTCCGCATATTTCACGGTAGATGGCCACGGCGCCGGTGAAACCTAGCAATGGTATCAGAGCCACCCATAAACTAATACTAGCTAGTTTGCACAAAGTTAGAATATCGATCGACCAAATTTTCCGAATCATTTTTCTATTTTCATGTGCTTGCTGCCGATTTTGAAAAGTGTTCAAAAAATCATTCTTTGTATCTTAAAATTCAATGCAGGCATTTGTAGGGGACCATAAAAAATTTGGGCAAGTGAACCATAAAAAAGTAAGTATACGGTAGCGCCCCGGCCGTTTAACAGACGCCAAATGCGGAACAAAAACTTTTAACTGGCGCTATCGTATACTATAACCCGGATCTGCCATTATTGCTAAACTAACAAACTGTAAAGAGGGTAGAAAGATTATACCGAACGATCCGAGCCCTTCGTTCTTTAACCATCATCCCACGCTTTGTTGCGGCTGCTCCGATCTCGTCGATCTCCGATCTGCTCGTCCAGGTGGCACCACGTCAACGGATCTTTAAACGGGCTCCCGCCTCTGACCCGAGGAAACTCGGTCATCAAGTTTGCCAAAAGAGATGACCAAGATTGATGTAGAGAATGAGTAGAATACTTTTTCTCACTTCGTCCAAAGCCGTGGATGAACGGTTAATGAAGTTGCCCCTCGAAATGAAATGGATTGAGAAATGAGCTATGAAATTTCTATACATCCAAAACTATATCTTTATTTCCATCAACCATGATTATCCAAGGGGGGGAGGCCGGCCACTATATAGAGCAAGGGAGGTGAGTGTAGGAGAAGGGGGGGTGACCATTACCATGAAGGAAACAATGAGTCAAAGAACACCTTGTATGAACACAATTAATGAAAGTGATGAATCACTAACCTTGTCATCAAACATCATTAAAAGCACAAATGAGTCACAAAGATGCATGAACCTAGTCACCACCTTCTAGAAGCCTCTAGAAACTTCCACACTCATCTCAAGAAAAGATAAATCCATATTTAACCAAATGTTAAATACGGCCGATAGAAAACTGGAAACTGGCAACTTCCAAAAGCGATCCTGCAACGAATTTCTGGATAACCCCGTAACAGTATAAATATACCCGCATTTGTATTACGACCGAATACAAATGCAACTGAGACAAAGATATTATATCTACACAGTATAATACTCGGATTCGGCTTAAACCAAAGTCCACCAGTATTATCTGCCCGAAATATGACACGTGCGTAAACGCACGTGCATTTTCCGAACCCTGCCATAAAACCATACGGCCTCTACAACGTTTCGCCCGAACTTGGAAAACTGTCTGTAGGGGACTTGAATGACTCGTCAGTACCCTGGCAGTGGGTTTAACCACAAGCCGTCAGCGGCACTAGTTGTGCGTAACGGCTGCCCATGGATTGACCTCAAGGGAGGCCGATGAGCGAACTCATCCGGAAACCCTACTGAGCCTAACAGTGACAATGTATACACAGTCCGGTCCGTTCGTCTATGAGTATCGCATATCTGCCAAGGGGGCTGGTAACGTCAGACCCCCAATAGCAGTATAAGTCGTGTCGGAGTGTAGCCTAAAAACACCCTGAGATACTACTGGAGTACCTACCAGTAAATCTCCTGCCACGGCCGTGGGCTTTTTGTAATGGCTCTCCTAGACACAGCGCGATCTCACCCCCAATAGCGGGAGAGACGAATTCCCTGCCGATCCGCTCACTTGCCTCCATGTGGCTCAGGACAGTACCCAAAAAATACCTGTTTGCACGACTCCTTTGAGCCGTGGTAGGGTAGAAATCAAAGCACAGTAGAAACTCACACGAGACAAATGACGACCTCAGGTCGATGAACTAACCTGTACACATGTCACCAGGGAACTGCTATCTGACGATAGGTATAGTACCAACTAGCAGATTCCCGGCGAGTCCTGTCCGGTGTACTCATAACCCATTGAGCACCTGTATACATCTTAGGTGATCCAACTGACACCAGTGGCTTGTGAGACCGCCACCGTCCCTCGTCGGGGTCTCGACTGTATATACTAGTCTACTCCGGATGCCCTGTCTCGAAACTCCCACGACTAGGGACCACAATTAAGGATATGCTTATAAACCACCCAACTCTTACGTATATGATCGCCATCATACTGTTGATAGTAAAGCAAGATCCTAAGGGCTCTATCAAAGTGTAACAGTGATCAGTCACCTAAACCTATACACGACTGATAAAGGCAAACCAGATAGCATACTATTGTAAGTGCACGGTGGCGCCCCGGACGTCAATCCGACGCCGGAATGCGGAAACGAAACTTTTACAGAACTTGTAAACCGGCACCACCGCGCACTATAAACCCGGATCGGTCCATTAACCTAACACTAGCAAACTAGAAAATGGGAAGGAAGCTATACCGAGCGATCCGTGTCCTTCAGTCTTCGGCCTCCACTCCGATCTCCTCGCGGAATCTCCGGTCTTCATCTCCTCGTCGGAACGGGCACCACATCGCCGGGTTCTTTTACGGGCTCCCACCTCTGGACCGAGGCAACTCGGGTACGAAGATGGCGAGCCAACGTGCCCAAGAAATGCTGTAGACTAGTGTAGAACAGTTTGTTTCTATTGGGGAAGAAGTTGCCATTTGATGGAGAAGAAAAAAAGAACTTTGGAGAGGTGTTAAGAATTTGCAAGCAAGCAAAATGAGATGAATGAATTTCCCTCACAAAATGAAACCTCATCCTCTCACCCTCTCTAAGTGGCCGGCCAAAAATCATGGTGGTGGGAAAAATAATCTAAATCCAAGAGAAGAAAATGAAGGATAATCTCAAAGAAAAAGATCACATCAGTACTAATCCAATCCTTTCTCATAAATGCAAAGGATAAGATACATAAAGAATCTAATGATGCTAGAACCATCATGATACCTCCATCAAATAAACCCCTCCACAAAAAAAATTTGCATACTTGCAAATAACCCCTTCCCATCATAAAAGTCCGGCCGAGAAGGAACAAAGGAAAACTGGCCGGAACGGAATACAAACTGGCAACTACAGAAAACTGATCCCGTAATAAATTACAGGAAAACCCCGCGACTGTATATACATACCCGCATTTGTATTCCCACTGAATACAAATGCAAAGAGACAAAATCTACACTGTATAATACTAGGATCCGGCTTAAACCAAAGCCCGCTAGTACAATCCGTCCGATCACGATCCGTGCAATACCGCACGTGTATGATCGAACCCTACCATATCTCCATACGGCCTCTGCAGCGTTTCGCCCGAAACTTAAGAAACTGGTCTGTGGGGGACTCTAAAGACTCATCAATACTTTGGCTGTGGATTTAACCACTAGCACGTCAGAGGTATTAGCCAATACGTGACGGGCTACCACGTATTGACCAAAAGGGACGTCGATGAGCGAACTCAGCCTGACACCCTACTGAGCCTGTCAGTGATAATATCCATACAGTCCGGTCCGTTCGTCTGTGAGCATTGCATGGCGGGCCTAGGGCGTTGGTAAAAGTCAGACCCTCAAAAGCGGTACAAGTCGTGTCGGAGAGTAGCCTAGAACACCCTGAGATACTACTGGAATACCTATCAGTAAATCTCCTGCCTTGGCCAAGGACTTTCATGTACTGGCTCTCCTAGACACAGCGCGACCTCACCCCCAATACCGGAAGAGACGAACCCCTGTAGATCCGCTCACTGCCTCCATGTGGCTCGGGACTGTACCCAACTAAAACCTGTTTGCACGTCTCCTTTGAGCGTGGTAGGGTAGTAATCAAAGCACAGTGGGAACTCACAGGAGACAAATGACGATCTCAGGTCGATGAACTAACCTGTACACATGTCACCAGGGAACTGATATCTGACGTCAGGTATAATACTAACTAGCAGGCTCCCGGCGAGTCCTGTCCGGTGTACTCATAACCCAATGAGCACCTGTAAACATCTTAGGTGAACCAACTGACACCAGTGGCTTGTGAGACCGGCCACCGCCCCTCGTCGGGGTCTCGACTGTATACACTAGTCTACTCTGGAGAATCGATGCCCTGTCTTGAAACTCCCACGACTAGGGACCATTTAAGGATGTGCTTATAGACCCCAGCTCTCATGTATATGATAGCCCTCATACTGCTGGTAGTCAAGCAAGAATCCTAGGGGCTCTATCAACGTGTAATAGCGACCTGTAAGGTCACCTAAAGCAGTACACGATGATAAAGATAAACCAGATAGTATACTATCATCTTGAGTAAGACTGTCCTATCGGGATAGGTCCTCTATCAATCATTGCAATCACGTGCCTGTGATCCAATAATTGACTCTGAGGGCACTATCTCCAACAACTATCATCTTGAGTAAGACTGTCATACCGGTATAGGTCCTCCACAATCATTGCAATCACGTGCCTGCGATCCAATAATTGACTTTGAGGGCACTATATCCAACAATCTCCCACTTGCACTTAAGACTAATTATTGCGATGTCGACTACTCACAGCCCGTGTGAAACCGAACATCCAACTCCTCTACTAATCAGTTTCACAAAGCCCGTTTGTAAAACTATTGTGTTCGAGAAATAGCCTCAGTGAGTGGATCCGCCCTGATGTTTCTTTCTATGTCTCTCTTAATCTCAAGTTCGCGGAGAAAACCATCACCCGAATTGAGTAATACCTGTCTTAGAATATGTCTGGATATCTGATGGGACCTAGTTGATAAATGAACTCCAAATCCAAACTTCTTAGACTGTATCGATAACTGAACCTAATCAGTATCCAGCACCATGCCTCCCACAGTATCCTCTTGGACCACCTGTCCATAATACTGTCTCTCGTCAGAGGGAAAACTATAACTCTGACAATCACTCTGTCATCCATGTCACCTTTGAAGCCTGGAATGATAACCGTCTCCCGAAGGAGGCTGCCGTCTTCAAATCCGTAGAACATGCACATATATTCTAAAACTGCTTCCTTATGTTTCTCCAGGATTGGATTAATATAAACTTATCGCATCTAGTGCAAAAACAACATCTGGTGGTACTTGACATCTCACGATTGACTCAATTGCCTAAGCAAGTGATTTGCCAATCATGCACATCCCTCTCCACTTTAGTCTGTAAGACACCTTTAGAGAGGGTGACTCCATCATCTGCAGGTACACCACCATGCCAGGAGTCAACTATTCTAAAAACTATCAGAATACAGTCAAAGTACCCACATTGGGAAACTACCCAAATCTAGATCTAAAACCATAGATCTAGGAACCAGAATGTCAGATATTATATCCATATCCTGTCTGGAGAAACAACTGTGTGACGACCACAGTACAACCGATCGTAGTATAGGAATTTTACTTCCTACTCTGTGTATGTCATCCAAATACCAAGACATCACACCCTACTACTTTCTTACCAGATCCATCCCCTATTCTGATGAAGTCAAACCCATGACTGTCACATCAAAATTAGATGATCTATCTCCGCTATAACTGCTCAAGTCTATAAATAGACATAAGCTACTTGCCCACTATGCTTCCGCTGCTCCCACTGACTACGACAACCCTCTGGCAGAATAATATATACGTGCACTTCTAAAGCTAGTTTAGAACGACGCTATACTTAACCTCCTGCCGGGTCTCATAGTCTGGAACAACAGTAGTGTCAAGTCTGGGTAAACAAGAACCTCCCTGTCACCGTCGTTGAGGCTACCGAAGTACCTCTCGGGTGTCTGAGGTTACCCACCATATCTGCGGAGTGGCTAATGGAATGTCAAACCTGATTGAATCTTTAGGTCCTATTAAATTTTTCGTAATCGTTCGCGGTTCTGGAATCACTTCCAGTTCTACCATACTCCCACTACTGTTTTCTGAAAAAATCCATTTTACTAAAACTGTGGCGAGTCAAGAACAATATCACTATTGATCTTCCGGATGGTAGAAAATCAACTCTCGTCGAAGCCAGGGTCAACCCACAAACTGCCATTACAGAAACGTGCCTTGAGTTATCCAGAGTCTGGTTTTAAGCATAAGCTGGACAACTCACCGTACCTTAACATCGTTAAGATATGAACCATTATATATCCAATATAGAAACTTTGGCACTTATTTAATTGGAACCATATTCAATCATGCAGCTGTCTCCAGTGCATATCAACTTAATGGAGAGAGGCTAATCAGCATTACTCAATTTAGGAATCCATCCAATTATGAGTAACCCGAAAGAGAAACGAGTTTCTCAAAACTATTACTATCATCTGAATACCAATCACAAGAATCTACATCTTCGATTACTTTGAAGAATCCCGATACTTGTGACATCTGGTTCTCTACTTTATTCTTATACCCACAACTTCTCAAAACTTAGACCTTGTATTTCTATGAAACACTTGTCTAAAAAACTAGAGAAATCATAAGTAAATAGAACATAGTACGAGGACCTACCCCTTTGTCCTGAAGGACACTGGACAACATACAATACTCTGTATAAGTCCGCTGAGTTAAATAACTCAAAACCTGTGCATCGTAGGTTGAAAACTGTACCCTGGCGATTTCCTCAAATATCACCAATTACAACGAATTTCGATATAATGAGGATGATCACCTTATTCCCAATAACTTACTCCCACTCATCATCTGTAAAACCATACAGATATGAGAATGAAACCTGGTAAATACATACCCTTGGAGTAAGTATCTAATTGGGAAAACAGTTTTCCTTTAACAATGCACTGAAACATGAAAATGTTTCATAGGGGTATCCTGGTATTCCTAGTAATGCCTCTTCCATAATCCAATTCATGACTATAACCGTATATTTCTTTGCCATCTCTCCAAATCCCTTTATTTGTCTTTAGTCGTTACCTTCTGTACACCTTCGTTAGGCTAAATGGTTTTCTTCCGTCCCTACCGTTCGGCACCAGCCTATGATTTGGAATAAGACTATCCAGTAAGCATAATAGGTGTACTCTCATAATCCTAGGAGTACTCGCAACTTGAGAGAAGGTGATGATAAAAGACAACTGAATAATACCTTATTCTATTTCTCCCGAACTGGGGAAAAAAGCAAAGGTGAAATAGGAGTGGCGATGAAGTACGTGGTTTGGTCGTGAATGATAACAGTCGTAATTTACTTTGCCCTCTTTCTAATCCCTTTATTTTGTCTTTAGTTATTACCTTCTGTACACCCTACTTAGGCTAATTGGTTTTCTTCATTCCCTACCTTTCGGCACCTGCCTATGGTTTGGAATAAGACTATCCAATAAGCGTAATAGGTGTACTGTCCTAAACTAAGGAGCCCTCGTAACCTGAGAGAAGGTGATAATAAAAGACAACTGAATAAACCAATTCTATTTGTCCTGAACCTGGATCCATCCTCGAAGAAGTCCCTTCGAGTTCGTATATAACAATACGATGGATCTATCCAATGGAAGTGGATGTCCGTAGTAATACGGGGTGTTCTGAGAAATGCAAAGGGTAAAAGAAGGAGTGGCAATGACTTATGCAACTCGGACAATCCAAAAGCCAGTATTTTAAGAAGGTTCGGTCAACTTGGTCACTGAGTCATAGTCTAGGGTCGGTCAAAGGTCGCTGCCAAAGAGAGAGAGAAAAGAAACACTCTGCGTGCACTCTAACCTAGATCAAAATGGTTATCACTTTATCTAATCCGGAAACCTCCCACTGTCCTGTCAAATTCTCCTCCAATCCAGAAAGAAGAATCAATCGGGATCACCCGAAGAATAAACCAACTCATCAGTGGGAATCGGGATCCAACTCTCATCGCATGATAACGTGACGGAATCCACTCACGTTATCACACTCCAGAAGGTATGCGCATACTTGGCAAGTTTCAGTTTCTTTAGAAACTCCCGATATGATTTTTGCCCCATGCTCTTATGACCTTGGCGTTGGTCAAAATACATAGATTGAATACTACTGATTACCCAATAGAAATGACGGAGGGCTACGACTGGTTTTTGGCGAAAAACATTTAACGTAACGAACTTGATATCGCTGAAGGAACCTGATAGCTTTTTATAAAAAATATAGTGGCGAAAACCTTTTGCTAAAGAGGTCACTCCCGGTGAAGGGATCTCTGCTCTTTCCTCGTAGAATGAGGTGCAGGATATTCCAACTGAATACCGCGATGCAAAGCAACTTGTAATCGACTATAGTTAAGTTATTACCCTGACGCAAACTTCTGCCCAAGGGGTCATTCCCGGTGAAGGGTTATTGGCCCTTGCCTCGTCGAATAAGGTGCAGGATATTCCAACCGAATACCGCTATGAAAAACAAAAGGAAACGTCTTTGTAATAACACTTTTTAAAACTGTTCCAACAACATCCAAACAGGTTTGTTTTCCTTTGCATTGATCAGAATCAACGCAGTCCCATCAATCAATCACACCAGAAAAGAACGAAAATAAAATGTACGTATATGCCATCCGCATTCGTCACTGGGTCCCGTCATCACCCGTTAGGTTACTTTAACTAACGACAGAGCGGGGACTGGACTAGCGCGGGTGCAAAACATATACAACATTTAATAGTATATATACCAATATACAATAATCGCTCCAGGCGTGATAATATGCAACATTACAGAAAAGTAATAAGCATCACAGAACAATACAGATAATCTGGGATCCCCGGGTTTCACAGAGCCGCTGCTGAAACCCGACGTTCCCCTGGTCGTGTGGATAGCCTGTGCAATGAAACCTAGACCCCTACGGGTGCGGCAAGTTACCCGCCAAAACCTGAAGCGAGGCAGCCCCCTACAGCGAAGTGAATGGACCACCCAGCACTTCACGGAATCCGGTAACTTGAGCACCCCTCCTTGGGTCAACCTGTACCCCCTACGAGTGCGGCGAATAGTCTGCCAATTCCAGAGTAAGGCTCCTCTGCCTTTCAAAGCCATGAGATGCGGACCCGTTGCCCTCCAGAACCCGGATATCCGTGCACCCCGTCGCGGGGTAAACCTAGTACAGAAATAAAAATATGTACAACGGGTACATCGACCTCAACCCGGTCGTGCCCCAAAAGAATATAATACAACAGGCGGTGACGGAAGTCCATATGTTGGACGCTCGCCCCGCAATACCAAATATACAAATAAATCCAAACTGCACTACCATTGCACACTGCTATCCACCACGACAAAACAGCAACATCACAACACAACACAGAACATCAACGCGAATGTCACGTTCGCAAACCCGTCTAAAAGAACTTTAGCAATCAGACGCGGTTTACCGCTCAAATGACATTCACGGTCGGAGATATAATGTAAGTACTGTAAACTAACATGTTTAAATTTTTATCGACTAAATATCACGAAGTGGGCCCCATGTACATCTGCTGTATAGTAACAAAATCTGGGCCCAAAAGATATATATCAAAACCCACAATTTCCATAGAAGAAGACACTGTGCAAATTTGGACCAATGATCACACAGACTGGCCGTGGATGCGCGGTCAAACCTATCCCACAATTTCCACAGAAGAAGACACTGTGCAAATTTGGACCAATGATCACACAGACTGGCCGCGGATGCGCGGTCAAACCCTAGGTTTGACCGCGATCCCGCAGCGGTCTTGTAGGGTCACGTGACCAAATTTGTACAGGTAGCTTGGAAAACCCTGCTTAATTTTCTGTGATATGTAAAATTATTTTAGACCAGATTTAAAATCGACAGAAACATTGAATAGAAAAAATTATAGTTTTTGATATTCGGTCCGATTGATATTTTAAACGCGTTAGCACAAGTTAGCAAAGCATAATGGTGAGTCTCTGATACCACTGTAAGTCTACGGTAGCGCCCCGGCCGTCTAACAGACACCAAATGCGGAACAAAAACATTTAACTGGTGCTATCGTATACTATAACCCGGATCTGCCATTATTGCTAAACTAACAATCTGTAAAGAGGGTAGAAAGGCTATACCGAACGATCCGAGTCCTTCATTCTTTAACCATCATCCCATGCTTTGTTGCGGTTGCTCCGATCTCGTCGATCTCCGATCTGCTCGTCCAGGTGGCACCACATCAACGGATCTTTAAACGGGCTCCGGCCTCTGACCCGAGGTAACTCGGTCATCAAGTTTGCCAAACGAGATGACCAAGATTGATGTAGAGAATGAGTAGAATACTTTGTCTCACTTCGTCCAAAGCCGTGGACGAACGGTTAATGAAGTTGCCACTCGAAATGAAATGGAATGAGAAATGAGCTATGAAATTTCTATACATCCAAAACTATATCATTTTTTCCATCAGCCATGATTATCCAGGAGGGGGGGAGGCCGACCACTATATAGAGCAAGGGAGGTGAGTGTAGGAGAAGGGGGGTAACCATTACCATGAAGGAAACAATAAGTCAAAGAACACCTTGTATGAACACAATTAATGAAAGTGATGAATCACTAACCTTGTCATCAAACATCATTAAATGCACTAATGAGTCACAAAGATGCATGAACCTAGTCACCATGTAGCGTCTTCAAAAGTCGTTTTGGTGTTTTCCTGAAAATCGGTGAAAATTCGGTATTTTTCCGAAAACCGTCTTTTTTGTTATTTTGCAGTTTAGAACTAATTATACCTAATTTGGATAGCTAATTGCTTGTTTTTAGTAGCTAATGAGTTACTTATTAAATTTTGGTCATTTAAAAATTTTTTCCTATTTTTCAATTTTTTAATATTATTTTAAGCCGGTAAGAAAATACATTAAATTAGCGATAAATACAAATTTTTCTGGGCTAATTTTAATCTTTAAAATTATGTTAATTAAAATCTAGTTGTAACATAAATTTTTAGTATTTTATTTTTATTTTTAACTAATTTTTATTATAGAAAACGAAATTTATTGAATTTAAGCTTAAACTTGCAATTTTGGACTTGTAGGGGGTCTTTTTGCATAAAATGTTTTTGTGCACTCTCTCTCACTCATCCCTCAGCCCTAGGCCAGCCCCACCACCATCAGGTCCAGAAAAATTCCATGCTCCTTGACTTGTTTTATTGTGTAGAAATGATGGTTGTTTTGAGAAAGGTTTGAATTTGTTTTTGGGTATAGTCTTTTGTGGTTGGTAGGAGTTGACCAAGACCTCTTTCCCATACCCCACACCATCCCCTCTCCCTCATTTCTGGCCGAAATTCCAGCAGCCCCCTTCATCTCTTTGTTCTTTTCATTTTCTTCAAAAAAATTCATTAAGTTTGCTCCAAATTTCAAGCAAAAACTCACAAATTAAACCCCATTCTTCATCACTTTTTCCTTCACCTCTCTTGCTTGGAATCATGGTGCTAGGAGGCCATCATTGAGGCAAATTTCTTCTTTCTAGATCCATAGATTTGAGGTATAATTTCTACTCTTTTAATTTCTTATGGTTAGAATCCTTTAATTAAATTGTTTTAGTGTTAATTTAGTGCTATTTTCATTCAAGTTTTGTTTAAAGTTAATGGTTGAGTTAACTAGGGTTTCTTGAAACCATGTTTTAGTTAATTAAATCTAGTTAATTAATCTAGTGGTTTACTTAACCAACCTATATGGTTACTTTGCTTAAGTGGCTTGATGTATTGCTAATCTAAGTTAACTTGTGTGAAATTTTCTTTGCTTTGCTAATTACCAAAATCAAGAAAAGATTTGTGTATGGAATGTGGGTTTTGATGCATGGTAAAGGGGTTGATTTAATTGTAGTGGCTTTCTAATGGTTTAATTTGGATATTTGTGTGATAATGTGTGCACTTTGTCGCAAATTTTCGATGTTTGCACTAAATTTGCAAACTTCTAGCTTACTAGGTTTTTATTTTATTATTGTGGCAATTTAGTTGCGATATCTAGATTATATTGTTGGCTTATCCTATGACATTTAGGATGCGTGAGTGCGGATTTTTGAGTAGTCGGGTTTTAGTTTTGCCGGGCGACCAAATCGGCGATTTTTGCAGTTTTTGCGATTTTCGCGTGTGTTCCGCGCACCTTGTGCACGTTGTACCTAGCTTGTGAACGTTAGTATTTTCGTTTGGGTTTTTGTGTCGTTCTTGATATGTAACCTTATGTTTGGTATTGATGTAAATTCCAGGTTCGGTCTCGGAGACGTCAGACGCGGCACGAAAGGGGAAAGCGGTGATTGGACGTGACTAGCTAGGGATTCCGGTGAGTAGATGTAACATCTATGGGGGACTATCGTTGGATGGCGCAAGCCGCCCGATAGTTTTAGTAACTTAAAATATTCTTAGTGATGTTAGTAATTAGGGGTGTAATATTTATATGATTATTTGCTGCGTCCATGCCTTATATTGACATACATATGCGAACCCATTTTATAGGACACCTGCACCATTGCCAGGGTTTTTATATGCAGCACGAGCACTATTCATGCTTACACACACGCCCTGGTAATTGCCATGCCACCACACTAGATAACCTATAATTTGAAACCTTTTACTAATTGATGCTTAAACCTGTGCTATTGCCTTTAATTCCTTAAAATGAAATCGTAGGATTGCTATTCATGTGCATGTACCTCATCATATTATTTGTTCATGCCTAGTCTATTAATCATACATCGTAGCTTAATTATTGATACCATATGCATTCATCACCATTGATATAGGCACTTATGAGGATTTCTAGAGATTTTATGATATTTTTGGATTTCGGGGGAAAGCCGCAAAATTTCTAAACTTATTATATTTTTAAAATATGTAAATTGCGGTTTTCTAGTGATGTAAGTGTCGTCCACCATGAGTTTGCTGTGGTTTTCGAGATCCGTGTCGAGGAGTGGAGGAACCGTCACGGGTACATGGTAGGCCCGGTATGGTACCCCGGGGCAAGATGAATGTGGTGTTGACGTTGAGCCTGGCAGGGGACGGATTACCTACCGGTGACTGTTTGGCACGGCGGATATCCAGAGGATACCGACCGTGGCCGCGAGATGATGAGATTTTGATATTGAGCTGGGTCAGCCGGATGGCTGAGGCCAGAGATACTATGACATGGATATATGAGATTTGTGATAGTTTTGAGGTGTCGTTGTTGGGCACAGGTTCTTGTTGATTCTATTGGTATTGTGCTGGTATTTCAAAAGAGATTCCTAAAGGAAAAACATGATTCTTATAATTATACATTCAGATCATGAGTTGATTCGCATTGCATTCATACCTACTAGTATATTCATATTGCATACATACCTGCTATTATGTCCTGCCTTACCTGTATTTTAGATGCTAGGATGCTTGTGTCCATGCATACGATAGCCTGTGTAGATGTTATTTATTACTTACGAGTTGGCAACTCACCCCCGTTGTGCCATAGCCTTTTGCAGGTCCGCTCCGTCAGTACAGTAGCGGCGGGCGCTCTTGTTTCTTTTGCCTGGACTCGAGGTTTTGCTCTTAGGTGGGTTATATTATTATTTTTGCACCACCTTGTATATTCTTTGTATCTAGAGTACTCTATCTACTGTATCTACCAGTATTGTTGTATATTGACCTAGAGATGAGACTGTGAGATTGTGGACTTTTATGCTGTATTTGGGGTCGAGCTCACTTGAGTCGACATGCAGTTTTTCTCATGCTCTTTATGATTATTTTGCATGTTGTTGTTTTATATTGCGTGGGATTTGTGACCGCCTTGTGGCGAAGAGCTAGCTCCCGCTTGGGGATGCCTTATTTGTTGGATTCATATATATTCTTGTTGTACCCATTTTGGGGGCCAGTATTTACAAAGGAGACTCTGCCGAAATTTTCGGAAAAATTGATATTGTTTTTAAAAAGGGTTTTATATGACTTATTTGATAAACTCGCTTTCAATTGATTGGGTTTTCTTCACTCTTCTGCTTATTTGGTTTTGGTTCTGGGCTTTGGCTTACTTATTTTACGGACGCCTTGAGACGCTTCGTAAACTTAAGTGCCAGTCACGTCCGTACCCTACGGGTCGTGACAAAGTTGGTATCAGAGCGATAGGTTTTACCTTTTTGAGTGTAGGATGACCCTTGGTAGATGGAGTAAGTGACTTAAGCAGGGTAACGTAGCGTGCGTATGTCCGCGACATACTTGCGATACGGTACTCCGCCTAAGTGACTTTAGGATATACTTGCTTGAAAATTCCTCCTTCAATTCCGTGTATCCTATGATCCTATTGCACTGTTCTTATTATCCGTTTTCCTGTAATAGCCACTATGCCGCCGAAGGCTACGGGGGCACAGAGGCCTGCCGCCCGAGACGAGATTCGAGCTGGCTACGGAGGCACAGATAGGCTCGAGACTGGTATGGAGGAGTTGCGACAGATGATGGGGGGCATGCAGGAGCTACGTCAGATGGTAGGATCCCTAGTTGCAGCCAGTCGTACTCCGAGGCCTGATGACATACCTACTACATCACAGACGACCATGATACCTGCTCCTACTACTACCACCGTGGCCATTCCGGTTTCGCTACAGGATTTCATGAGGCTGA
Organism: Agapanthus africanus; assembly: GCA_030015575.1. Classification (NCBI taxonomy): domain Eukaryota; kingdom Viridiplantae; phylum Streptophyta; class Magnoliopsida; order Asparagales; family Amaryllidaceae; genus Agapanthus; species Agapanthus africanus. Next base: position 230,227,287 of record CM057348.1, read on the forward strand.
GACCTCCAGTATTCACCGGCACCGAGGCAGCGGAGGACCCACAGACGTTCCTTGACAGTTTAGCCAGGATCTGTCGTTCGCTGAGATGTTCGGATGATCGATGGGTAGAACTTGCGAGTTTTCGACTAGAGGGTCTCGTGCAGACATGGTGGGAGTCAGTCTTGAGAGGTCGAGCTGCAGGTCTACCGCCTATGACATGGGCCGAGTTTACAGCGGTCTTTCTAGCTCGTTTCCTCCCAGAGAGCGTTCGTGACGCCAGAGCTCGTAGCTTCGAGGCCTTAGTCAAGACACCTGGGATGACGGTGTCTGAGTATGACATCCAGTTTACACAGTTATCCCGATATGCTCCGTATTTGGTGGATACCGAAGAGAAGATGGTGAAGAGGTTTGTACAGGGACTTGATGCCCAGCTATATCTTGCCATTGGCGCCCAGCACTACGACACTTATTCAGCTGCTATGGATGCGGCATTACGGATGGAGGCACGTATATCGCAGACTTCGGCCGTTTCTGGGCCAAAGAGGATTCGCACCGATGTACCGTCTCAGAGGCAGCGCGCCAGATTCTTTCCGAGAGATAGGCCTGGCAGAGGATTTGGACGGGGATAGTTATACGGTTCTTATCCCCAGGGACAGCAGCCGTCGCCAGGGTGTTTTGGGTGCGGGAGTCCGCACCATCTTGTCAGAGACTGTCCGGCGAGACGACAGGGAGCGGCGACCGTTCCGCATGTGACCCTACCACCATCACCACCCCCTCCTCAGAGAGCCCTACTTCCTACCACCGGTGATGCTCCACGCCAGTTAGGTGCACCCAGAGGCCGTGGACGCGGCGGTCCTGTTCAGAGAGGACGAGGAGGCAGAGGCCGAGGTCGAGGTCAGCCCGCTATCGATGGAGGACAGGCCCGAGTATTTGCTTTGACACCGCAGGATGCGCAGGCATCCAATGCCGTTGTGACAGGTACCTTGCCAGTTTGTTCTTTCGACGCACGGGTATTATTTGACCCAGGTTCCACACATTCGTACGTCTCTACACACTTTGCACCGATGTTGGGCCGTGAGTCGTCATCGTTAGATCATCCGCTTGTTGTTGTTACTCCGGTAGGCGAGTCGTTTGTCGCTCGTTTTGTGTTTCGATTGTGTTCCGTTCGTATCGGGGAGAGGGAGTTATCGGTTGATTTGATTCTCCTCGATATGTTGGACTTTGATGTGCTTCTGGGCATGGATTGGCTAGCCACTTGTTATGCTTCGGTGGACTGCCGTGAGAAGGCAGTCAGATTTAGCTTTCCGGGAGAGCCAGTCCTTGTTATTCGGGGAGACCGCAGCGTCACCCTTCCCAGCTTGATTTCGTCTCTTCGCGCTGGTTAGCTCTTGCGGAAGGGATGTCAGGGATTCTTAGCGTAAATTTGTGATACTCGAGCTGCAGAGGTTCCGTTGGACCGGGTCCCGGTTGTTTGTGAGTTCCCTGATGTTTTCCCTGATGAGCTACCTGGGCTACCGCCTGAGCGCGATGTTGAGTTCTGCATTGATTTGATTCCCGGCTCGGGGCATATTTCTATACCGCCTTATCGGATGGCCCTGGCAGAGCTTCGAGAGATGAAGGATCAGTTGCAGGATTTGTTAGAGAAGGGGCTTATTCGACCTAGTGTTTCTCCGTGGGGTGCTCCGGTCCTGTTTGTCAAGAAGAAGGATGGAAGTTTGCGCTTATGTATCGACTACCGCCAGCTGAACAAAGTTACCGTTCGGAACAGATATCCGTTGCCATGCATTGATGATTCGTTCGACCAGCTTCAGGGTGCGGGGTATTTTTCGAGGATCGACTTGCGATCAGGATACCATCAGCTGCGAGTTCGACAGGAGGACATACCGAGGACAGCTTTCTGCACGCGCTACGGCCACTACGAGTTTTTGGTGATGTCGTTCGGACTCACCAACGCCCCAGCAGCATTCATGGATTTGATGAACCGTACATTCAGGCCATATCTTGACTTGTTCATCATCGTGTTTATCGACGATATCTTGGTGTACTCCCGGAGCAGAGAGGAGCACGAGCAGCTCTTGCGGATTACGTTACAGACTCTGAGGGAGCACCAGCTGTTCGCAAAGTTCTCCAAGTGTGCATTCTGGCTGGACAGCGTCGGATTCTTGGGTCATGTGGTTACGAGAGACGGCATATGTGTGGACCCGAAGAAGATTGAGGTTGTTCAGCAGTGGCCCCGACCTACATCGGTTACTGAGATCCGTAGTTTTCTAGGCCTGGCAGGCTACTACAGGCGTTTTGTTCAGGACTTCTCCCGTATAGCTGCACCTTTGACCGGTTTGACCCGGAAGGGAGTTCCTTTCATTTGGACAGAGGAGTGCGAGCGCAGTTTTCAGCAGCTACGGACTTGTTTGACTACGGCGCCGGTATTATCTTTGCCTTCGGGATCAGGCGGATTTGTGGTCTACTGTGATGCTTCGCGAGTGGGATTAGGATGCGTATTGATGCAGCATGGCCGGGTGATCGCTTATGCTTCTCGACAGTTGAAGAAGCATGAACAGAACTACCCCACTCATGATTTGGAGATGGCTGCAGTGGTCTTTGCACTGAAGATTTGGCGACATTACCTATACGGCGAGTCGTGTCAGATATTCACCGATCACAAGAGCTTAAAGTACATATTTCAGCAGCGAGACCTGAACCTCAGACAGCGTCGTTGGATGGAGTTGGTGAAAGACTACGACTGCGAGATCTTATATCACCCAGGCAAGGCGAATGTGGTGGCAGATGCTTTGAGCAGGAGGCCCGGGGGTAGTCTATCCTTTTTGCGCGCAGTGCAGAGGCAGTCGTCAGCAGATTGGCAGATGTTATGCGACAGCCGAGTGGAGTTCGAGTTCTCTCAGACAGGGGGACAGCTCGCGCATGTTCGTGCACGCCCACAGTTGCTTGACCGTATATATGAGGCACAGCGCAGTGACGACCGTTGCTCAGAGATCATGGCACAGATGGGTCAGGGCAGATTTTTCGAGTTCGTGATTGACGATCAGGGGATTTTACGCTATGGATCTAGACCGTGCATACCAGATGGTGATGGATTACGGCGCGACATTCTTGAGGAGGCACACCGATCAGTGTGTAGTGTCCACCCCGGTTCCACTAAGATGTACCATGATATGAGAGAGACCTACTGGTGGGACGGGATGAAGAGGGATATTGCGGAGTTCGTTTCGAGATGCCTGACTTGTCAGCAAGTCAAGGCCGAGCACCAGAGGCCCGCAGGAGAGCTACAGCCGTTACCCATTCCAGAGTGGAAATGGGAGCAAATTTCGATGGACTTCGTTGTGGGTTTACCTAGGACCAGTCGAGGGTACGACTCCATCTGGGTGATCGTGGATAGATTGACGAAAGAGGCTCACTTCCTGCCAGTGAAGACGACTTTCAGCTTCGCTCAGTATGCCCAGCTTTACATCGACGAGATCGTGCGACTACATGGCGTACCGACTTGTATCGTGTCAGATCGAGGTACCCAGTTCACCAGCCGACTTTGGCAGAGACTTCAGGAGGCTTTGGGCACTCGTTTGAGTTTCAGCACAGCGTTTCATCCGCAGACCGACGGACAGTCAGAGCGGACCATTCAGACTCTCGAGGACATGCTCAGAGCGTGCGTTTTAGACTTCGGCGGTAGCTGGGATCGTCATTTACCTCTAGTGGAGTTCTCCTACAACAACAGCTTCCAGGATACTATTCAGATGGCACCTTTCGAGGCATTGTATGGGAGGAGATGCAAATCGCCCGTCTGTTGGACAGAGCCCAGCGAGAGCAGTATTTTGGGGCCGCGGCTTGTTGAGGAGACGACAGCGAAGATACAGTTGATTCGAGATCGGATGAGGGCAGCTCAGAGCAGACAGAAATCCTATGCAGACAGGCGCCGTCGCAGATTAGAGTTCGCAGTTGGCGACCATGTTTTTCTGAGGGTCTCTCCGATGAAGGGCGTGATGCATTTTGGGCGAAAGGGGAAGCTTAGCCCTAGATTCGTAGGTCCCTTCGAGATCCTCGAGCGTGTCGGCGCTGTTGCATATCGTTTGGCCCATCCACCCAGCTTTCCCGATGTTCACCCCGTCTTCCATGTTTCGATGCTCCGCAAGTACCTTCACGACCCTTCGCATGCGATTCAGCACCCGACAGTCCAGCTAGAGCGCGACATTTCTTTTGTAGAGCAGCCGGTGGCCATCCTGGATCGGCAGGTAAAGAAGTTGAGATCAAAAGTTATACCAACCGTCAAGATCCTTTGGCGTAGCCCGAGCAGCGAGGAGGTTACTTGGGAGACCGAGGGCGAGATGAGGAAGAAATATCCCCATCTCTTTGAAAGTACGCGTAGTTATATTTTTAAATTCGGGGACCGAATTTCTTTAAGGGGGGAAGATTGTAGCGTCTTGAAAAGTTGTTTTGGTGTTTTCCTGAAAATCGGTGAAAATTCGGTATTTTTCCGAAAACCGTCTTTTTTGTTATTTTGCAGTTTAGAACTAATTATACCTAATTTGGATAGCTAATTGCTTGTTTTTAGTAGCTAATGAGTTACTTATTAAATTTTGGTCATTTAAAAAATTTTCCCTATTTTTAAATTTTTTAATATTATTTTAAGCCGGTAAAAAATACATTAAATTAGCGATAAATACAAATTTTTCTGGGCTAATTTTAATCTTTAAAATTATGTTAATTAAAATCTAGTTGTAACATAAATTTTTAGTATTTTATTTTGATTTTTAACTAATTTTTATTATAGAAAACGAAATTTATTGAATTTAAGCTTAAACTTGCAATTTTGGACTTGTACGGGGTCTTTTTGCATAAATTTTTTTTGTGCATTCTCTCTCACTCATCCCTCAGCCCTAGGCCAGCCCCACCACCATCAGGTCCAGAAAAATTCCATGCTCCTTGACTTGTTTTATTGTGTGGAAATGATGGTTGTTTTGAGAAAGGTTTGAATTTGTTTTTGGGTATAGTCTTTTGTGGTTGGTAGGAGTTGACCAAGACCTCTTTCCCACACCCCACACCATCCCCTCTCCCTCATTTCTGGCCGAAATTCCAGCAGCCCCCTTCATCTCTTTGTTCTTTTCATTTTCTTCAAAAAAATTCATTAAGTTTGCTCCAAATTTCAAGCAAAAACTCACAAATTAAACCCCATTCTTCATCCCTTTTTCCTTCACCTCTCTTGCTTGGAATCATGGTGCTAGGAGGCCATCATTGAGGCAAATTTCTTCTTGCTAGATCCATAGATTTGAGGTATAATTTCTACTCTTTTAATTTCTTATGGTTAGAATCCTTTAATTAAATTGTTTTAGTGTTAATTTAGTGCTATTTTCATTCTAGTTTTGTTTAAAGTTAATGGTTGAGTTAACTAGGGTTTCTTGAAACCATGTTTTAGTTAATTAAATCTAGTTAATTAATCTAGTGGTTTACTTAACCAACCTATATGGTTACTTTGCTTAAGTGGCTTGATGTATTGCTAATCTAACTTAACTTGTGTGAAATTTTCTTTGCTTTGCTAATTACCAAAATCAAGAAAAGGTTTGTGTATGGAATGTGGGTTTTGATGCATGGTAAAGGGGTTAATTTAATTGTAGTGGCTTTCTAATGGTTTAATTTGGATATTTGTGTGATAATGTGTGCACTTTGTCGCAAATTTTCGATATTTGCACTAAATTTGCAAACTTATAGCTTACTAGGTTTTTATTTTATTATTGTGGCAATTTAGTTGCTATATCTAGATTATATTGTTGGCTTATCCTATGACATTTAGGATGCGTGAGTGCGGATTTTTGAGTAGTCGGGATTTAGTTTTGCCGGGCGACCAAATCGGCGATTTTTGCAGTTTTTGCGATTTTCGCGTGTGTTCCGCGCACCTTATGCACGTTGTACCTAGCTTGTGAACGTTAGTATTTTCGTTTGGGTTTTTGCGTCGTTCTTGATATGTAACCTTATGTTTGGTATTGATGTAAATTCCAGGTTCGGTCGCGGAGACGTCAGACGCGGCACGAAAGGGGAAAGCGGTGATTGGACGTGAGTAACTAGGGATTCCGGTGAGTAGATGTAACATCTACGGGGGACTATCGTTGGATGGCGCAAGCCGCCCGATAGTTTTAGTAACTTAAAATATTCTTAGTGATGTTAGTAATTAGGGGTGTAATACTTATATGATTATTTGCTGCGTTCATGCCTTATATTGACATACATATGCGAACCCATTTTATAGGACACCTGCACCATTGCCAGGGTTTTTATATGCAGCACGAGCACTATTCATGCTTACACACACGCCCTGGTAATTGCCATGCCACCACACTAGATAACCTATAATTTGAAACCTTTTACTAATTGATGCTTAAACCTGTGCTATTGCCTTTAATTCCTTAAAATGAAATCGTAGGATTGCTATTCATGTGCATGTACCTCATCATATTATTTGTTCATGCCTAGTCTATTAATCATACATCGTAGCTTAATTATTGATACCATATGCATTCATCACCATTGATATAGGCACTTATGAGGATTTCTAGAGATTTTATGATATTTCTGGATTTCGGGGGAAAGCCACAAAATTTCTAAACTTATTATATTTTTAAAATATGTAAATTGCGGTTTTCTAGTGATGTAAGTGTCGTCCACCATGAGTTTGCTGTGGTTTTCGAGATCCGTGTCGAGGAGTGGAGGAACCGTCACGGGTACATGGTGGGCCCGGTATGGTACCCGGGGGCAAGATGAATGTGGTGTTGACGTTGAGCCTGGCAGGGGACGGATTACCTACCGGTGACTGTTTGGCACGGCGGATATCCAGAGGATACCGACCGTGGCCGCGAGATGATGAGATTTTGATATTGAGCTGGGTCAGCCGGATGGCTGAGGCCAGAGATACTATGACATGGATATATAAGATTTGTGATAGTTTTGAGGTGTCGTTGCTGGACACAGGTTCTTGTTGATTCTATTGGTATTGTGCTGGTATTTCAAAAGAGATTCCTAAAGGAAAAACATGATTCATATAATTATGCATTCAGATAATGAGTTGATTCGCATTGCATTCATACCTGCTAGTATATTCATATTGCATACATACCTGCTATTATGTCCTGCCTTACCTGTATTTGAGATGTTAGGATGCTTGTGTGCATGTATACGATAGCCTGTGTAGATGTTATTTATTACTCACGAGTTGGCAACTCACCCCCGTTGTACCATAGCCTTTTGCAGGTCCGCTCCGTCAGTACAGTAGCGGCGGGCGCTCTTGTTTCTTTTGCCTGGACTCGAGGTTTTGCTCTTAGGTGGGTTATATTATTATTTTTGCACCACCTTGTATATTCTTTGTATCTAGAGTACTCCATCTACTGTATCTACCAGTATTGTTGTATATTGACCTAGAGATGAGACTGTGAGATTGTGGACTTTTATGCTGTATTTGGGGTCGAGCTCACTTGAGTCGACATGCAGTTTTTCTCATGCTCTTTATGATTATTTTGCATGTTGTTGTTTTATATTGCGTGGGATTTGTGACCGCCTTGTGGCGAAGAGCTAGCTCCCGCTTGGGGATGCCTTATTTGTTGGATTCATATATATTCTTGTTGTACCCATTTTGGGGGCCAGTATTTACAAAGGAGACTCTGCCAAAATTTTCGGTAAAATTGATATTGTTTTTAAAAAGGGTTTTATATGACTTATTTGATAAACTCGCTTTCAATTGATTGGATTTTCTTCACTCTTCTGCTTATTTGGTTTTGGTTCTGGGCTTTGGCTTACTTATTTTACGGACGTCTTGAGACGCTTCGTAAACTTAAGTGCCAGTCACGTCCGTACCCTGCGGGTCGTGACACACCACCTTCTAGAAGCCTCTAGAAACTTCCACACTCATCTCAAGAAAAGATAAATCCGTATTTAACCAAATGTTAAATAAGGCCGATAGAAAACTGGAAACTGGCAACTTCCAAAAGCGATCCTGAAACGAATTTCAGGATAACCCCGTAACAGTATAAACATACCCGCATTTGTATTACGACCGAATACAAATGCAGCTGAGACAAAGATATTATATCTACACAGTATAATACTCAGATCCGGCTTAAACCAAAGCCCACCAGTATTATCTGCCCGAAATATGACACGTGCGTAAACGCACGTGCATTTTCCGAACCCTGCCATAAAACCATACGGCCTCTACAACGTTTCACCCGAACTTGGGAAACTGTCTCTGGGGGACTCTAATGACTCGTCAGTACCCTGGCAGTGGGTTTAACCATAAGCCGTCAGCGGCACTAGCTGTACGTAACGGCTGCACATGGATGACCTCATGGGAGGCCGATGAGCGAACTCATCCGAAAACCCTACTGAGCCTAACAGTGACAATGTATATACAGTCCTGTCCATTCGTCTATGAGTATCGCATATCTGCCTAGGGGGCTGGTAACGTCAGACCCCCAATAGCAGTATAAGTCGTGTCAGAGTGTAGCCTAAAAACACCCTGAGATACTACTGGAGTACCTACCAGTAAATCTCCTGCCACGGCCGTGGGCTTTGTGTAATGGCTCTCCTAGACACAGCGTGATCTCACCCCCAATACCGGGAGAGACGAATCGCCTGCCGATCCGCTCACTTGCCTCCATGTGGCTCGGGACTGTACCCAAAAAAAACCTGTTTGCACGACTCCTTTGAGCCGTGGTAGGGTAGAAATCAAAGCACAGTGGGAACTCACACGAGAAAAATGACGACCTCAGGTCGATGAACTAACCTGTATACATGTCACCAGGGAACTGCTATCTAACGATAGGTATAGTACCAACTAGCAGATTCCCGGCGAGTCCTGTCCGGTGTACTCATAACCCAATGAGCACCTGTATACATCTTAGGTGATCCAACTGACACCAGTGGCTTGTGAGACCAGCCACCGCCCCTCGTCGGGATCTCGACTGTATACACTAGTCTACTCCGGAGTATCGATGCCCTGTCTCGAAACTCCCACAACTAGGGACTACAATTAAGGATATGCTTATAAACCACCCAACTCTCACGTAAATGATCGCCATCACACTGTTGGTAGTAAAGCAAGATCCTAAGGGCTCTATCAAAGTGTAACAGTGATCAGTCACCTGAACCTGTACACGACTGATAAAGGCAAACCAGATAGCATACTATCATCTTGAGTAAGACTGTCCTACCGGTATAAGTCCTCCGCAATCATTGCAATCACGTGCCTGCGATCCAATAATTGACTCTGAGGGCACTATATCCAACAAAAAATGTCCGCGGAAGCGCTGCAATAGATGCCTATTTGGGGCGGTTCTGCGGCCGTCTTGTGGCCACATTGCTCCAAACTTCTTATGGCACTCTCTGACATGGAAATTTGATTTTTGGTACATATGGTTTTGGCCCAAATTTGTTTGAGTGCTGGATTTGCATTTGGGGCCAATTTGAGAAAGTTTTAGTATATCAAAATTTTAAACTGTGTGTTTATCGGTACATTCGATGATATCTGCGACCATGAATATTATTGAGTCGTACAACCTGACTGGTTGCTATATGTTCAATTAGACGGGTTTGCGAACATAATATTCACGTTGATGTTCTGTGTTGTGCTGATATTATGATTGGATTGTCGTGGTGGATAGCCTGGAGTGCAATGCTAGTAGTACAGTTCAGATTCACTTGTATATTCAGTTTAGCGGGGCGAGTGTCCGACATGTGGACCGTCGTTTATGCCTGTTGTAAATTCTTTTATTGGGGCACGACCGGGTTGAGGTCGATGTCCCCATTGTATATATCTTTTCTTTTCTGTACTAGGATTACCCCATGGTGGAGTGCATGAATAGCCGGGTTCTAAAGGGCAACATGCCCGCATCTCATGGCGTTGAGACGGAGGGGGCTTCACTCTAGAATTGGCAGGCTATTCGCCACACTCGTAAGGGGTATAGTTTAACCTACGGAGGGACGCTCGAGTTACCGGATCTCGTGAAGTGCTGGGTGGCCCATTCACTTTGTTGATTGGGGTTGCCTCACTTCTGGGATTGACGGGTAACTTGGCGCGCTCATAGGGGTCCAGGTTTTCATTGCACAGGCTATCCAGACGACCGGAGAACGTCGGGTTTCATTTGCGGCTCAAAGGAAACCCAGGGCTCCTAGATTATCCGTTATTCTGTGTTGTTTCTGTGATGTTGCTTATATCATGACTGGAATGAATGTTAAATATATTTATATATATACTAGTAGATGTTGGATATTTTTTGCACCCACGCTAGTCCAGCCTCCACTATGTCGATAGTTAAGTAACCTAACGGGTGATGACGGGGCCCAGTGTCGAATGCGGATGGTATATACGTACATTTTATTTTCGTTCCTTTTCTGTGGTGTGATATGGATTAATTGATGGGACTGCGTTGATTCTGATTAACGCAAGGAAAAACAAACCTAATTGATGTTGTTGGAACCAAGTTTTTTAAAAACAGACATTACAGGCATTTTCTTTTTTGCTTTGAACAGTGGAATTCACTTCAGAATATCCAGCACCTCATTCAACGAGCCAAGAACCGAGATCCCTTCATCGAGAGTGACCTCTTGGGCGAATGTTTGTGTATTTGTGATAACTGCTCTATAGTCGATTCTTTTGCTTTGCATCGTGGTATTCAGTTTGGAAGATCCTGCACCTCATTCGATGAGGAAAGATGCAACATTTCAGAAAAATAAAATATTATTTTTGGGAATTTTTATAATTAAATAATAAAATATTCAATATTTTAATAAGGCGGTATAATTAAATACCGATAAATTGGGAAAATTTAGGAAAATTATGGAAATTACTGAAAAGAGGGGGTTTTATGTGATTTAAGCAAATTATGAAATTTTATGATTTATTATATTCACATTTAGTGCTAATCGCGATTAAATATTGCTAATCGCATATTAAGCGTGTTTTGTGCACACGACATGCACCAAGTTATTTTAACACTTGTTGCATTTTATCATGGTATTTTCTTCATTTATCATGCATGGGTGTTGACTTTAGAAAAGAAAAGAAAAGAAAAGGAAAAAGAAAGGAAATGATGAGAGAGGGGACATAATCATGAGGCAAAGCATGGGCATGAGAGAGAGAGGGTGTGAGGGGTCAACCATAGTTATGGGCCATTGTTCTCATTTCATCTTCTTCATCTTTTCTTCTTCTCCTCCTCTCATGGCAGCACCCCTCCTCCACCTCCACTACACACCTCAAAATACCCTCAAAACAAACCCAAAACCCCATCACCATTTCACAAAAAGCATGCACAAGCTCAAGGGAAACACATTGGACCAAGAAAAATCGAATTTTGAGAACTTTGGGCAACTCAAGAAAATTCTTGAGTTCCCAATTGAGGTAATTTCTGCACCATTGTTATTGTTTTTCATTCACCCTAGCCTCTATTGTGAGTTAGAACCGATATATCGATGTTTAATGAACTTAGAAAATTCCTTGTGAAGGTTTTGAGAAATTTTGGATTATTAAGTGTAATTGAGGTTAGTAGAGACCTTATGACCCCTGTAGGGATTGTATCTTGGACTAAAACCATAGAATAAACCAGGAATACGAATTTAGAAACCCCGACATCGGAAAAACTATGAAATTTTGATGGTATGTGGAAATCTGCTAACACTCGGGGACCTGAAAAATTCTTTAGAAAGCACAGTGATACATGCAGGCACCTAGGAAGCATCACCCAAGACCCTAGCCCCTATCCCCTCACTTGGGCCGCAAATAAAATCATTTTGGCCACAATTTGTGGCCAGAGCATGGAGTTTGGGCTTCGTGCTTGCTCTGTGTCTCCTATACCGGTAAATTAGACCCTTGGCATATGCAGAATTGACTAATTGACCTAGAGTAAAATCTGCGACCATTTTCAAGAGTTGCTGTTTTGATTCGGGGTTTCGTTTCTTGTATTTTGAATTCTGGATTTTTGTATCTGTATTTTACTTCGATCACTTCACGTGTGTACGACGATATCGAGGGTTATTTGGTGGTTTTGAAGGCGTGGTCCATAGGTTCTAACCTATAGGCCTTTAACGTGTCGTTTTGCTTTCCGACTTGATTTTAATACGCAATTGCGATGTGTTATGATTTGTAGGTACCCCACGTGATGTCGAGACGTTGAAGATGAAGATGACGACATCGGCATCGGCACACAAGAAGCAAGGTGGTAGATTTATATCTACGGGGAGAAGTCGGGTGGATGGCGTATAGCACCCCCGTAAAGTCGTAAGAAATGATGTGATATGTTATAGATATGCATTTATATGTTATGGAGAGACTGAACACTTAGCAAGGGGATCTTTAGGAGATCATGGTTTTAGTGTTAGCGAGAATTGAAGAAAGGACTTTAGGCGATTTCTTAGTCGTGAAACCCTAGAGTAATGATTTGCATATACGCACATACACATACTCGCATACATTTACTTTCTTGTGCGTATTGGGGACACACATACACACACACACACACACACACACACACACATATATATATATATATTGGTATTCATACGCTTGGATGATGAGAATTTTATATGATACTTGGAAATGAGTCGATATGATCGGGCATGATGCCGTGAGATATTTAATGTGTGACGGAGATACGTCATGATGTTATAGCGGATCGTTGGACGACGATACTATGTGGATGATGATATATATATGATAGTTGACATATGATCGAGATATGAGATGGGATATCTTAAGATATTTATAATGGATCGCTTGGGCGATGTATACTTCTTTATGATAATATGTGTTGATGACATCGGATTGTATGAGGCTTTAAATCAGTAGCCAGATCATGATATTGTTGATGATATTAGTATTGTACTAGACTTAGATCAGTACCCCTGTCACGATATGTGATGATAAGGATATCAGATGAGTAATAAGATGAATATGATATTTGACCCGTATCCAGATTTGGGATGCCGTATGATAGATTTACCGTACGAGATATGATTACGATGTTAGATCCGCACTCCTGACTCGAGGATGTCACATATATATATTGTATCGTACGTGATACTGTTAGGCGAGGTCACCGACTACTAGGTATATATGTATAGATCGACTCAGATTTAAGTGGATTCCCTTACCCTTTTGACTGGGCTCGAGTCATACCCTTTTCCAAAAGTGGGGAGTCGTGAGTATGTTTTTATACCAAACTGTATGACTCGTATATTAGGTAGGTATATTTTCAGTGTTGCTGTTACTACATCACTTTCTGTACATTTCATGATGTTTCATCGCATTGCATGCTTATACTTATGTTGTCTGTAATCATCATGAAACCCTGCTATCAGGACACCGGCACCATTACCGATGATGGGTATGCTCCACATACACTTGCTTGCCGGCACACACACATCATCATCGGTAATTGCCATGTCATGTACACTTTAGAAAATACTATTCTTTGACATAGCTTGCTAAGTTGATAGTTGCAATATGTTATAGCTTTCATGTGCTAGTTTAACTATTGCATTCATTGCATGATATCATATGCATTCATGTATTCATTGGTTATGCAGTATTATGGAGATTTATGCCGGTTTTCATTGTTATTGACATGGTGACTTGATGATTTCGGATTATTCTTGATATTTTCTGGATTTGGAAACCGCATGTGAAAGTTTTGTAAAACTGATGAATTATTTTAAAGAGAAAAATGCGGTTTTCCTTAATATGCTGAGTATTGTCCACCATGATATTTTCTCGGTTCTGAGATGTTTTCGAGACCCGATTCGAGGAGTTGGATGAACCGTCTCGGGTACAAGGTGGACCCGGTAAGGTACCCTGGGGCAAGAAGCTCGAGGTGTAGACGATGAGCCCGGCAGGGGCACACTGCCAACCGGTGATTTTACCTGGCGCGGCGGATATCCGGAGGATACCGTTCGTGGTCGTATAATTGATGATATAGGCCGATCCGGACTAACAGAGCCCGAGGTATTGAGATATTGAGACTTGAGACACTGAGATATTGAGATTTGATGATACAGGCCAGTCCGGATAGCCGTAGCCTGAGATATTGAGATACTGGGATTTATGTTTTGTGTCGATTTTGGACACTGTTTTATCTGTCGATTTCATTGATGATACGTGATTTACATACATACAGAAATCTCATTAAAATAAAGAAAACAGTTGTCTTATTCATGATGTAATCTGTTTCACTTGTAATGCATTCATACATCATATATCTGATATGTTGCTATCTGAGGTACTGACACGAGAATGTAGTATTACACTTATACGTAGATGGACCAGGATATTTATTTGAGGATATTACCTGATATGACCTAGGATAGCATTATGCATGCGATTTCTACTCGTAGATATTTTCTACTCACGAGTTGGCAACTCACCCCCGTTGTGCCACGGTTTCTTGCAGGTTTTGCTACACAGGTTTCGTTGCGGTTTTGCTGGCACACTGTTCCTTCCGGGTGATTGCTTTGGTAGGTGGGTCCTTTTGCATCAGGACTACCATTGTATAATTTTTATTTCAGTTGTATCTAGTAAAACACCATCAACCAGACTTGTATATTTGATAGACATAGAAGACCAGTGTATATTCTTTCGACCTTAGAGTCGTGCGCTGTATTATATGGTTTTCCTCTGGTTTTCTTGATGATGTTGGATTTTTATCCTGAGTTTGATCCTCGCCCTTCGGCGTTGTATATTATATTGCTTGCGTGGTTATGACCGTCAATTGACAAAGTGCTAGCTCCCGCTTGGGGATGCCTTTATTCATTATATATGATTTATTAGGTTTGTACCCGTTTGGGGTCAGTTTTTACAAAGGAAACTCTGCCGAAATTTTTAGAAAAGACATGATATTTTAAAAATGCATATTTCAGCTTATGTTGTTAAACTTCTTGCTTTAAAAATGGTTTTCCTTCACTCTACTGCTTTACTTGGTTTGGATTTCTGGGTTTTGGCTTACTTAGGTTACGTACGCCTCGAGACGTGATTGATTCGAATTCTCGGTGTGTATGTAGAAAGTGTATAGAAATCACAACCAAAAATATTTTGACCGCAATCAATAACGGTGTCGATTGTAGCGCGTTAGCGAGTGCGGATCGTCCACAGGGAAAGTGTGATTCGTACGTAATTGAATTAGATGAATTGAAAATTAAAGAAAAGAAAAGAAAAGACAATTCAATTCAAGATTTAAAAATGAATTTCATGAATTATCAAAAGCTAAGTCTAATAACAAGAAAACATTAATATCAAGAATTAAGAATTGATGATTTCCAATCCAAATATCAAGAATCGAAGTGAGGCTCGTAGGAATCGATCGGATCTATAGATGTGATGAAATCTATTGATTATGTATTCTTATCTATCGATGAATTGATACTAGATCGATGATGATCAACGAGAATTAGGGATTTCTTGCGGAAACTAAAGTTTCATCATCTATCCCTTGTCCTTTCGTTGATTTCATTCACATTCTAGCCTCTAGTAAATTCAAGAATCAATTGTGGATCCCTAATTTTGAGAGAACACAATCAAGAAAGCATCACATCGAAACTAGGTCGTCGATTCTTCAATTTGCTAGGGTTTACAAACTCGTAGGACTTAAGAATCGTTTCAAGATTTGTAACATCATCATCTATTGATTCTCTCGACTCCTTCACGAGTGGAGTTTTACTCAAACATCATAACAAGAATTGAGATCGAATCATGATGCAAGAATGTAAAGAAAGCAAGATAAAAGAATTTCACCTTTTATTTATCAACAATTTCATTACAATTCGCTCAAGAACTACAAGAGGAAAGAACTCGATCGTCGATTTGGCTTCGCTCGTCTCCTTGAGTCGCGGATCGGCTTGGATCACTTGGTCGGATGAAGATCGGGTTCGCTCCTAAAAAGGTTGAAGGCTTCTCGCTTGAATTGTACTCAGGAATCTTGAAATTGGCTTGGATTTTTAATTAGGGTTAGGGTTTAGAGGTACAAGTTGTGCCACTCAACTTGTGGGATGAGATGGTTAATGAACAACCCAAAACCCTAGATTTAGGTTTCCTTTTATAAGCATTTCAACCTTAGATCTAGAATTCAAATTTCAAATTTCCCTCCAAAATGAACAACTTTTCCCTCCAAAATGAACTATCTCATTTGAATTTTCCCTCCAAAATGAACTACCTCATTTGAATTTTCCCTCCAAAATGAGGTTGTTAGAAAGAATCTTCTAGAAGAAATTTGTTGGAGGGAATATTCTAGAATGAGGTTGTTACAAGGAGGCTTCTAGAAGAAGGTTGTTATTAGGAGGCTTCTAGAAGAAGTTTGTTGGAGGGAATATTCTAGAATGAGGAATATTCTTGGGTAAGGTTTTTAGGCCGAGACTTCTGGATGAAGCCACGTGGTATTCTGGAGTCTTCTAGAAGCTGAGCCGTTAAAGGGAGACACGTGGAGGAAATTTGAGGAGATGACGTCACCAACTAGCCGCGAATCCGCGGCGGGAATGGGCCTTTGGCCGCGGATCCGCGGCGCTTTAGAGCCCTCTGTGCATCAAATTTCTGTGTTATTCTTGGGCTGACATTTTGGCACTTTTTTGATATGTTGAATCTCATTTTGCTTTCTTGATTTCTGCCAGATCTCAAGTCTTGGACTTGGCGTATTTTTATCAGCACTTTTAACAGTTTCGGCTTTCTTCCTGGAATTTCCTGCACAGATTCTCGAGACGAGTGTTGTGCTATACAAAGATTATGCGATGCAATGATAAACACTCAATTTCCTTCAGAAATGTCGGTTTTAATATATAACACAATTTATTTGGTATTTTACAGTCAATTTGCTGATATGTGCTATATTAATACCGAACACCTCTAGATGAGTGCAAATGATAGGGAAATTGACGTGTTAAAAATGCAATATTTTCGACTGATCAAATTCCCCCAAACTTATTTTCGGTCGTCTCGGACGAACTTTTTTATTAAAAAGAGAAGGAGAAAATAAAGAAAGAAAAAAACTAACTAACACACTTTCGTAGGCAACACGATTGCACTGAGCACGTGCAACAAGCCTTTAAACCTCTAGGTGTCCATAGTAGGAGGAGTGTTGTCTCCTGAGGGTTTTCAGCAGATTGCACCCACAAAATCCAATAATAAAAGGAAGACCGTGAAAGTTACATTTAAAGATAAGAATTGTAAAAGAAAGACTTTGAAAATTAGGGTTTCCAACTATGCTAGCTTTTCGGTTGTCATGAGCCCTATCTTAATAGTCATGAAAAGATGTCAGAAATCACATCATCCCTCAATAAAACTGTTGGAGATAGTGCCCTCAAAGTCAATTATTGGATCGCAGGTACGTGATTGCAATGATTGAGGAAGGACCTATACCGATATGACAGTCTTGCTCGAGATGATAGTATGCTATCTGGTTTGTCTTTATCATCGTATATATGCTTTAGTTCACTATTGCATGATTGATAGAGCCCATAGGATTCTTGCTTGACTACCAGCAGTATGATGGCGATCATATACGTGGGAGCTAGGGTCTGTAAGCACATCCTTAAACGTGTCCCTAGTCGTGGGAGTTTCGAGACAGGGCATCGATACTCCAGAGTAGACTAGTGTATACAGTCGAGACCCCGACGAGGGGCGATGGCCGGTCTCACAAGCCATTGGTGTTAGTTGGTTCACCTAAGATGTATACAGGTGCTCATTGAGTTATGAGTACACCGGACAGGACTCGCCGGGAATCTGCTAGTTGGTATTATACATATCGTCAGATAGCAATTCCCTGGTGACATGTGTACAGGTTAGTTCATCGACCTGAGATCGTCATTTGTCTCGTGTGAGTTCCCACTGTGCTTAGATTACTACCCTACCACGCTCAAAGGAGTTATGCAAACAGGTTTTAGTTGGGTACAGTCCCAAGCCACATTGGAGGCAAGTGAGCGGATCGTCGGGGATTCGTCTCTCCCGGTATTGGGGGTTGATGTCGCGCAGTGCACGAGTGGCCATCACTAGGAATCCTCGGCCGAGGTAGCGGAGAATTACTGATTTGGATCAGTAGTTTCTGTAAGTCCACGTTGCGACCCCCGGTTCTTACGGGGAGGCGGAAACGGTATAAAAATCAAATTTTTAGCGCAAGGGGCAACATGGACTAAGCAAAGTCGGGATCTTTACCTAAACTAAAACTAGCATACTTAGCTAAAGAGAGTTAGCTACTCGGATGGAGATGGTTATACCTAAACTCGAACTCCTTCGTCTTCAAGCTCCGATGGTGGTTCGATGGCTCCTTCTCGTTGTCTCCGTACGCCGAAGATAGATCCACTTGAAAGCTCCAACCTTTAGCTCCTTCTTCGTTCTTTGAAGAAACTAGTTCACTTGGTTTGCTAAACCTAGTGAACTAGAATGAGTAGAGAAGAAATAGAATGGGATTTTATCTATGGTTCTTGATTCTCAACTCATGAGACAAGAGAACCATAGATCAAGAGAGGGAGCAAGAGGTTGAGGGTGAGAGCAAGAGGAGAGCTCAAGAACAAGAGAGAGAATGAGCAAGAAAGAATGAGCAACTCTTTTGTCTTTCACCCTCTCATAATCCAAAGTGATCATAATTCATCATATCAAAAAAGTCTTATGTGATGGTTTGAAGCAACCATAACCTTATCATGTCATGCACTCATTTTACTCAAATGAGCAAGCAAGTAAAAGTCTTTGGCATGAAATGATAACCATGGTTATCATGATGGTCAACTAGTCAAGCCTAGTCAACCGGTCAACAAGTCAACAAAAGTCAACAAGTCAACAAAGTCAACAAGTCAACAAAAGTCAACAAGTCAACAACCATATCACCATAATACTTAATTAATATAATAGTTAATCACATATCATATTCTCGTTAGGGTTGAGCAAAA
This sequence comes from Agapanthus africanus, assembly GCA_030015575.1. Classification (NCBI taxonomy): domain Eukaryota; kingdom Viridiplantae; phylum Streptophyta; class Magnoliopsida; order Asparagales; family Amaryllidaceae; genus Agapanthus; species Agapanthus africanus. The sequence goes on from CM057348.1 coordinate 230,246,172, forward strand.
AGTCAAAAAGTCAACGGTCAACTGTCAACAACCCTAATGAGAATCCGCTGTCTGTGCCTCCCTGTCAACTGTGCATACACACCCGCATCCGCGTTCCGAGGAACACGAATGCAAACTGGATAAATCCAATCCCATAAGATACACTAGGATCTGGCTTAAACCAAAGCCCGCTAGTGTAAACTGTCCGGACACTGTACGTGCACAAGTGCACGGATGTGACCGAACCCTGTCGCAAAACCATGCGACCTGTCGTAATACCATGCGACCTCTACTCTTTTTCCTAAAGGCGAAAAGCTTTCTGTGTGGGACTCTAAAGACTCGACACTACGCTGGCAGTGGGTTTAACCACAGACCGCAAGCGGCACTAGCTGTGCGTAACGGTTCCCAGGTAATGCCGACAAGAAGACCGACGAGGCGAAACCCATCTGAACTCCTACTGAGCCTGAGTGTGACATTCTCCGTACAGTCCGGTCTGTTCGTCTGATACATCGCATGGCGGGCCTAGGGGGCGGTAAACGTCAGTCCCCCAATAGCGGTACAAGTCGTGCCGGAGCGAAGCCCAAAACACCCTGAGATAACACTGGAAACCTACCAGTATATCTCGTTTGCCCTGGCCAGGGACTACTCGTGTAATGGCTCTCCTAGACACAGCGCGATGTCAACCCCCAATACCGGGAGAGACGAATCCTGTGTAACCGTCACTGCCTCCAAGTGTTTCGGGACTGCACCCAACCACTACCTGTTTGCACGACTCCTTTGAGCCGTGGTAGGGTAGTGATCAAAGTACAGTGGGAACACACTAGAGGTGGAGTGACAGTGTCAAGTCAGCGGACTAAGCTGTACTCATGTCACCTGGGAACTGATAACTGACGATAGGTATAATACCAACTAGTCAGTTCCCGACGAGTCCTGTCCAGTGTACCCGTAACCTAACGAGCACCCGCATACTATCTCAAGTACGACGTACTGACGGCTGTGGGACAGACCGTCTCCCACACTGGGATGAGAAGCGCATGCGCTGGTCTACTCCGGAGTATCGATGCCCTGTCTCGATAGTCCTGCGACCAGGGACCTGCATAAGGATGTGCTTATAGATTACCCAGCCCCACTAGTGTGACGGCCATCACATCGCTGGTAATCAAGCAAAGATCCTAAGGGCTCTACTAATGTGTATATGCGATATACAAAAATAAACACATGTACACATTGAAGTAGAAACAAACCAAGTAGCATACTACTATTTTGAGCAAGATTGTATATACAAGGTGAATATCCCAAGCATCCATTAAGTAATATACAAACTAGTATGATACAGTAATGGCCTCTAGGGCATATACACTAACAATCTCCCACTTGCACTAAGGCCATGTACTGGCGTATCGAAGACCTATCATCTCGATCAGCCGCTCGAACTGAGTCTGGGGCAAGGCTTTGGTGAATGGATCTGCAGTGTTGTCTTCTGAAGCGACTCTCCGAACCTCGATCTCCTGGCGATCCACGATCTCCCTGATCAGGTGATACCGCCTCAAGATGTGCCTGGATTTCTGATGGGACCTTGGTTCTTTCGCTAAAGCTATAGCCCCGTTGTTGTCGCAATACAGAGGTATTGGATCAACAATGGACGGAACCACCTGAAGTTCTTTCAAGAACTTCCTCATCCAGACAGCTTCTTTTGCGGCATCAGATGCAGCGATGTATTCCGCTTCCATCGTCGAGTCTGCAACGGTTTCTTGTTTGGAACTCTTCCAACACACCGCCCCTCCATTGAGGGTAAAGACAAAACCCGACATGGACTTGGAATCATCCTTGTCACTCTGGAAGCTGGAGTCAGCAAAGGCCTCGATCCGGAGGTCTTTTCCGCCATACACCAAGAACATCTCCTTAGTCCTTCTCAGGTACTTGAGAATGTTCTTTACCGCTATCCAGTGTTTCTCCCCAGGGTTTGACTGATACCGGCTTACCACACTCAGTGCATAAGCTACATCCGGTCTGGTACACAACATCGCATACATTATAGAGCCTACCGCAGAAGCGTAGGGTATAATAGACATGCGATCCCTCTCCAAATCAGTCTTGGGAGACATCTCTTTAGAGAGGGTGATCCCGTGACAAGCCGGTAGGTTACCGCGCTTGGAATCTTCCATACTGAATCTCTTCAGTATGGTGTCGATGTACCTGGACTGTGATAGTCCTAATATCCTCTTGGATCTGTCACGGTAGATCCGGATACCCAGAATGTACGAGGCATCACCCAGGTCTTTCATGGAGAACCTGTGTGATAAGAACCCCTTGACAGATTGTAGCATAGGAATGTCATTTCCTATTAAGAGAATGTCATCCACGTATAAAACGAGGAATACTACAGTTCTCGCTACAAATTTACTATAGATGCATGGTTCATCTGGATTTTTGATAAAGCCAAATTCTTTGACCGTCTCATCAAAGCAGATGTTCCAACTCCGCGATGCCTGCTTTAGTCCATAGATGGACTTAAGCAACTTGCACACCTTTCCGCTGCTCCCACTCTGAATGAAACCCTCTGGCTGGTCCATATAGACACACTCCTCTAAATTTCCATTTAGAAAAGCTGTCTTTACGTCCATTTGCCAGATCTCATAATCGTGGAAGGCAGCAACGGCAAGAAGGATCCGAATGGATTTCAGCATGGCTACTGGAGAAAAGGTTTCGTCATAGTCCAAGCCAGGTCTTTGACGGAAACCTTTTGCTACCAGCCTAGCTTTATAGGTCTCAACCTGTCCATCTACACCAATCTTCCTTTTGAAGATCCACTTGCATCCTACGGGTTTTACCCCATCTGGAGCAATGTCCAACGTCCATACCTTGTTGGTGTACATGGACTCCATTTCGGTCCGCATTGCATCCAGCCATTTCACTGAGTCAACGCTCTGAACGGCCTGCTGGAAGCTAGTAGGCTCATCATAATCTATGATGCAATCCTCTCTATCCCCGTCTATGAGAAAACCGCAGTATCTCTCGGGCGGATGAGACTGCCTACTACTCCTGCGGAGCGGCGTAGGAATGTCCTGTTCTGTTGAACCCTCTGGTTCCACTAACCTTTCAGTAATAGTCTGTGGTTCTGGAATTTCTTCCAGTTCCACTGCGCTCCCACTATTTTCCTTTTCCAAGAACTGGTGTTCTAGGAAGTGGGCATTACGAGAAACAAGGACTTTTTGTTCCTCTGCGTAGTAGAAAAGATACCCCCTGGTGTTCTTTGGGTATCCCACAAACTTGCACAGTACTGAGCGTGCCTCGAGTTTGTCCGCATGCTGCTTTTTGACAAAAGCTGGACATCCCCAGATCTTCAGATATTGAAGATAGGGTTTCTTCCCACTCCACATTTCATATGGGGTGGTAGGCACAGTTTTAGTCGGAACTCGGTTCAAAAGGTATGCAGCTGATTCTAGCGCATACCCCCAGAATGATCGCGGTAACTCAGCGTTACTCATCATGGACCGCACCATATCCAATAGGGTGCGGTTCCGTCTCTCCGATACACCGTTATGTTGCGGGGTGTATGGAGGAGTAAGCTGAGAGAGAATTCCGTTCTCTTTTAAATAGTCCAGGAACTCGGCACTTAAGTATTCTCCACCTCGATCCGATCTTAGAATCTTAATACTTTTGCCGGTCTGTTTCTCTACTTCATTCTTATACTCCTGGAATTTTCCAAAGGCCTCGGACTTATGTTTCATCAAGAAGACATAACCGTACCTTGAGAAGTCATCCGTAAAAGTAATGAAGTAAGAATGTCCGCTTCGGGCATGTGTAGACATTGGACCGCACACGTCACTGTGTACGAGTCCTAAGAGCTCGCTCGCTCTTACTCCTTGTCCAGTAAACGGAGTCTTTGTCATCTTTCCTTTGAGACAAGATTGACAAGTGGCATACGATTGATATTCGAACGCATTCAAATATCCTTCTGTATGTAACTTAGTCAACCTTCTCTCATTGATGTGACCCAATCTACAATGCCATAAGAAAGTCTGATTCATTTCCGGAGACTTTCTTTTGTGTGTATTCTGGACGTTGAAAATCTGTGGTTGGTTTAACACGTATATACCATTACTCAATGTACCTGACCCAATCAATACTTGATTAAGGTGAATGTTTACAACATTACTTACAAACGCAAATTCATAACCTTCTTTAGAAACTAAAGATACTGAAATGATATTACAAGTTGCGTTGGGCACAAAAAAGCAATTACGCAAAACCAAAACATGTCCATCTGACATTCCCAGGTGATAGTCCCCCACGGCTTTAGCATCCATGCTAGCTCCGTTTGCAACTCTGAGGGTCATGTCACCTGCCTTCAAAACCCTACGGTTTCTCAACGCCTGCAAAGAATTACAGATATGAGATCCTGATCCGGTATCCAATACCCAGGAAGTAGAGTTTATTGAAAGACAGTTTTCAATAACATACACACCTGAAGCTGAAGCTGCAACTTGCTTCAATTCCTGTGTTCTGGCCTTCCAGGCCCTGCAATCATTCTTCCAGTGTCCTTTCTTATGACAATAGAAGCATTCTTCCTTATCCACAAGCTTCCCCGCTATCTTTGTTGCTTTACCTTTTCCCTTCGTATCCACTTTACTAACACCGCCCCTTGGTTTGGCGGGGGCCTTCTTCTTCTTTCCCTTGGCTTTCGCCTTGGACCTAGAAGAAGATGATCCTCCTACAAACAAAGTGGATGTATCCCTACATTTCTGTAGGGTGCCCTCTGCGCTCCTCAGCATGTTGAGGAGCTCTGATAGTTCAACCTCTTTTTCTTGTAGGTTGAAGTTCAGTATAAACTGGGCGTAAGTGGAAGGAAGGGACTGGAGAACTATATCCGTATATAGCTCACTCTCCAATGTGATCCCTAGGTCAGCGAGCTCCTCAATGAAGCCGATCATCTTTAGCACGTGCTCGGCTACTGATGATCCGACGGCCATTTTTGTCGAAAATAACTTTTTCGACGCTTCGTATCTTGCGATACGTGATTGCTCTCCATACAGTTCTTTTGTATGGAGCAATATGGACTCCATGTCCATATTCTCATGCCTCCTCTGATGTTCGTTGTCCATCGAGGCAAGCAGGAGGCATTTGGCCTTCGCGCTATCAATCTCCCAAGTCTTACGGATTTCCTTATCCGCGACGCTGGAAGTTGGACCAGGGACAGGGGGAGCTTTGGTGGTAAGAAGATACCCCAGCTTGTCATAAGTGATTGCTATCTTGACATTCCTGAGCCAATCTTTGTAGTTTGGCCCTGTCAGTTTGTTTTTATCTAGGAGTAACTTAAGTCCAGTCATGTTGATTGGTCGCTGCAATTAGGAGAGAGAAGAAGAAACACTCAGCATGATGCTCTTGCAAGTTTAGAGTGGTTTTTAGTTTGTCTAAACAGGATGGCTCCCACTGTTTCTCGAATCCCTCCTCAAACCATAAAGGAAGAATTAGTCAGGATCAATCCTACCGTACAATACTTGCTTAACCGTTCAGCCAGGCCGGTGTCGGTACTTCGAGGGAGGTTTTCCAACGCTTTCGCGAAGTTCCTTAATTAAAGAACCTCTTTTCCCTGGGGGCGTAGCCCCGCTAACACCTTTCTAGGCACCTACTAGGTTTATAGCATTGATCGTTAAGTGAGAAATTTCCCGAGGAGTAGCATATACTCACAGTAGGATCGGGATCCAAATATCATCGCGTGACGAAACTGAAGGAATCCTACCAGAATCATCACACTCCAAATGGTATGCAAATCTAGCAAGTTTCAGTACTTATGAAACTCCCGATGTGGATTTTTGCCCCATGCTCTTATGACCTTGGCGTGAGGTCAAAATGTCATAAGTCACATGTCAAGTTCGTCCCATCATTATCCAGGTTAATTTGAACCCATCCGTACATACCCTTGACGTAGGCCAAAATGGCAGTACGACTGTCTCAAACCAACGCATTCTATCTATGCAACAGATAAATATCCGGCAGCTACCAATCACTATGCCTTGGCATGAGGTCAAAATACATAGCTTGAATACTACCGAATATTTAACTGAAATGATGGAGGGCTACGGATGGTTTTGGCAAAACCGTGAACGTAGTGAACTTGATTTGGTCGATGGAACGAGATAGCTTTTAAATGGAGTGGCTCAAACTCCGTATTTTAAAAGTTTGTTTTGAAAAGAACCGAGTGGTTTTTCGAAAGTGTTCCAACGACTTTAACTTGGTTTATTAGCTTGCATTAGTTCTTTTAATGCGTGATATTCTTGCATTAGTTCTTTTAATGCGTCCCATCATTTAATCCTACCATTGCAGAAAACAACCAAAATATGACGTACGCTTATGCCATTCGCATTCGCCACGGGGCCCCGTCATTACCCGTTAGGTTACTTAACTAATGACAGAGCAGGGGCTGGGCTAGCGCGTCTGTAAAACATAAGCAACGCCTAAATAATATCATATATAGATATACTGCAATGATAAACATTTCAGATCACCGATAAATACATTGGATATACTAGGAATCTGTAATTTGTATGAGCCTGTAACAAAAACAGATTACACGGTCGCGGTGAATAGCCAAAACCCCACCCAAGACCCCTACGGGTGCGGCAAACTACCCGCCAAGTACCCGAAGCGTAGCAACCTCCCTCATCTCCATGAGTAGGCCACTCGACACTTCGGCATACCCGGTAGTTTGTGCACCCCTCCATGGGTCTATCCTAGGAGCAAAAACAGTAAAAAGAAATTATACAATGACGGCTACAACCCCGACCCGGTTGTGCGGCCATACAAATAATTATTACATCAATTTACAAATTTACATGAATTGCAAGAAAAGAAAACTCTCGTCTCACAACCCCCGGCTATTCACCCGCGACAATCCAACATATTTATATACACATTCCAGCACATTACAGATCATGTATAACCCCGACCAATCGACTTATAGCGATTAGCCGACGTTCAATACATGCAAACATCACAGATATAACCATCATAGTCAAAGTGCAGTGAAGTTCGGAAAAAATACGGAATTATAGGACCCCAAAAGGATATTTCTTTTCTGGAAAATCTGGGCACATATAATATATTTCAAAAATCCCAAAACCAACACAGACACACACTGCACGAAAAACGATGCAGAGAAGACGACAAACCGCGGCGCTTCCGCGGCACATGCCTACCTAGTGCGGCGGAAGCGCGGCGGTTTGAACGAAACAGTGGACCGTTTTTCATGGGTGTTCACACAAAACCCTGAGCCGAATTTAGGAGTATAAAGTTTTTCATTTTGACCAGAAAAAATTTCAACAGAAACTCAGATTTTGTAAAAGTTTGGTTTTTGGATTTTTCCGGTTCCGAACTTCGTTACACTTCACTACCAAGCTAGTTTAAGTTTTGTTAGGCTCTGATACCACTGTAAGTCCACGTTGCGACCCCCGGTTCTTACGGGGAGGCGGAAACGGTATAAAAATCAAATTTTTAGCGCAAGGGGCAACATGGACTAAGCAAAGTCGGGATCTTTACCTAAACTAAAACTAGCATACTTAGCTAAAGAGAGTTAGCTACTCGGATGGAGATGGTTATACCTAAACTCGAACTCCTTCGTCTTCAAGCTCCGATGGTGGTTCGATGGCTCCTTCTCGTTGTCTCCGTACGCCGAAGATAGATCCACTTGAAAGCTCCAACCTTTAGCTCCTTCTTCGTTCTTTGAAGAAACTAGTTCACTTGGTTTGCTAAACCTAGTGAACTAGAATGAGTAGAGAAGAAATAGAATGGGATTTTATCTATGGTTCTTGATTCTCAACTCATGAGACAAGAGAACCATAGATCAAGAGAGGGAGCAAGAGGTTGAGGGTGAGAGCAAGAGGAGAGCTCAAGAACAAGAGAGAGAATGAGCAAGAAAGAATGAGCAACTCTTTTGTCTTTCACCCTCTCATAATCCAAAGTGATCATAACTCATCATATCAAAAAAGTCTTATGTGATGGTTTGAAGCAACCATAACCTTATCATGTCATGCACTCATTTTACTCAAATGAGCAAGCAAGTAAAAGTCTTTGGCATGAAATGATAACCATGGTTATCATGATGGTCAACTAGTCAAGCCTAGTCAACCGGTCAACAAGTCAACAAAAGTCAACAAGTCAACAAGTCAACAAAAGTCAACAAGTCAACAACCATATCACCATAATACTTAATTAATATAATAGTTAATCACATATCATATTCTCATTAGGGTTGAGCAAAAAGTCAAAAAGTCAACGGTCAACTGTCAACAACCCTAATGAGAATCCGCTGTCTGTGCCTCCCTGTCAACTGTGCATACACACCCGCATCCGCGTTCCGAGGAACACGAATGCAAACTGGATAAATCCAATCCCATAAGATACACTAGGATCTGGCTTAAACCAAAGCCCGCTAGTGTAAACTGTCCGGACACTGTACGTGCACAAGTGCACGGATGTGACCGAACCCTGTCGCAAAACCATGCGACCTGTCGCAATACCATGCGACCTCTACTCTTTTGCCTAAAGGCGAAAAGCTTTCTGTGTGGGACTCTAAAGACTCGACACTACGCTGGCAGTGGGTTTAACCACAGACCGCAAGCGGCACTAGCTGTGCGTAACGGTCCCCAGGTAATGCCGACAAGAAGACCGACGAGGCGAAACCCATCTGAACTCCTACTGAGCCTGAGTGTGACATTCTCCGTACAGTCCGGTCTGTTCGTCTGATACATCGCATGGCGGGCCTAGGGGGCGGTAAACGTCAGTCCCCCAATAGCGGTACAAGTCATGCCGGAGCGAAGCCCAAAACACCCTGAGATAACACTGGAAACCTACCAGTATATGTCGTTTGCCCTGGCCAGGGACTACTCGTGTAATGGCTCTCCTAGACACAGCGCGATGTCAACCCCCAATACCGGGAGAGACGAATCCTGTCTAACCGTCACTGCCTCCAAGTGCTTCGGGACTGCACCCAACCACTACCTGTTTGCACGACTCCTTTGAGCCGTGGTAGGGTAGTGATCAAAGTACAGTGGGAACACACTCGAGGTGGAGTGACAGTGTCAAGTCAGCGGACTAAGCTGTACTCATGTCACCTGGGAACTGATAACTGACGATAGGTATAATACCAACTAGTCAGTTCCCGACGAGTCCTGTCCAGTGTACCCGTAACCTAACGAGCACCCGCATACTATCTCAAGTACGACGTACTGACGGCTGTGGGACAGACCGTCTCCCACACTGGGATGAGAAGCGCATGCGCTGGTCTACTCCGGAGTATCGATGCCCTGTCTCGATAGTCCTGCGACCAGGGACCTGCATAAGGATGTGCTTATAGATTACCCAGCCCCACTAGTGTGACGGCCATCACATCGCTGGTAATCAAGCAAAGATCCTAAGGGCTCTACTAATGTGTATAGGCGATATACAAAAATAAACACATGTACACATTGAAGTAGAAACAAACCAAGTAGCATACTACTATTTTGAGCAAGATTGTATATACAAGGTGAATATCCCAAGCATCCATTAAGTAATATACAAACTAGTATGATACAGTAATGGCCTCTAGGGCATATACACTAACAGTTTCTCAGGTGATGATGGGTTTCATGCCGACACGATTTATCGCGTTATTAGGGGTCTGACTTTATCCACCCCTCTAGACTCGATATGCGATACTCTTTAGACGAATGGACCGGACTGTATATACATGGTCACTGTCAGGCTCAGTAGGGTTTATAGATGAGTTCGCTCGTCAGCTTCCCTTCCAATCAATACATAGGCAAAACGTTACATGCAGCTTGTACCTCTGACGTGCTAGAGGTTATACTCAGTGCCAGTGTGTTGATGAGTCATTAGAGTCCCCCACAGACACTTTCCCATGTTCGGGCGAAACTTTGTAGAGGCCGTATGATGATATGGCAAGGTTCGGAAAAAACACGTGCATTTTCGCACGTGTCGTTTTTCGGGCAGATAATACTGGTAGGCTTTGGTTTAAACCGGAACCCAATATTATACTGTGTAGATATAATATCTTTGTCTCAGTTGCATTTGTATTCGGTCGTAATACAAATGCGGGTATGTTTATACTGATACGGGGTTATCCTGAAATTCGTTTCAGGATCACTTTTGGAAGTTGCCAGTTTCCAGTTTTCTATCAGCCGTATTTAACATTTGGTTAAATGCGGATTTATCTTTTCTTGATGAGGGTGAGTCATAGTTCTAGAAGGTTCTAGATTTGGTGACATGGCTTGGTGACTCATTGTTAGCATTAATTGTTCAATTAATGCTTGATGACTAGGTTAATTGTGATTGGTTTGCTTTAAATGCTTTCATACTTGATGCTAAGATATTTTTCCTTGATATTTTGCTTGTGGTCACCACTCCTCTCCTACACTCACCCCCTCTCCTCCTTTTAAGTGGCCGGCCACCCCCTTGATGAAGGATTATGGTTGCTAGGAAAAAAAGATATAGTTATTTGGTTCATGGAAATTAAACATGCTCATTTCACATTTCCACCCGATCCAAAAGGCAACTTCTTTAACCGTTCGTCCATAGCTTTGGACGTAACGAGACAAAGTGTTCTACTCATTCTCTACTTCATCTTGGTCGTCTCTTTTAGCAAACTTGACGACCGAGTTGCCTCGGTTCAGAGGCGGGAGCCCGTTTAAAGATCCGTCGACGTGGTTCCACCTGGACGACAAGACTGGAGATCGAGAAGATCGGAGCAGCCGCAACAAGCGTGGGATGATGGTTGAAGACCGAAGGACTCGGATCGTTTGGTATAACACTTCTATCCACTTTGTAGTTTGTTAGTTTAGTTTTAATGGCAGATCCGGGTTACGGTACACGATAGCGCCAGTTTGTAAAAAGTTTTTGTTCCACATTTGGCGTCTGTTAGACGGCCGGGGCGCTACCGTGGACTTACAAAAACATCGTCTTTATTCTTCATTCCTATCTTTCTTCCAAACATCGATCATATAACCCTACGTGTGTGTAAAAAACATCCCTACACCCGGAGAATTCAATTCAAGCTATCATACTCTTGTCCATCCAACTCAGTACTTTTTAATTAATGAATATTTAGATGAATTTTCTCACAAACTTTCATGCGACCGTTAATACTTCTTGAGGTACTAACCGACCGATTACCCATGTGCTTGCCTATTAGGTCTATTTCATCGTCTTGCACCACCTAAGGCTTAACAGTGACTCCCAGATCAGTTGGTCTAAGGCACTAGGTGAAGAGGCACCCTCGCTATATTTTTTTATTGCTGCCTTGGCGATAACAAAACCAATTTTCATTTTTCTCACCATTTTATATTTTATTCATATTTTTTTTATTTCCTTCATACTTTGGCTTTTAGACAAGAGTATTTCAAGGTATCCTCTACTATCCCGAGTTTCAAGACGTGTGTAAGTGCGTATAGTAGGGTATCAACATTCAAAATGTTTGGCTTCCAGAATAGGAACTATTTTTCAGACTTATTTTTATCCTCAGATTAGTGACTTCCTTCATCTTACTAACCCTTGGGACAACGGCTCATAACTACTTATTACTATTTCGTATAAGAAAACTTCTAATTTTCTTGGTTTTCTTAAATTTTTCCAATCTTTTGGATGTAATTTTTCACTATCTAATCTTTTATTATCTTATTTATATACAAAACATTTTTATTTTTTTGAAAATTTTTAAATTTTTATAGGTTTTGAAAATGTTTTGTGCTTATGCAAAGTATGATGCAAATGATGCGAAAAATAAGCACAAACCTCCCCCAAACTAGTTTTCAACAGTGTCCTCACTGTTGTCATCTGCTAAATCTCGAAAAACCTGTAAGCCTGGGAGGAAATTTATTAATGGGGGAAAAATATTTAAGTGAAGATCCTTCCCCAAACTTATTCTTTGGCTCATCATTTTATGTAAAAATTTTCTTTTCAAGAGCCAGATTATACCGCCCCAAACTTGAGTTAAACAATGTTAAGGTTTGAAAATCACATGAGGGGGTCAAGAATCATTAGTCGATGCCAAGCTTTGCAAAGACCGAACGTCAACACCAACCATTCGAAGATTTTATCAATGTAGTGCTCAGGTTGGTGGAAGAAGAAGTGGGGAAATGGTAAGTGGTGGAATAGAATGTGTGTGCGTCTCATTTTGGAGAGACGATGCAGTGAATGTGATGGATTACTCGCATTCATTTTACAGTCCATAAAAAGGGGTGGAGTTTCATTGTTTTGATGTGGATTCATCTCAACACCCGTGTCATTCAAAAATGCGAGTTCATCAGCGAAGATTCCATCAATACCCCGGAGAATAATGTCATCACAAAGCGCGGGGTGATCTTCAGACTCTAAAAGCAGTTCATAATCAGTGTTAGTTGTTGACCCGAACATCTCGGTGGAAGAGTCCGTATGTGTATGATACATAGTTGGGTCAAACAACAACATATGAAAAGAGTCAAGATCAGTATCATGAGGATCATCAATTTCGCTGCTGTCTACATCCATTAATTCGACAGAACAGACCTGAGCAGTAGGTTCGGAGGGTACACTTCCCAACTTGTAAATGTTTAGCTCAATTGACCTATTCCCGAAGGATAGAGTCATAGAACCATTACGACAGTTGATGATAGCGTTGGAAGTGGCCAAAAACGGGCGACCTAAAATCACCGGAATTTGATTCCGTGGGTTCGCTACAGGCTGTGTATCAGGTACAATAAAGTCCACAGGGAATATAAATTCCCCGATTTTTATTAACACATCTTCCAGTTCACCCCTAGGTTTGATGATTGATCGGTCAGCTATCTGAAGAGTTATGCTCGAGGGCTTTAACACTCCGATACCTAGTTGCTCATAGACCGAGTAAGGAAGCAAGTTATGTTAGTTATATGTATGCCCTAGAGGCCATTACTATACATAGGATGTATATTGTAGTGGATGCTGGGACATATATAGGGAGGACTTTCTTGCTCGACATGATAGTATGCTATCTGGTTGATCTTTACCTTAACGTGTACACTGATTGTCTCCCTGTTACATGTTGGTAAAGCCCTTAGGATCTGTACTTGACTACCTGGACTATGATGCGGATCATACTAGTGGGGACATGGTAGTCCATAAGTACATCCTTCCAAGTCCCTAGTCGTGGGTGTATCGAGACAGGGCATCGATATACCAGAGTAGACTATCGTATACCTTCTCTACCCATACAGATGGGCGATGGATGATCCCATATCCATTGGTGTTTGACATCAGAGATGATATACGGGTGCTCAGTAGAGACTGGGTACACTGGACGGACTCGCCGAGAACTCCCAGATGGTATTATACCTCACGTCAGATGGCAGTTCTCTGGTGACACTGGTACAGAGTAGTCTGTTGACCCGAGATCGTCATAGAGTCTTGTGTGGTTCCTACTGTGCTTTGATTTCCATCTTACCACGTCCAAGAGGGCGTGCAAAACGGTGGTTTTTGGGTACAGTCCCGAGTCACATGAAGGCAATGAGCGATAGGAGGGGATTCGTCTCTCCCGGTATAGGGAGTTGATGTTGCGCTGTGTTCGATTGGCTATAATAGGAAATCCCTGGCCAGGGTTGCTGAGATTTACTGGTAAGTGTTACCAGTAGTTTCTCAAATTGTTATAGACCTCCTATCGACACGACTTATCAAGCTATTAGGGTCTGACGTTTACCACCCCTAGGCGAGATATGCGACATATCAGACGGACAGACCGGACTATACGGAAAGTGTTACTGGTTGGATTCACAGGAGTGTGAGCGGGCTTGCTCGTCGATCTTCTGATCGCTCAATACCCGGGTGGCCGTTACGTTTAGCAGACCGCTTGCGGCTTGTGGATGCTTGATATGATCATCATCTGCTGCCGGCGTATTGACGAGTCTTTAGAGTCCTACACAGAGGTTTCCTGGCTCAAGCGAAACGAAATAGGAGCGCATATGAGATATGTGCGGGACCGAGAATAATGCGTGTATGTGATACCGTATTTCATTCTCGCGATGAATGTATCGAATGGTTGTATGCGATATAACCTAGTTATCGAATCGAGGATTGATTCGATAAGCCGATACATTGTATACTAGTCGGTTGTGTGCGATATGACCGGATCATTGAATCAAGTGTTGATTTAATGATTTAATGCATAATTATATATTTGATATGTTACTTTGCATTAACTAGTATTGGTTCACTTTAAATGGATTTTCTCACTTGATTTGTGCACATTGTATATGTGATATATTTTTGTGCACTTGATTGTATCATGTTTGATGATACATGCTTACTAGGGTTTGTGTGAAGATTAAACCATGGTTGTAGATTGGTTATGGTTTTCATTTTCTTATTCCTTTATTTATTTATTTATTCTTTTTGGAAAAATGAAAAGCATAAAGGAAAATGGTGGCTTTGTTTGTTTTCTAGTTGAAGCTTCATGAAGCTTTGACCAAAGTGACCATTTTGTCTCATGCTTAACCCTAACCACTCCATTAACCCTAGTTTAATCTCTACACTTGACCATGGTTCATTATATGATAAGTATTGATTTTCTTTTCAATATTAATAAACTTATCATAACATAATTCTTCTTCTTCTTCCTTTCTTCACTTGAAGAAAGCAAGCTCCATCAATGGTGATTGATGGAAATGAGTGAGAAATCCAATTCTAAAGTCTACCCACTTCCTATTTCTTCATCCTCTACCTCTTGCCAAGTAGTAGAGTGTGTTTCCTTCACAAGTTTTCATGACTTGGTGAAGGTGGAGCTTGATTTAGCGATGCCTCGACGTAGATCATCTTCGGCATGGACATCGACGACCTAGCTCGCCATTTCTCCGACGAAGCCGACGTTAGAGCCCAGGAATTCATTTGGACAGCAAAGGACCTTCATTGCGGAGCTATGGAGGTGGAGCACCGGATCTACAAAGGTTGTATTTCCGTATTCTTGTAGTTAAGTGTAAACTAGTTTCATTTTCGCCTAGATTTCTAGCCAACGATCCGTGGTTTAGAGTTTCTCGGCACCGTTAAATTTGAAATTGGCATGGTTGATGCCTTGTGAGACCTCATTAGGGTGCCTAGGAACCCTACAGTGGTATCAGAGCCTAGCTAGAGCCTTAGACGAAGTCTAGACGCAATTTGAAGTCCGATCGAACCAAAACCCGAACTCGAAACATGCTCTCTGTCCTTTTTTCAAAAACTAGGATTTTTCCAAATTAAAAATATGCAGAAAACCCAGCAGGGAAATCTAAGAATTACGGCGCAAAAAGTTTTGAATGAACAGTGTAAACGGCGGCGGAACCGCGGCATAAGCCTAGCTTATGCGGCGATTCCGCGGCAGAATCATGACGTCATCCCTAACTGTTTGCACAGTAATTCATTGTTTCAGGTGCTGAGTTCTCTGGGTATTTTTAAAATTTATTCAAGAGTTGAATTTTCTGGAGTTGTTTTGGGGATTCGGTGTTTTGATCGGAGTATCAAATTTTGTCTGTGTGGCTTTCCGGATAAATTTTAGAATATGTTAAAAAGTTCGACCGGATATAAATACCCATTTTTTCCCCTGTCGGGAAATTTTCAAGTGTTGGATTTTTCCGTAGTTTAACGACGTTCTAAGTAGTGCAAGTAACGCGATGGACCCTCTAGAAGACAACAAACCTTAACTCGATTATATGACCGTCTTGAACTGCCCTTTGAACCTTAGGGTTTGGGGCAGTACGGCGTGCCACATGTGAGGCGTTGGCTTGACCCTTCTACGGCTGGACCGTTGGTACTGAGGCACGAACGGAATGTTGTTAGACTTATTTCATGTGTTGAGCTGTATCGGGAAAACTTGGGTGTTTGACTGTTCGATCGAAAAGTTTAACATTTTCTAATTATCCGGAATGGGATACAATAATTGGAATTCACAATAAGTTATGAGATAACTGAATGAATGTTGTAAATCTAGCAATTTAGTCTCACTTGATCGGTTGCCACGGAATTTTGATGTGATCAAAAGTCCGTCGCAATCACGTAGCGTACGCGGATACTCGCCGGGTAAACTTAATAGACAGCCTCACTCCATAGCCCCGACCAAGTGACTGTAGGAGAACCCCGTCACCGAAAGCATCCGTTCGGGTGCTCGCGGTAGCGGTATTCCGCCTTGGTGCACTTCGTCGACGGTATCGGGGGTGCGGCCGTCTACTGAAGTTTGCGACGAGCATTCGATCAGGATGTCGGGAATCTTGTTGAATTGCCCGACTTGATATTGAAAAGTGTTTTCGATAAAGAGACTAAAATGCGGGGTTTATAATTGTTAGGCATGCGATGTCTAAGTAATTCATTTGGTCAGGCATGCGATGTCTGAGGTGGTTGCGGATTCCAACTGTTGTAGTTTTACACTTTCTTTTCTGTGACCGTAAGTGTAATATGTGATATCGCCGGTTTCGTTGCTATATGTCAACGACAATTGGGATGCGCATATTTACTTACGATTATGACATGTGATGTTATGTGTTGCTGGATATGTTATATTGGATCGTCGTATTTGAATAGCCGGGGGGTTTTTATGTGAGATGAGTGTTTTTTCATTTTCATTCATGTAAAAACTTGTATGTAATATTCTTTTATTGGGGCACTTCCAGGTTGCGGAAGTTGTCACCGTTGTATATTATTTACTTTTCCGCACTAGGATAGACCCAAGGAGGAGGGCACAAGTAACCGGGTTCTGGAGTCCAGTGGGAGACCAACTCGAGGAGTCGAGTCCGGGTCTCCTAACTCTAGAATTGGTAGGGTTGCTTGCCGCTCTCGTAGGGGTCTAGGGATGTGGGTTTGGCTATTCATCACGACCGTGGAATCCGTGTTTTATACTGGCTCGTATTGAAAACACGGACGTCCTAGTATATCCAATATTTCATATGTTTCTTCTGCTGCGATATCTGTGATGTGATCATGTGATGTTCTGTGATAGATACAGTATATAGTATATATGATATATTATATAGGCGTTACTTATGTTTTACACCCGCGCTAGCCCTGCCCCGCTCTGCCGTTAGTTACCTAACCTAACGGTGCACGAAGGGACATCGAGGCGAATGCGGATGGCATAAGTGTACGTCGTATTTATCTGTGATGTTTAGGTACTTAAATGATGGGATTTCATTAATGTGATTAATGAAATAAAAGAAACCTAAGATGTTGTAGAATCAAATTTCAAAATTAAAACAGGTAGCTACAGTTCTTGCTTTGCACAGCGGTATATGTGATATATCCTGCACCTTATTCGATAAGGAAAGGACCGAGATCCCTTCACCGGGAGTGACTCCTTTAGCAATAACTGGCAGATGATACACACTCGGTTTGTCTTTTGATTGCTTTTAAGAGTTTTTGCTTTGCACAGTGATATATATGATATATCCCGCACCTCATTCGACGAGGAAAGGACCGACGATCCCTTCACCGGGAGTGACTCCTTTAGCAAAACTAGAAAAGCCTCAAAAACACTCCATTTTAAAAGTCATTTGATTCTACAACGATATCAAGTTCATTACGCAATAGGTTTTCAGAAAAACCAGTCGTAGCCCTCCGTCATTTCAGATAAGTACTAGTTAGTATTCGTGCTGCGGTTGTTTGGCATGCGTCAAGGCGTAGTGTACGGTAGCTAACTAGTGCTTATCTGCTAGCATACGATGCGATTGGATTAGGGTATTCGTACGGCGTTGTTTGGCATGCGTCAAGGGTCGTGCGGGTGGGTTTAATTCAATCAAGAAATGTACGTGTTGAACTTGACTAGCAGACTATGGGTTGTTTGGCATGCGTCAAGGTCATAGCGAGCTAGGGGCAAAATATTATCGGGAATTTCAAGTGTTGAAATTTGCAATGAGATTGCATACCTTCTATGAGATAGTTGGATCCCGATACCCACTGCGAGTAAGAGTTACTCCTGGGAGAGTTTTATACATTACAATTAGCCGATCAAGTAGGTGTCTAGAAAGGTGTCAACGGGGTTACGCCTCTGGAAAAACGAGGTTTACATTAATTAGGTTCGTGCGAAAGCACGGGGGACCTCCCTCAAAGTACCGACACTGGCCTGGCTGAAAGATTGGCGAACTTGTAGTGTGTAATTAATCCCGGCTAGCCTTTCCTTTTAGGGTTTGAAGGAAGATTTGATAAAAAGCAGTGGGAGCCATCCTGATTAGATAAAATAATAACCAATCTATTCTTGACAGAGCGCACGCTGAGTGTTTTCTTCTCTCTCTCTCCAGGTAGCGACCATATCACGCCTTAATCAAGATAATAATACGGAATATTGACCGAACCCGCTTGTTATACTGAGCTGGGGAACGTTGGTCCCGCTCCAACTTATAATTGTTATATGACAGAGCAGGAAATGAAAGGTTCCTAGGCACTCTAGTAAGGTCTCACAAGGCATCGAACATGCCAATTTAAAAAAAATGGTGCCGAGAAACCCTAGACTACGGATCTTAGACTAGATGTTCAGGCGAAACAAGAAACTAGTTAACTATTTAACTAGAAGTTAGATGCTACAACCTTTGTAGATCCGGATTTCCACTTCCTAAGCTCCACGAGGGTGTCCTCTCGCTGTCCATCTTGAACCTTGGACTCTCGTGACGGCTTCATCGGAGAAACGTGCGGAATAGGTCGTCGGCTTCGTGTCAAAGACGATCTACTTCGAGGTTGCACAAACTCAAGCTCCGACTTCACAAAGTAGTGAAACTTGTGAAGAAAACACCCAAAACCACTTGGCAAGAGGTAGAGGATGATGAAATAGGAGGTGGGTTCACTTTAGATTTGGATTTCTCTCACTAAATCTCAAGTTGCCATTAAAGTAGCAAGCTTGAAGAAAAAGAAGAAGAAGATGGTTATGATAAGTTCTATTAAAAAGAAAATAGAAAATCAATACTTATCATAACTTAAACTAGGGTTAAGTGTAGAGAATAAACCATGGTGAATTAAGTGGGTTAGGGTTAAGCAAGAAGACAAGAATGGTCAAAGAAGTCAAAGCTTCATGAAGCTTCAACTAATGACAAAAGAAAGCCACCATTCTCTTTAAAATTATCCAAATAAATGAATAAACAAATAAATGAATAAATAAATATGCAAAACCCTAATTATCATAATAACCATGGTTTAATTCCATACACTTAACCATATGATCAAGTATCATCAAACATGATACAAAAAAGTGCACAAAAGTATATCACATATACAATGTGCAATCCAAGTGAGAAAAATCCGTTTAAAGTGAACCAATACTAGTTAATGCAAAGTAATATATCAAATATATAATTATACATTAAATCATTAAATCAACACTTGATTCAATGATCCGGTCATGTCGCACATGACCGACTAGTATGCAATGTATCGACTTATCGAATCGATCTTCGATTCGATAACTAGGTTATATCGCATACAACCATTCGAAACATTAATCGCGAGAATCAAATACGGTATCACATACACGCATTATTCTCGGTCCCGCACATATCTCATATGCGCTCCTATTTCGTTTCGCTTGAACCAGGAAACCTCTGTGTAGGACTCTAAAGACTCGTCAATACGCCGGTAGCAGATGATGATCATATCATGCACCCACAAGCCGCAAGCGGTCTGCTAAACGTAACGGCCACCCGGGTATTGAGCGATCAGAAGATCGACGAGCTAGCCCGCTCACACTCCTGCGAATCCGACCAGTAACACTTACCGTACAGTCCGGTCTCTTCGTCTGATATGTCGCATATCAAGTCTAGGGGTGGTAAACGTCAGACCCCAATAACCCGATAAGTCGTGCCAATGTGAGGCTCGTAACGGGTCGAGAAACTACTGGTAACACTTACCAGCAAATCTCTGATCAGCCCTGGCCAGGGACTTCCCTGCTACGGCCAATCGAGCACTGCGCAACATCAACCCCCAATACCGGGAGAGACGAAACCCCTCCTATCGCTCATTGCCTCAATTTGACTCGGGACTGTGCCCAAAGACCACCGTTTTGCACGCCCTCATGGACGTGGTAAGGTGGAGATCAAAGCACAGTGGGAATCACACAAGACTCTATGACGATCTCGGGTCTACAGACTAACCTGTACAAGTGTCACCTGAGAACTGCCATCTGACGTGAGGTATAATACCATCTGGGAGTTCTCGGCGAGTCCGTCCAGTGTACTCAGTCTCCACTGAGCACCCGTACACCATCTCTGATGTCAAACACCAATGGATGTGGGATCATCCATCGCCCATCTCATGGGTCGAGAAGCGTATACGCTAGTCTACTCTGGTATATCGATGCCCCGTCTCGATACACCCACGACTAGGGACCTTGAAGGATGTACTTATGGACTACCATGTCCCCACTAGTATGATCTGCATCACAGTCCAGGTAGTCAAGTACATATCCTAAGGGCTTTACCAACATGTAACTATAAGACAGTATAAAGAGACTAGTTTACATGTTAAGATAAAGAGTAACCAGATAGCATACTATCATATCGAGCAAGAAAGTCATCTCTATATATGTCCAAGCTTCCAATATAATATACATCTTCTGTACAATACTGGCCTCTAGGGCATACATACAACTAACAATCTCCCATTTGCACTAGGGCCAGCTGCTGTAGTATCGCATACCGAGCATCCCGAAGAGTCTCTCAAACTGTATCTGGGGAATGGCCTTCGTGAGTGGATCCATAGTGTTGTCCTTCGTGTCAACCCTCCTGACCTCGATCTCCCGGCGATCAACTATCTCCCGGATCAGGTGATACCGCCTCAGAATATGCCTGGATCGTTGATGGGACCTGGGTTCCTTGGCCAAAGCCACTGCTCCATTGTTATCGCAATACAAAGGTATTGGATGCTCAATGGATGGAACCACACCAAGTTCTGTAATGAACTTCTTGATCCAGACAGCCTCTTTAGCAGCATCGTTGGCAGCGATGTATTCAGCCTCCATCATCGAGTCTGCCACGGTTTCCTGCTTGGAACTCTTCCAGCTAACCGCCCCTCCGTAAAGGGTAAAGACAAAGCCCGACTGCGACTTAGAGTCGTCCTTTTCACTCTGGAAGCTCGAATCGGTAAAGGACTCCACTTGGAGCTCTCCGTTACCATACACCAAGAACATATCTCTAGTCCTTCGCAAGTACTTGAGAATGCTCTTCACAGCTGTCCAGTGACTCTCTCCAGGATCAGCTTGATACCTGCTCACTACACTTAGTGAGTATGCTACATCGGGTCTGGTACATAGCATCGCATACATGATAGAGCCTACTGCCGAAGCATAGGGTATCCCTTGCATGCGAGCTCTCTCCAAATCAGTCTTGGGAGACATCTCTTTGGAGAGAGTGACTCCAGAGATCGTGGGCAAGTTCCCACGCTTGGACTCTTCCATACTAAACCTCTTTAGTATGGTGTCAATGTACCTGGATTGGGACAATCCCAAAATCCGTTTGGATCTATCTCTATAGATCCTAATTCCCAATATGCAGGAGGCATCACCAAGATCTTTCATTGAGAATCTTTGTGATAAGAAGAGCTTGACCGCTTGCAGCATAGGAATATCATTTCCTATCAAGAGTATGTCGTCCACGTACAATACGAGGAAGACAACCTTACTCTCTGCCACCTTCTTGTAGATACAAGGTTCATCTGGATTTTTGACGAAATCAAACTTTTTGATAACGACATCAAAGCAGATGTTCCAACTCCGCGATGCTTGCTTTAATCCATAAATGGATTTAAGCAGCTTGCACACCTTCCCGCTGCTCCCACTGTCTACGAAGCCCTCTGGCTGAGTCATGTACACGCACTCTTCTAAATCACCATTTAGAAAGGCGGTCTTAACATCCATTTGCCAGATTTCGTAGTCATGAAAGGCAGCAATGGCAAGCATGATCCGGATGGATTTAAGCATAGCCACTGGAGAAAAGGTTTCGTCATAGTCCATACCTGGTCTTTGACGAAAACCCTTTGCTACAAGTCTAGCTTTGAAAGTCTCCACTTTCCCATCTACACCAAGTTTCTTCTTGAAGATCCACTTGCTCCCAATGAGTTTAACCCCTTCAGGAGCAACTTCCAAAGTCCATACTTTGTTGGTGTACATGGATTCCATCTCGGACCGCATAGCATCCAGCCATTTCACTGAGTCCCTACTCGTGATGGCCTGCTCGAAGCTAGTTGGGTCATCATCCTCCATGATGCAATCATCGCTCCCACCATCCATGAGAATACCGTAGTATCTCTTAGGTTGGCGAGGAACCCTACTAGATCGGCGGAGTGGCTGAGGTTCATTGGGAGCTACTGAATCCTCTGGTTCCACTAAATCTTCTGTTGTGTTTTGTTCAGCTGGAACCTCTTCCAGTTCTACCTCAGAGCCACTAATCTCTTTTGCAAGAAATTCCTTTTCTAAAAAGGTGGCATGTTGAGCAACAAATACTCTTTGTTCCTCACTGTGGTAGAAGATATACCCTCGCGAATGTTTGGGATATCCAACAAATTTACACAAAACAGACCTTACCTCGAGTTTGTCCGGTTTTTGTCTTTTGACATAGGCCGGGCAACCCCATATCTTTATAAAATTAAGATATGGTCTCTTCCCTTCCCATATCTCATATGGTGTGGTAGGCACAGATTTGGTGGGAACTCTGTTCAGTAGGTATGCTGCTGTTTCCAGTGCATATCCCCAGAAGGAAACAGGTAACTCAGCTACACTCATCATAGAGCGCACCATATCTAATAGGGTGCGGTTTCTCCGCTCCGATACACCGTTGTGCTGTGGTGTATATGGAGGAGTTAGCTGAGAGAGAATCCCATTCTCTTTTAGGAAGTCCAGGAATTCAATGCTTAAGTATTCTCCTCCTCGATCAGATCGTAGGATTTTAATACTTTTTCCGGTTTGGTTCTCAACTTCTTGTTTATATTCCCTAAATTTCTCAAAAGCTTCTGATTTGTGTTTTCATCAGGAACACATATCCGAATCTAGAGAGATCGTCAGTGAATGTAATGAAGTATGAAGAACCATCCCTGGCATGTGTAGACATAGGACCGCATACATCACTATGTATCAGTCCTAAGAGTTCGGTAACTCTTTCTCCGTGTCCCGTAAACGGAGTTTTGGTCATCTTGCCTTTGAGACATGACTGGCAAGTGTCATAAGATGAAAATTCAAACGGATTTAAATATCCATCTTTATGCAACTTAGCTAGTCGTGTCGCATTGATGTGACCCAGTCTACAATGCCACAAGAAGGATTCGTTGAGTTCAGAACTCTTCCTCTTGTGTGTGTGTTTGTTATGTTCAGAACTGTTGATTGATTTAGAACATAAATACCATCATAACGTGCCTGATCCAACCAACTTTTGGTTACGGAAAATGTTCATAACATTGTCCTGTAATACAAAATTATATCCTTCTTTGCTTAATAAAGAAACCGATATAATGTTGCATATCAGGTTCGGCATGTAATAGCATTCGTTCAGAACCAATGTATTACCAGTTGGTAATACAAGGTGATATTCCCCGACAGTCTTAGCTGCAACAATTGCACCATTTCCAACTCTAATGTCTTTATCACCTTCTCCAAGTTCTCTACCTTTCCTAAGCCCATGTAACTGATTACATATATGGGATCCTGACCCGGTATCCAATACCCAGGACGTAGAGCAAATGGAGAAACAGTTCTCAGTAACGAACACACCCGAAGAAAATGCATCATCATGTACTTTCTTCATTCGGGTGGCATGGGAATCCTGGTATTCCCCTATATCCTGTTCATTCCTATAACTCTTATAGGAAAGAACGGAACCAACGTTCCCCAGCACAGTATAACATGCGGGTTC